>JAFJYI010000296.1:0-600000 GCA_019022655.1 Acacia acuminata | reverse complement strand
ATTGTGAGTACAACAATCTTTGCTTTAATACTAATTTCCTTCTTTCTTATTAACATATAACTGAAAATTACTTTAAATTAAATTATACAAAAACTGCCACTTACAAACACTAAACATATTGAACGTTTTTTGATACACAACCATATCTAAGTTAACATCTTCCCTTTAAAATTTAATGACAAGCACATTCAATCTTTTAAATTTTTGCATAAAATTCGTATATTGTCATATAATTTGTTATTTTACAACAATAAAAGTATGATAAAGTAACATTAACTTGTATATACAATCACCAGATTTGAAGCACCACCTTACGAGGTTGACCCAATCGGCTCCACAGTTCGACAAGCAGACTATGTTTGGAGAATAATTCTAATAGCGGGAGCCTTCCCTGCCGCTTTAACCTATTACTGGCGAACCAAGATGCCGGAAACGGCTCGCTACACGGCCCTTGTTGCTCAGAACACTGAACGCGCCGCCGCGGACATGTCAAAGGTTTTACAGGTTGAAATTAAAGCTGAACCCCAGAACCCTAGAATTGAACAAGCTCAATCATATGGCTTGTTCTCAAAGGAATTCATGAACCGCCATGGATCACACCTTCTTGGTACAGCAAGCACATGGTTCTTGCTAGACATTGCGTTTTACAGCCAAAATCTGTTTCAGAAGGACATCTTTAGTGCCGTCGGTTGGATTCCTCCGGCGAAGACCATGAACTCTCTTGAAGAAGTATTCAGGATCTCTAGGGCTCAGACTCTTATCGCTTTATGCAGTACAGTTCCAGGTTACTGGGTCACCGTTGGTTTGATCGATATAATTGGAAGATTCGCTATTCAGTTGATGGGTTTCTTTTTCATGACTGTGTTCATGTTTGCCCTAGCTATTCCCTACGATCACTGGACACGTAAGGAGAATAGAATAGGATTTGTGGCGATGTATGCGCTTACGTTCTTCTTCGCCAACTTTGGGCCTAATGCTACCACGTTCATTGTGCCGGCAGAGATATTTCCGGCGAGGTTCCGGTCTACTTGTCATGGGATATCGGCCGCGGCAGGGAAGCTTGGGGCAATTGTTGGGTCATTTGGGTTCTTGTACTTGGCACAGAATAAAGATAAGAGCAAGGCAGATGCAGGATATCCTGCAGGTATTGGAGTGAAAAATTCACTAATTGTATTAGGTGTGGTTAATATTTTAGGGTTCTTGTGTACTTTCTTAGTGCCAGAGCCAAAGGGAAAATCTTTGGAGGAGTTATCAGGGGAGAATAATAAAGACGAGGAAGGTGGAAATTAGCAAGGCACACTTCCCCGTCGTTTCTGAGAGGAAATTCAAGGGGGGAAAAATCATCATTTTCTTCTAGCTAGTACTCTTTTGGTCTTATTTACAAGGCACAAATAATTTTTTGGTCGTATTTATATGACACAGATTTTTCATTTGAATTATAATTGTACTCTTAATTTATTATAATTTACCTTTATTTTAGTTTTGATCCCTATAATTTTAAACAATAGAGTTTGGGTCCGTTAAGTTTCTTTCGGTTAAAACCGTTAGCCCTTGTAATTTAATTAGGACTTGGATGGTGTTAAATATGCTAATGTGTCAGTTAGTTTTGCTTTGTGTTTCCGCTCTGCTCTTCATGCTTATTCTCAGATCTAAGAGTGAAGCTCCTCAAACTGCCTCTAGCGATATCATCTTCTGGTTCTGCCGATGAAGACGGCCCTGAATGACGGTGGGAAGTTTCTGGGATTTTTTTCCTCCTAAATATGAGGTGTAACGAAGTCTTTTAACTGCATAAGTTAATTTCATTTTTGTCCTATAAGACTACATTGAAATTTTGGAATTGTTTTTTTTTGGACAAATCTGAGATATTCATTAAGAGTAAAAAAGGAGGGTACAACAACAGAGAGGCGACCACGAGGGAAAGCCATCAAGCACAAGGGAAATTACACATAACACAAGACGAAAAATAAAAGAAAGGAACATTACAAGACAAACACAAAAACCACAGAAAGGAAACAACAGGAGAGCCAAAAAATGACAGATAACAGAGAAAGCAAAAGCAAAATATCGCAGTCAACCAGGTTCCTCAGGTCTGGAGCTTGAGGACGCACGTTGAGTAGACTTCCTGATGACTTTCAAGTCTTCATCCAGCACTGAACACAAAGGAGGTAAGGGTAAGGTTACCCACCCAATAGGGCACACCTCCTTATCAATAAGACCACTAGAATGTGTCTTTGCTTTGTTCCCCTGGTGGGGAGTGAAACGAACCGAAAGACTGGAATCTGACTTAAAGAGCCTCAGGATATCCTCAAGAATGCCTCGAGCTTGCCATTCGCCGAGAGATGGTTCACCACTTTCCATACAGTGCACTAGGAGTTGACAATCCGATTCGAAAATGAGGTTTTTGTTCCCCAAATCTTGAGCAATCATCAAAGCACGTTTCATAGCAAGAGCCTCAGTCATGAAAGCTGACAGTGATTTTATTTTATCAACAAAAGCCCACCTCATATATCCCCATTGATTTCTACATATGATACCAATGGTCACTTTGATGATCTTGGGTCATGGAAGGCTCCGTCAGTGTTAATTTTTAACTGAAGCGCAGGCGGAGGTTCCCACTTAATAGCACTCTTCAATAACTTATCCAGGTTCAAGCCATCAATTACAGGGGTGTGCGCTTTATGGAATTCATTCAATGACTGGGTAGTTCTTCGAATCACACTTGCTGGATCAGGGGATGCGGCATTGAAGACAACCTCATTCCTTTCCTTCCATATGTACCAAAGAAGCCAACATGTGTATGCAAAATCAAGTTTTGTGGGGGGCTGGTAGGATCCAGGAGTTCTATCCACCACTTTTTAAAGTTCAGAATTTGATCTGGGGTGTGTTTTAATGTCAGACTACACCCAAACCAAACACATCTTACCCATGCACAATGAAAGAAGAGATGCTCCATAGATTCGCTCTTGTCTTTGCAGATGGGACATAGATCCATAGAGCTTCTTTTTTTTCCTAATAAGGGCTACATTGGTAGCTAGCGCATTAGACAAGAGTCTCCAGATGAAATTAATTACTCTAGGCGTCACCTGCACTTTCCAGCTTTGCTTCCAAATGGCACTGTTCATGGCCACCGAAGGCCCAGATATGTGCATATTGGGGGGACAAAGGGAGTCGGTGAGATGATAAACTAGTTTGACCGAGTATGAACCATTTGTTGCCAAGGTCCACACCACTTTATCCTCGGAAGCGGGCGAGGAATTGGAATGATTGAGATGGCCTCCGCTTCTTGAGAAGTTATGAGGTTGCTCACCGGTGAAGTTCCCAATTTCGATGCACGTTTGAAATAAGCGTAGCTACCTTTTGATCGGATTGTTGAAGCACCTCATTTTCCGTGTAGTTTTCTTCGTGACAGGGAGGGGATCCAATTATCTTGCCAAATTCGTACAGACTGACCATCCCCAATTTGCCAGCACAAGTCTTTTTTGATGAAATCACGACCCGCTAGAATGCTCGACCAACTCCAGGAGGCTCGGTGGCCTTTAACTGCATCAAGAAAAGAACAATTAGGAAAATAAAGACCTTTCAAGACCCTTACCCACAAAGCATTGGGATGTTGGAGAAGACGCCAAGCCGTTTTTGCAAGAAGTGCCTCATTAAATTTAGAGAAGTCTCGGAAGCCCATGCCCCTTTCGGCTTTAGCTTTGGTTAGTTTGTGCCAAGCTACCCAATGCGTCAGACCACCCCACCAGACGTCAGCCACCAAACTATTAAGTTCTTTACAGGTCTTGGCTGGGAACCTGAAGCGGTCATAGGGTAGATAGGAATGGCATTAATAACCGCTTTTATCATGACTTCTCGTCCTGCAAATGACAGGTGTTTGCTACTCCAGCCTAAGACCTTTTTGCTTACTTTCTCCCGGACGTAGGCAAGAGCCTGATGCTTAGTTTTACCCCAAACACTAGGAATGCCCAGATATTTGCCTTGATCCAAGCTCTCTCCAATGCCGAGAGTGTCACGTATATTTTGCCTTAGTGGGCCGTGGGGTATTTGCGAGAGAAGACAATGCTGGATTTTTCCAAGTTGGCAAGCCGGCTCGAGGCGCTGCAATAGGACGTGATGATTCCAGCCAAAGCTTGGCAATTCCACATATCTGCATGCATGAAAAACAAGGCATCATCTGCGAAGAAATTATGAGATATTATCGGGCAGGCGGTATTTAGTTTGATCCCTAAGAGCCTTCCTTGACAGATAGCATTATTAATCATACATGAAAGAGCTTCTAGGGACAAAATAAATAGGTAAGGCGATAGAGGATCCCCTTGGCCGAGTCCTCTTCCAGGGCTTATGGAAGCGATTTTTTCACCCGCAATACAAAGATTAAGGTGAACCGATTCCACACAATTCATAACAAGATCAACCCATCTCGTAGAGAATCCAAATTTTAGTAGCACCTGTCTTAAAAATCCCATTCAACCCTATCATAAGCCTTGCTCATGTCCATTTTTAAGGCAAATTCGCAATTATTTCCGTTTTTCTACGCCTTAAGTAATGGAAGACTTCATGAGCTATAACAATATTATCCTAGATAAGGCGATCGGGCACAAAGGCACCCTGGTTGGGATTAACACATTTATCAAGACAACATTTCATCCTATTTGCCAATACTTTTGATATGATTTTATAAGAGAAGTTACAGAGGCCAATAGGGCGAAAGTGAGATACCAACTCAAGTTTATCCACCTTGGGGATGAGAGTAATATTAGTCCCATTTATATCGCAAGAGGGGCGGTTATGCTCAAAGAACTCGTTAACCATATTAACAATTGAATCCCCTACCTCTTCCCAAGAAAAACGGTAGAATTTACTTGAGAATCCATCCGGTCCCGGGGCCTTGGAGCCCCTAAATCAAATGCAGCTATACGGATTTCCTCTCTTGTTACGGTCGAAGAAGTGCCTCATTAGCGTAATCATCAATTGTGGCCGTGATTGAGTCAAGAACATTTGAGAAAGGGCGAGGTCCCGAAGGAGAGAATAAATTAGTAAAATAATCGGTGAACAAATGATTTATGATGTTTTTATCTCTAGTCCACATTCCACTTTCATCCTTTATACTCAAGATTGTGTTCCTTCTCCTTCTAAGGACGGTAGTAAGATGGAAGAATTTGGAGTTTTTGTCTCCCGATGTAAGCCGCGATGCGTGAACGTTGCCACCGGTAATTTTCGTCTTGGTCCATCGGGTCCTCAATACGCTTTAGAATTGTCTCCTCTTCCCGCTTACTCGCCTCGATTGATACCCCGTTGAATAGAAGAAAGAGTGGATTTTAAATGTTCAATCATTTTTTTTCTATTTGGAAAATTAAGTTTGCTCCAATTTATAAGATATTTTCTACAATTATTTAAATTTAGAGCAAAGTGATTAATAGCATTGGTGTGTTGAACTAAGCCGCTTCCCCGGCTCTCATGAACCACATGCATATAATCATTATGAGCAAATCCAATAATCCTCAAACCCGAAAGGTTTACTTTTATTAGAAGAAACATAGTTAAAGTTAACAAACAGGAGATGATGATCGGATCCCATAGGATCAATATGGAAGACTTGAACAAATGGAAAATTATGACAAGATATCATTCCCCATAGCCCGGTCAATTCTTTCCCTGATAGTAGCCTCGCCCAGTCTTTTGTTGCACCAAGTAAACCACGATCCATTGTAGCCCAGGTCAATCAGGGAATAGTCGGCAATAAACTTTTGAAAGTTGAGGATTTTCCTTATAGTTCTTTGATCACCACCCTGTTTTTCCTGATGTGAGGTAATATCATTGAAGTCTCCCAAACAAATCCAGTTCTCCGCCCTACACTGAGCGAACTTGATAATATTATCATAGACGATGAGGCGGTCCTTTTCAGTTGGAGGGCCATAAACAAATGAAATATACTGGGGGAACTTAGTGGAAGCGTTGAAGACTGAAGTGTGAATTGCATTAATGGATGAAGAAAGAATGTTCACAGTAGTCTCCTTTTCCCAGAATAAGGCCAGGCCACTACTTAGCCCTATAGGATCAACAATCCATTCTTCGTCAAAGCCACAAAATGTTGCGATACGGCTAACATAACTTCGCTTCTTCTTTGTTTCCATGATGAAGACGATGTGAGGTTTTTGTTTATTACATGTTTCCCGAAGGTGCTTCACTGTCGGGGAACCCCTAACCCCTGACAGTTCCAGGCTATGAGACTCATGGCGAACCGATGGCTACTTGGTGGCAACCATCGGCGTTGTTCAAAGGGTCAGGAAGGGCCAAGTTGGAATTTTGGGAGGTAGCTTGCCAAGAATCCAAAGGCGATAAAGAGATGGATGGGGAATTAGGTGTGGGCTGGGTTCGTTGCACATTACGTGGGCTTTTTTTGGCCCGAATGGATTTTTTGGTTTTTTAGTCGTTGGGTCCCACTTAGATTGGGTTCAGGGTTTGCACAGTGAGGATCGGGTATCTGTTCCTCAATATAGGTAAGCCGTTTCTTTGGGTGATTTGGGCGTTGCTTTTCATCAAGGGGATCTCGAGGACGTTTAAGATTGATCTGCTTTAACCCCGTAGTAACGGCCGTGACCAGCGATAGTCCCATAATCTGAGTAAATGCTGGTTTTCCTTCTTTCTCGCTATCAGGAGATTCAACCAGATAGGGCGTTGATTGATTGCAAGAAATCCGAGTTGATGAACTTTGTTGATCCGAGGATTCCGAAATCAGGATCGGAATTATGATTGGAGATTTCTCAGATATCGGCATCTTGTGTGGAGGCGCTAATTTAGAATGGAATCGCTGCTCATTGGGATCCTCATTATGGCTCATTAATGGGATTCCGGATTTGGCGCCTTGAGAGTTGTTGTTTCCAGAAATATGATCCAAGGATTCCGGAATTAGGATCGGAATTATGATTAGAGATTTCTCAGATATCGGCATCTTGTATGGAGGCACTGATTCAGCTCGGAGTCGCGGCTTTGGGGGTTAATTCCATGATTTTCGGCGGATAGGAAGGAGAGATCGATTCTCGGGTATTCTCCTTTAATGCGTGATCAATGCAAGGATTACCGTTGGGATCCTCATAATGGCTCATTATTGGGATTCCGGATTTCGCGCCCTGAGAGTTGCTGTTTCCAGAAATAGAGGGATTACCATTGGGATCCTCATAATGGCTCATTATTGGGATTCCGGATTTCGCGCCTTGAGAGTTGCTGTTTCCAGAAATAGAGGGATTACCGTTGGGATCCTCATAATGGCTCATTATTGGGATTCCAGATTTCGCGCCCTGAGAGTTGCTGTTTCCAGAAATAGAGCGTCCGTCGTTCCTCCAGTGGCTTTGGGCAGAGCCGGCAGCCGTCGTCGGCTTCTTTCGGACTAGCGCCGCCTCGTCCCAAGTTGGATCATGAATCACCAACGCATCTTCGATCAATTTGGCTTGCACAATACCTAATCCGCTACCTGCTCGATGATCTTCAGCTTCAGTCACAGAAGGGTCGGGTTGGTATTTACGCTTTCTTGAATCATGTCCCAGTCTCCCACACAAATCATACTGATAATTACGAGGCGTTCATAGCGGATCAGTAACCCAGTTGCTTCACGATTGGGACGAGGAACCCAAAACCCATTGACTAATGGTTCGAGAATATTAACCAGGATTCTGGCTCTGATGAAGGTCCGAGAAAGGCGATCATGGAGTTTTGGGGATTCATATAGAACAGTTCTGCCGATTGCATTTCCCATCTTCACCGCATTTTCTCCGTCAAAAGCAATATGTGGAAGGCCATGGAATTGGACCCAGAACGGACACCAATTAAAATTTACCTCTTTAAAAATCATATAATCATCCCAATGTTGGAGATTCGCAGGGCGCCCGAATGGCCCATGGTCGTCCTTTCAAAACCCGATTATAATCATCAGAATTTGCAAAGCGGAAGAGGTAGGCGTTTTTCTCAGGCATGTCATGTATCTCCATAATACTATCTAGTCCCCATCCTTTTTTGATCATCGATATCACAACACCCTTGTTCAGGAATTTATCTGTTTCAAGTCTTCCCACCAAGGCACGTCCCTTCTGAGTAGTGGGGGAGGTGTTAAGATCCAGATTCACTTCTTTGGCCATGAGAGAAGCTTTGTTTTTTTTTTTTTTTTTTCTCTTTGGAACGATAAAGTCCAAATCGCACGAGAGAACTTGGATGCAAGATTACGGAAATCGCTGATGGAAGGTAGAAGAGGTTCTTGAATCACGACTAGTTGCAGTGGTAGGTTGCAAGGAGCTCGTCTAGAATCAAAAGAAGGGGGAATTTCTCACAAAGGAGGGATAGCTCTCTACAGAGGAGAGGAAGGGCTCTCGACGGAGGAGAGAAAAATTAACTTTTCATAACACTAAATTTTGGAATTGTTTGGGATAGAAGGATATTAAATTAGTACAATGTCCTTTAATGAAATTTTCCTTAAAATATATAAAATGCATAAAATTAATTTTTTAAGTGCCATTTATTTGCTCCCGTTTCTTTTTAAAATAAGTTTTGGATGATTCGACTGTGTAGGAATGAAGGAATTGCTTCGATAAAAAAAAAAAAAAAAAAAAAAAAAAAAAAAAAAAAAAAGAGAGAATTGAAGAAATAATAGTCAAAACCACTTGGGAATAAATTTTTGGGTTAAATACCATTTTGCCATGGAAGTATCGGTTAGGGAGTATTCAAGACTGAAAGTTTTTTGGTATCATTTTTGTCACGAAGTTTATAAAAATGAGCAAATTTACCCCGGAAGTTTTTTTAGGAGCAAATTTTTGTAAACTTATGAGGTAAAAATGATACAAAAAATGATCAATCCAATGGTCAAGATCAACCGATAGGCAAGATTGCTATGTTTGTAAACTTCCAGGGCAAAAATGATACTAAAAAAATTCCAAGTAATGGATGCTCCCTAACCGATACTTCCATGACAAAATTAATATTTAACCATAAATTTTTCCAATACATACATAATGGGAAAGATGATACGCCATTGCTCGAAAAATGTATGCTACTTAGTTACTTTTTAAGAATTGTAGTATAGAATTACCATACTTCCCAAAGTCAGTCTTTTACCAAGTTTAAATGTGAAAAGATTAACTCTTATAATTTATTCATCAGCATTATCACAACAAATTCCATTCCCGATTTCATAACATTTCCTTCTCAAATTAACTCATAAATTTAAGCAATATCAATTTAACCAAATTTCTCATTTACACAATTTCACAAACATCTTGTGTGCATTTTAACAAAATAAAGTCTTATAACAATTATGATTAATTATCTCATATTGCTAACCAAGCAGCTTCAAACAACCTTCTTAAATCACAAAGCCACCTAAATTAAATTTCTTAACAACTTTTAACTTATAAACAAAATCCATGTTGCTCTTTACTTGCAAGAGCAAAAGATTTCAGCAAAATGCCTATTCAAGTAAACTTCCTTCACTAATACTTTACTTAAATAAAGCCCCAAATCTCATTCTTTATTTCAGAAGATCAGGAAATTAGAAAAACCTCAATTCCTCATAAATTATATCACACACACCATCAGAAAGAGGAATCAAAATAGGCCTCATACACTAATAATGAAACAGCAAGTAACGAGAGTAGTTTGAGCTTACCCCAACAGAACATCTTGCAGAAGCAAAGGAGGAGGAAGAAGAAGAAGAGCTCACACACTCCAGCCACCAAGCTTTAAAGACGCGGCTAGCAAGGAGGAAGATGAGGATAAACCAGACGTGCTTCTCGCCCACATCCACAAGACAATACTGACAGAGGAGGAAAGGAAAGAATAGCAACCAGAAAATCTTGAGCTGAGGAGCAAGACGACAACGGCTACGGTCATTGACACACAAGCACATGGTGACGGAAGAGAGCATGGAAGGTGAAACATCGCGTCCTGGATGAACGAGCTAGGGATTTCACTTCAGAGGCATTTCATTGAGGTGGAAGAAACAGGGGAGAAGTAGAGAATGAAATGGACCACCAACGTAGAATTAGTGGTGTAAGGTCCTGTTAGATCTTTCTATTTCTTAAAGTTCTAGTGCCAAAAAAAAAAAAAAAAATTTGTGTTGAGAGGGGAGTCAGGAATTCTGAATCGAATAGCGGATAATAATTTTAAAAAAATAAAATGGGCCTCTATGTTTTGTATTGAAGATGGGCTATTATAAAAGGAAGTTTATGACTTTATAGGAAAGACAAAAAATGTTGTCAAAATTGATAATAGATAAAAAAGTATGTTGAATTTCAATAATTTAAAAACCATTGATATAGAATTTTAAAATGTTGCTAAATGTTAAAAATTATCTAATTTCCCTTAGTTTTCTTTTTTAAAATCCTCAAATGTGTGACTACAAGTATTCAATAATTGATGGCAGGTTTCACTACTACCATAGAGAACTTACGCGTAATATTCAAGAAGATGTCTTGCTGCCTCAACTTGTTGCTGGGCATGCAGACAGAGTTGTGCCAGCTGACAAAAACTCAGAAAGACGAGGAGGCCCTCAAGACTATCAAAACCCACGCAATTCACTAAGATGAACTTTCCCTTCGTATAATGGGGATGATATTCTCAAATCACTACTACAAAATATGGATACTACTACCCTAAAAGACGTCCTTATTTTAAAAAAGGAAGTAAAAAATGAAAGCAGTGGCATTGTCGTAATTATTTACTTGAATTTGAGGAATTTTGGCGACCTGAATTTAATTCAAGTCGCCAATTGAGGAATTTAGGCGACCTGAATTTAATTCAGGTTGCCAATTGAGGAATTAATTATTTGGCGCGATTTAGGAAATTTTTGGCGCCCGGTGAGAAATTTCAAGAATTTTAAGAATTTAGGCGACTGAATTAAATTCAGGTCGCCAATTGGAGAATTAATTATTTAGTGCAATTTAGAAAATTTTTAGCGCTAGGAATTTCAGGAATTTAGGCGACACGAATTAAATTCAGTCGCCTAAAGTGGAGTTTATGCGACCCGAATTAAATTCAGTCGCCAATTGAGGAATTAATTATTTGGTGCGATTTAGGAAATTTTTGGCGTGATTTAAGAAATTTTTGGCGCCGGTGAGAAATTTCAAAAATTTTAGGAATTTAGGCGACTGAATTAAATTCAGTCGCCAATTGTGGCCGGAATTTCGGGGAATTTAGGCGACTGAATTAATTTCGTGTCGCCAATTGTGGAATTATTCAGTCGCCAATTGAATAATTGTGACTTTTTATTCTCTCACCCCGATCGCCTACGAGTACTCTCAAATTTTTTTTTCCTTCACCTTTTATGCTCCGGTGCCTCTCTCTCTCTCTCTCTCTGGTAGCTCTTTCACCATCACCTTGCCGCTTCCCCGCGTCGCTCTCCCACCACGTTGCTCTCCAACTATGTTGCTCATTTGCCGCCAAGATCCGAGACCCGAGCGATGCCGAAAACCGCCTTCATTGTAGATCCGAGTTTCCTCTCTACTCCTCTTTCATTGCAGATCGGGTTTTTACGAGTTTGTTCTCTTTATTGTTTTTTATTTGTGATTTTTTTGGGTTTGTTCTCTTGCTTTTTATATTTTTCTGGGTTTGCTTTTGTTACCTTCTTCTGGAGCCTCCAATCCTTTAGCATGTTCTTTTGTTTTTGTTTTTTTGGGTTGGTTCTTAGAGAACTACCGGTCTAGAGCAAGGTTTGCACCGTCGTGGAGAGCGTCGAGATTCGATCTTCGTTTGCCCAAATCGTTGCTTGCCGAGACGAGACGCGCTTCGCTCATTAGCTCCCCGAACCTGAGGTTTGGGGATTTTTTTTTAAAAAAAAAACAGTAATATGGCGTCCTGAATTGTATTCAGGTCGCCTCTTAAGAGGCGACCTGAATTCTATTAAGGTCGCCTCATAAGAGGCGACCTGAATACAATTCAGGTCGCTTCAAATATGAGAAAAACAACGACACCCTCCCAGATGTCTCTCTAAAAAGAGACGTTAATTGGGTCTTATTTAGATCGTTTTTTAGGTATTTTGTAGTAGTGAATGTGAGTGCTATTTTGAATTAGGCGAGACCCTGAAAGCTAGTAAAGTCAAGATAGCTTCTTTACACCTTGATGACAAGACATTCCAGTGGCATTAGGCATCAGAACGACGCCTTCAGGCCACCTTTTGCCTTGGGACAAGTATGTTGTTTTACTCTTAATATATTATCAAAACTAATTATATCTAAAAATTTTCAATTTTCACGTCACTCGCATACGCATCCCTCTAAAAACGGACATAGAAATGACTTTCTCTAGCAATGACACTACTTGTCATTTAAAAATCATATTACTTATAGAATTGGCATGTAAATATCTCAAGCCAAAACACATGCATTTGCCGAAACTTCAAAACAGATTAGCTACTAATCAAGCATGTTTTAATCAACTATGTACGTACGTACGTACATATGTAATGTATGTATGCATGTATGTATGTATGTGTCATCAATGCAATTGACATTTAGGTGATTGTCTTAGGTGACTGTAGCCTCAACTCTCATCCTTATGAAGGGTATTTACATGTGGAAATAGTTACATTCATATATACATATATATAGACATACATATATGGGCTCAACTCCCTGGCCTATGGGTTGAGCAGGGTTAGGGTTGGTAGTTTTGCAGTACGCACTACGCAACCCACTGTCAAATGCAGGCTGGGCTGCGGGTTTCTTTATTTATTGTAAATAAATTGGGGTGTAAAACGGGTCTAAGGGAGGGTAATGGGCAAGGCCCGTTTATATCAATAAAAAAGGGACTGAGGGAGTATAATGGGCCCATTCCCTTTATATCACCCAAAAAGAAATAGTGTATTGGGTTAGGTCTCCTATTATTCTTTCTCTCTTATCACAAGGCCTGATTCCTTGTTTTTCAACCAAAGAAAATGATAATAATGTGCGTGCTGGCAGGATGGCTGGCCCGCCAACCCCTACTTGCAAGTTTTTGTAATAGGATAGGTAAGATTCATCGTTCTTTGGCTTAACTGGTAAAGGGGTCGGACACTCTCATCAAAAGGAGGGGTTTCGATCTTAGAATTAGTCAAGGCGCTGGAGGAGGCATCCTAACTCCTAGATGCCTAGGTTAACGCCTGAGGGTAATATAAAACATCGGCATCATTTAGGAGGAAGAGAGATTTTGCCCTGTCATTAGATCGTGGTGAACTCAATCCCTTTTCTAAAATTTTGCATTCAGAATAGGACATGCAAGAAGTAACTGCACGAGATAATGAGGGCAGGGGCATGCGATGATGAGGTCACATGAGTAACTTTGAATATACTTTTTGGTTGATTTGGTCCTTCACAATAATTTTAATTTTAAAGGAATTTTAAGCCAAATATTCTTTTGTCTTCGTTATTCAACATAATTTAATTCTCTGTTCTTATAAACATTATTTTAAGAGATGACATATTATAATTAATATAATATTGCTATATTCTAGCCCAAGATATTTTGTTAACTTTTTTCCTAACTTCTTTTTGTTACTAATCGGTGTGATTTCTCCTAACTTCGGATCCTCACAATAGTGACATATACCTGCCCACCATACAACAAATTATTTTATTAGCATCACTTTTATCTTCAATAATAATTTGTGACTGTATAGCACTATATAATTACAAGACAATTTTTTTTTTTTTTTTGATAAAATTATGAGACAAGTTGATTAGGGAGGAAATCTAATCAACATAAATAATATAAAACTTCACACTTGGGCTATGTTTGATTTGAAAGGAGGGATCTTTCCTTTTTAGTTTGAAAAGTCCGATATAACTATGATGTGAAATGTTTGTGCGAAAAACAATGCGAATTTATAGTCATATTTTCTGACTTTTTACACTAACGAGGAAAACCACTCTCCCTTCAAGTCAAACATAGCCTTGGGCTTAGCACATATCAGATCAATACGTACACACAGACCATATTATTTCATGTTATTAATATAAGAGTAATTTAACTAATTTTCATAGATTAAACAACAAAATAAAATAGTTAATTTGAACAAATGTTACATTGTGTCTCTAAAATACCTTTATATAACTTTAGGTTATATCTCGGTTTATAACTTAAAAACTAACTTAGGAAAAAATGGAAAATATAAGAGATAAAATAGATTAAGATCTTATACTTAAAACTAATCTAACACTTAACTAGCTCTTATATTTGAGATGGGAGATAGTACTATATTTTCATTTATAAAAGATAAAATGTTAATTCTCACTTATCTGGACATTACACCAGCAAAAATAAATAAGAAATGCATTTAATTTCCATGTCTGAAATATAATACTTAATTTATGATTTTTTAATAAATAATTTACTTATATTATATGAATAATTTAATTTGTTAAACAACTATCCTATATTAATCATTTTAGATTTAATTACTGTGGGATCAAATAAAAGTAACTCTTCTGCCATAATATTTTTATCTAGACAACTTGAATATGAGATCATGCTTTTATGATTTCCACGTAGAGTCTCATGAGAAAAAAGTTGTGTTTAAGCGTCATCTCTCTAAGCTTTTGTTCATGATATCGGTGTTTTTATTGGCTTGGTTCATTAATAAGTTCCACAATAGATATCAGCTTTAAGGGTGTGTTTGGTTTGAGCAGAGAGGACGGAGAGAAAATTTTAACCAATTTGCCCATAGAAATTTTTCAAAATTACATCGTTTTTTACACATTAATTGATGGAAGCATTTCATATCATGGTTAAATCTGACTTTTCACATTAAAAATTTTCTCTCCTTTCCCTCAACCCAAACACATTGTAAAAGAGAAGTGTGATTTTTTTTTTTTTTTTTTTTTTTTTTGGGTCTATTAGTTGAAGGTGCTCTCCCTAGGCTAACTTTTTTGAACAAGCTCTCCCTAAAGACTTGTACTTATAATAACAAATATTTAAAGAAAATCAAAATCCTTTCATTCCATCCATCCTATAAGTGTTGGGTTGGTACGAAGGAAATAGGTAGGATGGGAGGGGAAATTTTAAAGTGTTCAATTAAAAAAAAAATTAGAAATGCGGGGTTAAAATATTTTAATTAATTTTTCTTATTCTTTATATATTACATATTCTCTTTATTAAAATTTTATAACCCGACTTTCCCTCTATTTCCCTCATTCCAAACAGACTCTTGTATGTATGTGTAAAGTATGGTCCTTAAAGAAGTAATAGTTATTCTTGAGCCCAAAAAAAAAAAAGAAGAAGAAGAAGTAATAGTTATTGCTGAAGCTCCTTTCATATACGTGTAAAATGGATGCATGCCTAACCATAGGTATACCTATCGTACCCCTATATGAATACCAACATTAAAATATTGTAAAGTCTAAATCAATAAGCTTTCATCATGTCCACTTTATATATTTTGCTTTGTGTTCATTTGGAGATTTTCAAAAGATCTGATCACGAAATAAACTTTAATTTTACCAAACAGCATATGGGCAAATAAAATAATTAGTTAAGATTGTACACTGATGTAAGCGTGTTGGCTTTATTTATATAAAATGAAATAATACCTGTGTTGAGAAGTGGAGATAAGAATATATATAATATGGTGTGAACTCTTTTCTTGAATTAGACAAATATTTTGACACGAGGCTATGTGATGCAAAATTTGAATGTGATGCAATGAGAAAATTAAGAATACCTCACTATAACAGAAATGTGTTGTATAATATTAATATTGGAGCTGGACCACTTGGCCACCCAGATAAAAGTGAACGTATATTCTATTTGACGAGGCACTAAGAAACAAGATCTTCAGTCAAGGTACCATACATATTATGCTTTAACTTGAAATTCTATTAGTAATACCCACAGCAAATCAAAGAAAAACGCGTTTCCATAATTTTGTTGAGAATTTGAACTAGATATGAGCCTTGTCTCTAGAATGAGATTTGAAACAATGATTCAATACTATATACTTCTTTCCATGCTTTTATTCAGGGTTCTTATTATAAAGTTATGAGATTTATTCGTAAATGCCCTATGTTCTGATATTTTTTTAATTTAACTAAATACTTAACTAACTCATTATTCTATTAAATGCCCCCTCTTTAATGAATTTCACTAAGAATAATTCTATTATTTAAAAGGATTAATTAATTGTAACTAAATATTTTAATCATGATAAAATAGTAAACATATGTGGTTGTAATAAGGATCTTAGATAATAGGGAAACAAACGGGAAAATGCTACTTAGCTTGAACTTCAGAATCTCAAATCAAGTATTGTTGCCTACAATAGTACAACAATTGATAAATCATTTTAGTATAAAATCACTTATTTGTGATTTTAAGGTTCAAGTGGTATATATATTTTTTGGGTTAAGGTGCAGATTTGCCAACGAACTATTACCCGAGGAGCGTCGGGCACAAAAAATAATTGAAGGGACCAAATTGGCCAACGAACTATTAAAAAGTGAAAAAAAAATACCAAATAACTATTAAAAAAACAACTATCACTACTACGTTAAAATATGAGGCACTGGCGGGAGAAAAGAGCGGTTAAGCCTTCTTGTTGGATAAGGCAAACACCAACAGAGATGGGACCCATGTGATCGTAGGCGCCGTGGCAGCGACGGTTTCTGCTTGTGGCATCGGAGGGACGGAACCAGGATGCAAGGCGCGTGGCGGTCGAAAGCTGTGGACTGCTGGATGAGTTCAAGAGGGTGAGTAGAACACCCAACAACAATGGAAACTTTGGAGATGCCGACGTTGCCGACACTATGACAGTCAATGAAAGACGGAGACACCAAGACAGTGATGGGGTAATAGTTCGTTGGCGAATTTGCTCAAAATTGTGTTTTTTTTTTTTCACTTTTTAATAGTTCGTTGGCCAATTTGGTCCCTTCAATTGTTTTTTGTGCCAGATGCTCCTTGAGTAATAGTTTGTTGGCAAATCTGCACCTTAACCGTATATTTTTTGACTTTTTTCCTAGATAAGATATAGCATAAAATCATCAATAAATTGTATTATTGATTAAGTTATCATAGTAAAACTCATTTATCATATAGGCTAAAGTATACTTTTAGTCCTTTAAGTTTATATGAGATATACTTTTGATCTCTTAACTTTATACAAGATACTTTTAGTCCTATAATTCTAACGCCGTTACGGAAAATGCAAACTTAAGTGATAACAATGCAAAATTAAGTGATGATTGTGTAATTAAATGAGAGTAGACTTAAATTTAAAATATGGGTAAATTAAAGAATATATAAAATTTATCTAATTAAGTGCTATTAGTCATCACTTAAATTCGCCACGCCGTTTTCGTTAGTAACATTAACAAGTGTTAGAATTTTAGGATCAAAAGTATACTTTATAAAGTTAAGGGACCAAAAGTATATCTTATGTAAAACTTAAAGGACTAAAAGTATATTTTAGCTTATCATATATTATATATATGAAATGCACTCGGTCATCCTAATTCACTATTAAAAAGAGACCAACGGTGGGTGCGCACATGCATTTTGGCAAATTTAATATACTTCATTAAGGCACATGAAAGTTGACTGGTCTATCTGTGTATACGTAGTTATTTATATAACCAGGTAGTCTATAAACTAATTAATTAAAGATTACAAGCTAGCCTGTATATTAATTCAACAAGCCGCCCTCCACATGTATATATATACGGTTGCGTGGAACACTTGCACTAAACCAAATTGCAAGCGAAGTGATTGATCTGATCACTAGAAATAGCTTATAGTATTTGTGAAGAATTGTTTTTTTGAGATGGGAATCATGGAGTACTCAAAGAAGCCAAGGATCATTCTGGTGCCATATCCAGCACAGGGACATGTAACTCCCATGCAAAAGATAGCCGTCACATTTCTGAACCTTGGCTTTGAGCCAATAATGGTGCTTCCTCAATTTATCTACAATCAGATTGTGATTCATAATAATGAAGAAAACCAACAGGTCAAGTGGGTCGCTATAGCTGATGGGCTAGAGAAGGACACCGCTACAGATTTCTTTGGGATTGAATCAGCAATGGAGAACATTATGCCTTCTCAGTTGGAGAGGCTCATTCAGGAGCTTCAAGAGGAGGCCAGCAGAGGCGGAAGTGGCGGAGAGGTGGTTTGTGTGGTGGTTGACTTGTTGGCTTCTTGGTCTATTCAAGTTGCCCAAAGGTGTGGCATCGTTGTCGCTGGGTTTTGGCCTGTCATGTTTGCGGCTTACAGGTTGATTGCATCCATTCCTGACATGGTTCGGTGTGGCCTCATTTCTGAAACAGGTGTGTGTGTGTGTGTGCGCGAAAAGTTTATTGGTTTGTGATTTAACTCAGTTTATTTTTATCTAGAAATTCATAATATTATTTCTTGCCATGTTGAACAACATTAATTATAGGACAGTGTTTCTAAAAAATTCAGAGTTAGACCTGTACTTCTATGTTTAGAGATGAACACAATTTAACATTATATTAATCCAAAGTTCATATATATGGTACTCTTGAAGTTAAGAAAAAATTTCAGTATATATAGCTATATATAGCTGAAACGAAAACTGCACTATTTATAAAGTTCATATTTAAAGAGTTTATATGTTTTTGTTGTTGTTGTAAAAAAAAAAAGGCATAATTTCTTACAACTTGCTGATTGTACTCTATTATCTCATTTTTTGAATATATGAATTTAGAATAATCTTTGACATATTTGCGTACAGGACTTCCACAACATGAAGGCAAATTTTGCTTCTTACCAGATTTTCCTGTATTAGACACTGAGGATCTTCCATGGCTAATTGGAACAGTGGCAGCAAAGAAAGCAAGGTTTAAATTTTGGACAAGAACTCTAGAAAGATCCAGAACTCTCAAATGGCTTCTCATGCACAGCTTTCCGGATGAAACCAAACTTCATAGTTCTCCAATGATTCTTTTGCCCCTAGGCTATCATTTCAAACATACACAAACCAACCATGCAAGCTTCTGGGAAGAAGATAAGAGCTGTTTGGAGTGGCTAGAAACTCAAAACCCTAACTCAGTGGTGTACATCTCATTTGGGAGTTGGGTAAGTCCAATTGGTGAGGCAAAGTTGAGAAGCTTGGCAATGGCGCTTGAAGCATCAAGAAGGCCATTCCTTTGGGTTCTGAAGAAAGCATGGCGTGAAGGGTTACCAAAAGGGTTTGAAGAGAGAGTTTCAAAGCATCAAGGAAGAGTGGTTTCATGGGCACCGCAAATGGAGGTTCTGAGGCACAAGTCGGTGGCATGTTACCTCACGCATTGCGGGTGGAGTTCTACAATCGAGGCCATATGGTTCAAGAAGAAGATGCTGTGTTATCCTGTGGCTGGTGATCAATCCTTGAACTGTGCTTACATTGTTCAAAAGTGGAAAGTGGGTATGAGGCTGAATGGACTTGGAGTGAAGGATGTGGACGAAGGATTGAGAATGGTGATGGAGGACGTGGAAATGGAAAGTAGATTAAGGAAATTGCATAATACAATCATTCAGAAGGAAGATGATTTGAAGAAAGATCTTAGTTTGAAAGCCTTTGTTGAAAACTTAAAGAAAGAAGCTAGTTATATAGCATATGCCTTTAATTATGTTGAGGGTGTCGATGTTTTGTAAAATAATTTTCCTGTTCAATATTCCCTGCGATATATAAGACCATATATATGCTTAAGGGGACGAGAATAGGAATTAATGTGGGTAGGTTTTAAGAATGCATTTGCAATATATAATTTATATTTAATATTTATGATTATAATTGTACTACCCTAATTTTCATAATTCATGTAAACATTGTATTTTGGCAAATAATTAGCAAAATACAAAGGTGAATATGTGTCTCAAAGAAATATAATCTATTAATTATATTTTTGTCCAAATTTCACTTTGGAATTAATTAACAAATGATTGATTAAGGAAACCACATATTAGGAGCTATAAAATGTGACATAAAATCACATGAAACAATAGCTATTTTAATGCTCATAAGACAAGAAAAGGGAATAGGGAAACATTTAGTTTAATTGTTATCTATTAACAATTATCCTTAGCAAATAAGATTGCACTAATTGGGATTAGTGGCATAATTCTTCTAATTAATTATAAACAAATTAAAAGCATCAAAAGAGGGCTAATTATATTTGAAAATAATTAAGCCAAAGAGAATGAAATAATACTTGTCTAAATAAGCACTAAGTACCATGGATAAGCTAACAAATAAATTATGCAATGAGATATGTAATTAGTGCACCTACAAACACTTGATTAAGGGAATAAATTAAGCTTCTTATTCAGCCCCAAAAATGCTACGTCCAGCTGAATTGAGGGAAGGAAGAGATGATGATTTTAATTAATTAATTAGAGTTGAAAAGTGAAAATTTTCAACTAACCAATGAAAAGCAAGGAAATAATCAATATTTTGCTAATCGAAAAACATATTAAATGGTTAAAGAGAATGAGCATGTTGGCACACAACGGAGGGGTGGAGATTGAATTTCATAAAGTGGAATTTAATCCCATGGTTGTAAGGAAAGATGAAGTGTTGGATCTCTTGGTTAATTACCACTTTGCCCAGGGCATTTTTCCTATAAATAGGAGGCACTCCCTTCACAATTCTTCACACCAAAATACTACAACACATCTGATTTTAGAATTAGAGAGTGAGTAGAGTGAAGTTCTTGGAGCAAGAAGGATGAAGGAGCAAAGTTCTTCAAGGGTAAGTTCTTGAGCTCTAGTTTTTAGTTCTTTGAAGATAGTAGTTTAATCTAGGAAATGATTAGGAAAATTCCCTTTCATGCTTGGAAGTCTCCATTGCTTTTAAAATGCAAAATTGAGTGGAAAACATGTTAGGGAATAAGTTTTGAAATCAATGGATCAAGATTGTGAAAATTGTAAAATTTCCAAGTTTTAAACTTTTCCCTGGCAGCGAATATTGATGCTATTATTTTATGTAGCAAATGAGGTCATTAAATCATGAGATTTTACAGGCATAAAGTAGACATGTAGCTTTCTAAATATATAAAATATGAAACGTTTTGATCTTTGGTCAAGGAGATATGAATTTTTGAAGATAAGCCTTGTTTACTGGATTTAAATCTGAACAGTGTTTGAAAACGCAAAACCTGGGAATGATCCATGATATTCTAGCTTCTAGAAATATTTTTCTTTGAAAATAGACATGTCAAGGGTCATGAGGAATTTTTCAGCACTCAAAAATTATTTTTGTAGAATTAATTATGATTTTTCAAAGTTAGTGAAAAATCTGGGCGGAATGCTGGAAATTGTGTTTTTAATAAAAAGTAAGGGTAAAAATGGAATAATAAATCCACCAAGGGGTGAAGTGTCAAAATAGGTGAAAATATCCTTTTTGATATTATTCTAGGAGATATGATATTGATTATAATATCAAGGAAAAGGAAATAATCTGACGGTAATGTATAGGATTTCGGGGAAGTTCGAGTTAGATCAAAAAGTCGACGTTTTGTCAATTACACAAAAAAGGTATGTACGCGTACTCGTAACTTAACTTTGATGTGTCTTGTATGCATATATATGATTGAATGATTCATGAAGTGATGGACAAGACTAGGTCTTGGGTCATGCACTGTGGCTAAGTTTATGGGCCTTAGTCACATGTTTATATACATTCGACTGTATGCAGGTTATAGTCTTGATAACGCCATAAGGTTGTTTTCCTAGCGCTGAGGACACGAGGAGCTGTCATGGCACTGGTTAGTGCAAACGTTGCAAACATTACATTTGTTGTGTGCTATGTATTGTTGTGCTGTTAACATTACATTTGCTGTGTGTTATGTATTGTTGTAACCTTACATCTGCTGTGTGTTATGTATGGTTGATGCTGAAATATAATGAATATCTGTCATATATACTGTCATTACTTGAATATGAGGTTAACTGTTACCTGAGATTCAATGGGTATTAAATCTCAGATTTGACTAAGGTTCAGGAAAGGAATCGGGATCTAAGAAGACGACATAGACGGAGTCGAGAAAAGACATCAGTAGACGGAGCCGTGAAGAGGCGCCTACGGCGAGCGAATACTAGAAGAGGTTAATCGAGCATAGTTTCGCATAAATTTGATAAAGTTATTTCAAACCATTTGGTTCTTAAACTAAGAAAGGGTTGGTCTATATGGTTTAGTCATAAGTCACCGTAAAAGATGACGTAAAAGACGGGGAGACTTCCATTAGACTTTACGTGGCTTGGACAAAGGGTTTGATTAACTGTATTGGGTTCCAAACCACAAGTCTAGTGATACATTGCTTTTTTCATTAAAGCAATCAATTAAACTAGGGCTTAATTAATTATGCAGTCTATTAGGGTCAACCTAGGTCATTCTCCTAAGGAGCAAGATGTGGGTTTTTCTTTAGGTTGAATTTAGGTGATGAAAAATGCAATGAAATGAAACTAAACTAACTAAATGCAAGATGAAAATGACTCTAAAACCTATATGAGAATGAAACTAATCTATACGAATTTGTATGCAATTTTTGAGGGGTTTTTGTTATGAGAGAATAATTAAAATCCTAAGAAAAGAAATTAAAATCAAATCAAATAACAAAGATTTAGTTCAGTTATGATGATGAAGAGAACAACTTAGGAATTTCATGGAGTTAACTTTCTTAGCCCAAATTAATTAATTAGATCAAAGAGAGGTTAATGAAATATTGGAATTAATGAGTTTAATTAAATAATTGAAACATGGGAAACCCTCAAGTTCAATAACACCTAATCCTCTAGAAAACTCCTAATGGAATGAGCGCTAGTTAATTAAACTTATTAAAACCCAATGACATTTAATTTCAAAATAATTTTAGAAATCTTGTTTACAATTGAACAACTAGACAATTTATCAACCCAATCAAACAATTAGATGATAAACCAAATTGTCAATTAAATTAATAACGAAAACTCAATTAATAATTCAATTGACAATCCAAAGGTTGTAAACAAAACTCTAACAATTGTCTCAAATATAAAAACTTCAAATTATCAATCTAATCCAAAAGAAATATATATGTTTACAATCTAAAACTAGATTGTTCTCAATTAACACAACTTGAACCCCTTTAAAACTAAAGAACCTCAAGTTTAAATTGAGATGATAAAAAGAACAACACTCCCTTGTGATCTTTAAGTGTAAGTTCCTAAGCCTTAACTTCCTCCATACTCCTCCAAGTTGTCTCCCAAAGGAGCTTAAGCTTCCATGGAATTCTCCTCCTCAAACCGCTTCACACAAGACATGGCCATTTGAATTGAAGAATTAATGAATATTGGCTTGGGCACAATATTCATTTAATTTGTATATTCATTTCCAATCATTCAATTTGTAGCTTGCAGTACTAATTGAGTTGTTTAGAGCTTATAGCTTACACTATCTTTTAGGTACTGGATTGGATGGTGGGTAAAAGGAAGAAATAGAGCGGATATGTGAAAAAACACGGAAAAAAAAAAATTAGACCAAATGTCATAAATTTCAAGTCTAAAAAGGATTAGAATGAGATTTTTAAGATCGGTTTTAAAAATATAAGGTTTAAATACTATTTTAAGACGTGTTTTAGAACTAAACAGTCCAAAAAGTGAGACTTTTAAGACCAGATTTTGTACAAAACCAGTCTAAAAAAGTCAAATTGTTTAGACCTGATCTTTTTTGCAACCAGTCTAAAAAGTCCAACTTTTTAGACCTAATAAAGCAAGACAGTCTAAAAAGGCCAACTTTTTAAATTAAATATTTGAGTAACTACTCTAGATTTTTTTTTTTCTCGCAATTGCTCAATTGGTCTAAAAAATAACGTGACTTTTTAGATCGCTTGTATCGAGATCAAATCCGAATCGGTCTTTTTTTTTTTTTTTTTATAAGAGCAATTGCTCAATTGGTCTAAAAAATAACAGACTTTTAAGATCAGTTGTATCGAGATCAAATCCGAACCGGTCTAAAAACTATTTTAGCATTAGTGATGGTTTTCCCCTTCAGGCTTAGAAGGCCAAGGGTTCTCATCATGTTACATAATATATGTTTTATCTAAAATATTAATTTTTTCACCTATTATTCCTATAAATAATTATGAAACTTCCTGCCTAATCAATCAATTTCCTTTGAATATCAATGACTTTTATTGATAATAATTTTCATATCAAAATAACTAATTTTATTAATTTATGTAACGTCCTTATTATATCTTTATAACACAGATCAGACGGAGTAATTTATATAGAAGTAAAATAAATTTTATTTATACTCTTAACATATTTGAACTAACAAATTCTAAAGTACGTAAGGTATGTTAATTATAGTGTATCAAAGAAATAGATTCTAAACCAAAAAATATGTTATACTTTTTAATTATATAAATATAAAAATTTATAGGCTAACATAAATTGTTACGTGTATTTGATTATCATATCAACAAGGTTGCATTTATTTTTATTTTCTAGCCACTAATATGTATCACACATGATGTAACATCCCAAATTTTGGGATTTTAAAGTTTGAATAATGTATGGAGATTAATTATGAAATTTTGGATTAAAATAATTATGAGAATAATTATTTGAAAATTAAGGTATGTTTTCTTTAAATTTATTTTAGGAAAAGATTGAGGAATATTCATAAAGGATAATTTCAGGCCTAAACATTTATAGAATTGATTAATAAAGAAAATGAATCCTTATATGGAATTAAGGATTTTATGTTATCATTATTTCAATATTTGCAATTAATTGAGTTTAAGTACCTAATTGCAAATAAAGGTTTGGAAGAGGATCAATTAGGTATTAAAATAGGCCTCATAACATGTAATACCCTAATTTTCATAATTCATAAACATTGTATTTTAGCAAATAATTACTAAAATACAAAGGTGAATATATGTCTCAAATAATTATAATATATTGATTATAATTTTATCCAAATTTCACTAGGAGATTAATAGACAAATGGTTGGATTGGAGACTACATAATTAGCACAATAAAATGTGATATAATCATAATTAGCACAATAAAATGTGATATAATTAACACATAAAAGGATGGTTATATTATAAACCAATAAAGGCAAGGAAGTGTTATGAAAACACATAAGTAATTAATTTATAATTAAAAGAGATTAGCAAAGCACAAATTTTCCATTGCTAGTTAACAAATCAATTAACCAATGAAAATGCAATTTAGAGGCATATAAGCATTGGATTAAGAGTTAATTGAACTTTGTTAATTAATTTGAAAAGTCAACAATGGCATCTAGCCAATGAGAAATCAAGAAAATGGTCTAAACCCTTAGATAATTAATTAGACCAATGGGAGACTTGAGTCATGGATTAAGGATGAGGATTGAATTTAAAAAAACACAAATTAAATCCAATAGCCCTAGTTAATCACCAAATTAAGCTAAATCCTCATGAAAATAAATGAACCAATAAGAAGCTTGAATCATTAGATTAGCACATGGAAGAGAGGGGTTATTATATTTAAATTAAGATAATACAATACAATCACATGGGATGACGAAGGGAGGCAAAATGGAAGAGGATAAGATAATAGGATTTTGGAAGAGGATAAGGAGAGAGAATGGGGGCATTTAAACATTTCAATTGAATGCTAATTGGAATCAAATATTCAACCCCTTAGTCAAGAAAAAATGATGCATGAGAGCCGGGGGGAGAGAGTTTATTACATTAATTGGGCTAAATCCTATGTAATTAATATTAGCCAATGAGGATCTTTGATCCATAATTTTTGTCTTCATAAAAAACCAATACACATGAACCCTTGATGAAGGAAAATGATCCAATGGTTGTGGTCCTTGGATTGTTCCTATAAATAGAGAGCTCTCCTCTCTTCATTCTTCACACCAAATTAGATCCCCCAGAGGTGATTTCTAAAGTAGTGAGAGTGGGTGAGGAGAAGCTTGAAGAAGGAGCAAGGTCCTTCAAGGGTAAGCTCTCTAGTTCTTGAGTTTTAGCTTTTTCATTTTTAAGTAAATTGTAGTTTAATTCATTAGATTAGAGAATAAATTCATACTCTTGTTTTTAGGTCTCCTTGCATTGAAAAAATTTCTAATGAGGTAAAAAAATAGTAGGGAATAATTTTTGGAAAGCAATAGATCAAGATTGTGAAAATTGTAGGATTTTCGGTTTTAAAGCTTTGTGCGATTACAAAAAAAGAGGCTATTATTATATGTATGATATGGAGTCATTAAATCATGAATATTTTCAGAAATAAATTAGACATGTAGGGATTTCCAAATATATAAAATATGTAGCATTTTGAGTTCTACACAAGGAGTAACATATTTTTAAAGTTAAGCTATTTTTCTGAACGAAAATCTGGGCAGCGTTGAGAAAACATTAAACTGGGAATGATTCTTGGTGTTTTAGGTTCTCGGAATATTTTTCCTTGAAAATAGACATGTCAAGGGTCATGAGTAATTTTACAGAACCTCATTCCAATGTTTTTGGAATTATCTATGATTTTCCAAATTTGCTGCAAAATCTGCCCAGAAAATCCAGTATTTCGTTTTTAAGAAAATGTAAGGGCAAAATTGTAATAACAAATCCACCAAGGGTAGAAATGTCAAAATAGGTGAAAACATCCTTTTTGATATTATTCTAGGAGATATGATATTAATTATAATATCATGGAAAAGGAAATAATCCGACGATAATATATAGGATATCCGAGAAGTCCAGAGTTGTATTCAAAAAGTCGGGTGTTTGGCAATTACACAATGTGAAAGGTATGTTTGCGTACTAGTAAATTTAACTCTGATGTGTCTTGTATGCTTATATGTGATAGGATGATTCATAGGGTCATGGACAGGACTATGTCTTGGGTCATGTACCGTGGCTAAGACTCGGTCTTAGGTCAATGTTTATATACATTTAGCTGTGTGCGAGTTATAGTCTTGATAACGCCGTAGTGATGTTTTCCTAGCGCTGAGGACAAGAGGAGCTGTCGTGGCACTGCTTAGTGCAAACGTATATAAAATTACATGTGCTGTGTGCTATGTACTGTTGTGTTGTTGACATTAGATCTGCTGTGTGCTTATGTGTTGTTGTAACCTTACATGTGTTGTGTGCTATGTATGGTTGATGCTGAAATATAATGAATATCTATCATATATATTGTTCATACTTTTCATATGAGGTTAACTGTTACCTGAGGTCCGATGGGTATTGGACCTTAGATTTGTCTAAGGTTCAAGAAAGGAACCAAAGCCGAAAAGAGGCACCGATAGACAGAACAACGAAGAGGCACCGGTCGAGAGGGGAGCTTGATGAAGGTCACTAGAGACTAGTTTTTGTCATGAATCTAACAAAGTTACTTCAAACCGTTTGGTGCCGAAGGCAGGGGTAGTCGATGTGGTTAAGTCAATAAGTCACCGTGAAAGACGAGGAGACTTCTACTAGGCACCTACCTGGCCAAATTGTTTGATTAAATGAGTTGGGTTCATTGCTACAAGTCTAGTTAAGGCTTGGTGTAAGGATGTATAGTTACTATCCAAGAACTATAATTATACACAAGTTCTGCAATTGTATCACATGAATATTCCTTCGAAATATTTAATATACCAGGCTTATGCCTGGATATTTTATATCAGTTACTCATTGTCCAAACGTTAGTGTATGCTCTCCGTTCTGCATTACTTTGACGTGTAACCCTATCCCAGATCCCAACACCCTATCCCGAATCCGAACAACCCCATCCCGGATCCCAACACCCTATCCCGGATCCGAACAACCCCATCCCGGATCCCAACACCCTATCCCCATCCCAAAGAACCTTAGCCCGAATCCCAAACCATATCCCAGATCCCAACACCCTATCCCGATCCCAATACCCCATCCCAACAACCTTATCCGGATCCCAAGATCCTATCCCAAAGACCACATCCCAAAACCCCTCAACCCGAGAAATATTTATGAAGAAAATACTAATAAAAATAAATAATAATAATTATTATTATTTTAGGGTTAATAACCACTTTTAATCCTCTAAAATAATTCGTGTAGTTAGTTACTTTGCGTGCAAGTGATGACTAATGACAATAATAAACATTTATAGGCATCCCTTGACACCTCAACCGATTCAAACACCTACCGGATCGTTAAGGATTCAAGTTTGAGGTGGGTAACTCATTATCTTATTAGCTTGTATATATGTATTCATCTATAACGATCATGGCTCTGGATAATTTGCATGTGTGTATCCTAGCTATGGATTGAGGTCACGTGTCTCATAGGTGAAAACATGTAAGTGAACGATATGTTTTCACATTGACGAATGAACTTGTAAAACTCATTATTGAATTTGTAAATCTTATTAATGTACTTGTTATTCCTACCATAAATTTTGTTCAAAGTGCTCAGATCTTGAAATAAAGCTACGTTTTTTGAAATTTTTCTGGGCAGAGGATGAACACGCTAAAACTGGGAATGATTCACTTGGTCCCAGTAAGAACCAATATTTTTCCTTGAAAATAGACATCCTAAGGATTCCGTGGAATTTTATGGATCCCCGTTTTGATTTTTCTAGAATTAATTATGAATTTTCAAAGTTACCAAAAATTCTGCCCAGAAATACTGAAGTAGCGTTTTTAATAAAATGTAAGGGAAAAATTGTAAATAGAAAATCCACCAAGGGTAGAGAGGTAAATAGAGGTGTAAATATCTCTTAGGATATTATTCTAAGTGATATAGTGATATGTTATGATATCGGGGAAGTCCGGGGCCGGATTCAAAAGTCGGGCATATTGCTAACTGCGCAGAGGGAAGGTACGTTCGCGTACTAGTAACTTTAACTCTGATGTGTCTTGTATGCATGTATGTGATGGAATGATTCATGAAGTGATGGGCAAGACTAGGTCTTGGGTCATGCACTGTGACTTAGGTCACCTGTTTATACATTCAGTTTTATACGGGTTATAGTCTTGAAAATACCATTGAGTTTTCCTAGTGCTGAGGACACGAGGAGCTGTCGTGACACTGGTTAGTGCAAACGTAGATAACTTTACATGTGTTGTGTGCTATGTACTGTTATTGTGACTAATTTTACATCTGTTGTGTGCTATGTACTGTTATTGTGACTAATCTTACATCTGCTGTGTGCTTATGTATTGTTGTAATGTCATGAACATCTGTCATACATATACTGCTATACTTTTCATATGACGTTAACTGTTACCTGAGGTCCGATAGGTATTGGACCTTAGATTTGTCTAAGGTTCAGGAAAGGAACCAGGATCAGAGGAGGCACCAGTAGATGGAGCCGTGAAAAGGCACCGAAGGGAGAGCCGATAAGAAGCACTGTCAAAGCAAATGCCTAAAGGGGATCATCAGAGCATTCATTCTAGCACGGATTTAATGACGTTACTCAAACAGTTTGGTGCCGAAGGCAGGGCTAGTCTATGTGGATCAGTCAATAAGTCACCGTGAACTCGATGAGACTTCCACGATAGGCACCTACCTGGCCAAATTGTTTGATTAACTGAGTTAGGTTCATTGCCCCAAGTCTAGCTACGGCTTGGTTGAAGATTGTATAGTTACCATAAAGATTTGTAATTATACAAAGCTCGTACTAATGTATCACATGAATATTCCTTCGGGAAATTTTTAATATATCAAGATATGTCGTAGCATCGATATGCCTAGGCATTTTGTATCAATTACTCATCGTCCAAACGTTAGCGCATGCTCTCCGTTTCCGCATTATTCTGAGTGTTAGCACCTCAAACTCTGTTAAGTTTTCTAAAACTACGTGTCAACCAACACATTTTGAAGTATGGAATTTGGGGTGTTACACAGATTGTACTACTTTCATCAGAATTTATTTCTTCATTGGTATTTTTGTTCTCTTTTAATTGTTCATTAGTATTTTTGACACTTTCAAAACATTGTTGTGCTCAGTGTTCCTAGCGTAACACTTGATTAGCTCATCTGCACCTTAACCCTTTTCTTTTTTGTAACTATCATTATTATTTTCAAAAATTAAACTCAATGTGTACTAAAAGACAATGTAAAGGACTAAAATAAAACTTTGCGTTAAGTTAATTAAATGACTGAAAGTGTAATTTTGCGTTTGTAATATAGTCCCTCTAGTTCTTAATATAAGACTCAATTGCTTTTTTTTTCCCTGAGAGATTAATAAAACTAAATAAGTTAGTTAATTATAACATATGTCGTGTATCATTTGATTATATATCGGTTTATAAGTCAGACAAATTAATTTGGTAACAAAAAGATAAATATACTTTTGCCCTTTTAATATATTATTATATTGGAAGTGACCTTTATTTCCCGAACTAACTAACTACTCTTCAGTAATCTTTTAGCGCGTACATTGTGATTCAATCATCCTATTCGATTTTCTTTTTAATAACTTCAGGGTATGTACTTACAGTTTAATTTATAAGTGAGATTGAACTCACAATCTCCACAAGGAAGACTATGAGGCTATTAGTCCTATTCAACTTCTATCGAAGTGAATTTGACCACTTTAATGTGTATCATAGCCTATTAGTCCTATTCAACTTTTATCGACTTGTGAATTTGACGACTTTAATGTGTATGGTTTAATCTTATATATTGGCGTTCTGTTAAAGTTTAAAACATAGTTAATATATATATAGGGTTTATCGTTTGTCATGTCACTTGACATAAGGTTATGTTAAGTCAAAAACTACGGTTTTGGGAATTAAATGAATTAATGAAGGGTGTTTTTGTATTTTTATTTTTGTATTGATTATATAGATTTTATCAAAAGATCTTTATTAATCCACCGACTCCAAAATTACGTCGTTTTGAGAGTTCATTAATTTCTCTAACCCCAAAACGTATTTTGGGGGACTTATAATTTATGTCATGACTCATAATCCCATATATATATATATATAATGGTGAATGCTTGTGAATGTATATTTCAGTAGCACATATTTCCAACTCATTGGATCATGTATGACTTATGATTTGGCATCTCATCCCCCCCCCCAAAAAAACCAAAAAAAAAAAAAAAAAAAAAAAAACACACAAAAATGAGTTTATCAGTATCAATATATCCTACCCCAATTTAAAATATAAACCACTTTGAACCATATATGGATAAAAGTAGGCTAGGCTCCTATAAGAGACCTATGACCTTCGCTACTTTGAGCCAAGCCTTTTGGAAAATGGGTTAGGCTCATACCTATTGCCAAACTTATTTTAACAAATAGGTCAAGCTAGTTTTCATAAAGTATATAGCTTACGAGCCTAAAGGATGGTTTATTTATCTTTTTTTAAAAAAAAAAATTTACTAATATGTATAATAATATATAACATTTCTAAATTAATTTTCATATTATATAATTAAATTAATATTTAAACATGCATATGCAACAATAGCGACTTTTACTTGAAAATTAATTTAGTAATGTATTTAATAGCAACAATAATGATTTGGGGTGTCAAATGCCGCCCCTCAAATTTTCTAAACTTCTCAATTTTTTTTTTTAAAAATTCATCATTAAATTATACATAAAATAAGTGAATTCGGATATATTATGGTTGGACAAAGAATGATGCAGTTTTCAATATTTTATGATTTTTCAATAAAACTAGATTAAAAAGAAACTACACTTTCTTTGTAAAATCATAAAAATTGAAAAAATACACCATTTTCCCCATAATATAAGAAAATGTTACTCATTTTGTGTAGAAACTAATAATAAAAAGAAACTTTTGTACAAAAATAATAAAAAGAAACTAGAAAAGAAAAACATTTGGGAATGGACTAATCATCCATCATTTTCCACTATACCCAACCTTATTGATAAATTAATAAATTAATCTGTTGCATTCAAATTATCATTCCCCTTTTGAACCAAGTTGGCACTTGGAATGGGAACGTCGGGGCGAGGAGTAGAAAGCTGGAGGCCTTAGTGTTGGGCCCATTACAATGAAAATGACACATTATAGCTCAAACAGCAAGTGATAATGAGATTACTAGCTCAAACAGCAAGGATAATGGATCCAAGTGGTAAGTAGCTTATATCGCTTAAACAAGGTTTCGGTTTGACCTTTGTGAACGCAAAAAAAAAAAAACGCACTAGGAAGACTCTCTCACCATAGCTAGGTACGTAACGCTGGCCTCGTGAACCGGTGGCAACCAAAAATCCGGACTAGTTGATAATGAGCTCAGCCTATCAAAAAGTCCGATGAACCGGACATGCCCGGGCAACAAAAAAAAAAAAAAAAGTGATAATGAGACAGTAAATAATAAATGAATATCGAACAGAATATTTTTTAATATGAACAAAATAGTTCAGGAGTCAAGGAGTAAAATTGTATAAAAGAATGACTAATATGTTTGCATTATTGAAATAAAGAAATTTCTCAAGAAAATACCACTTGAACTTTAAAATCCCAAATAAATGATTTCCTAACAAAAGGAGTCATCAATTGTTTTACTTGTTCTTGTTGATCTCATTATTGTTGTTATCAACAGGATTTTGAAGTTTAAGTGATATTTTTTTCTTCATTTTCCTTTTAAATAATCATTATTTAAAAATACAAAAATTATTTAAAAACCAAACTAAAATATGAAATAACAATTATTTTAAAATACATAAAAAATCAACAGTCCATTATTATTAGTTGCTTTACCTTATGATATGCCTAACTTAGGCGGCTTGGCGACTTGACAGTAAGTAATTTCCATTCCGTGTTTAATTTGCATTCCCATTCGCGTTATAATTTCGCATCAGACATTAATGCAGTTATTATTTTTGTAGACAACATACGTTGCAGTGGTTTGCACAATTTCTTATTTAATTAAAAAGAAGCTTATAAAAGCGTTTACAAACCAAAAAAGAAAAAGAAAAATCACCAGCAACAATTATATTATATACATGACTTCCATTTAATTATTAACTATTTCATTGATGGGAAAAAAACATATACTACAAAAGAAAAGTTAATTAGCAATGGAATTCTGCCGCTAAATTGATTTAGTGATGATTTTTTTCGCAAATTAATTGGTGATAATTTATTTGGCGATAGAATCATCCAATTCAAAGTTTAACTTCCCTTATATTTCAAAGTTTAAGTTTAACCCACTGACCTTTTATTTTTTATCCATTAACCCCCTGTTAAATGACGGTTACCTTTTTAATGGAAAATGTCACGTTAGATTATGAGATAACACATGGCATCTTGTGTAAATTACTAATTTTATAAACCCCCCCCCCCTAAATTTGAATAGTTATAAAAAACCTCCTAAACTTTGAACAAGTTACAAATAACTCTCTCGACAATTCATAATTTATATGACTCTCTTAAAATTTTGATTTATAATATTAAATCACATGTTGTTCCTTTCTCTCTTTTTCATAAATCTCTTAAGACTTTTGCTGTCATTTGTCAAATAAAATAGTAGTAGTTCTTTTGTATATAGCAAGAATTAGAAGAATAAATTAGGGATAAAATTTTAGCTGGCTAGCTACCATCAACTCAAATTTTTTCATCAAATTTATATTTTAATAATAATAATAATTGTTTTTAATCAATTATTTTTATCTGTTTCCTCATAACCCTTCATGAATTATCAATGGCTTCTTCCATGAATTATCTTTCATAGCAAGAGCCAAGTTTCTTCAACATAACCTTTCAATTAGACGCTAATTTCCTCTGCACACAGTTTTCTCATTTCTTATATGTCTTCATCATCTCCAAAGTAGCCTTCCCTTCAAAACCCAACACTGCTTACCCCAGTCTTTGACCCTAAGAATAAGGGTCTTCGTCTTTATAGAGGGTGATAAGAAACAATGGCGAGTGCGTTGGAATTCCTAGGAAAGAAGGTCATGGACAGGGTGGGGAAGAGTATATGAAAAAATGGATTAAAAATATAGCTTTTCCTACTATTAGTTTAATTAAAATCTAAATTTGTTAAGAATTTGAGTTGATGTGGCGCCAGCTAGGATTAAAATAATGTGACTTTAACAAAAGCCTTGTAACCTAGTATTATGGATGCTCCCTTATAAGTGAGAGGTTGCAGGTTCAATCCCACTTGTAACTTAGGCTATTAGTTCCCGCGCTTGTAACTAGAAAAAATGTCTTTGATAAGTCCACATTTTCGGTTAAATGAGACTAACAGTGTTAAGATTGAAGGACTAAAGGTACACTTTATAAACTTAAGAGGCTAAAATGATACTTGATGAAAACATAAATGACGCAAGGCATATTTTAGCCAATAAAAAAGATCTCTTAACTATCCGTTTTTCAAGAAAAAATATTTTTTATTGAAAAAACAATAGCAGAAAACTTCTAACTTTGGATTGTTTAAACTATATTTAAACGGTGAGAGATCTCACCGCAGTAATGACCCTCATGTTGCTCTCAAATCTCTCTACCTTACAACAGAGCACGGTAAGAAAGTAAGGGTACTTCACTTGAATTCTTCGTCTTTGTAACTTCATTTTTTACAATATTTAGATACGGTATCCAAAGCATCCTTCATGCGCTAAAATAATAATGTTAAAAGTGATCGATAAACAAATATCAAAACTGGATTCCTAGAAAAGGAGGGAAAAAAAAAAAAACCCAATTTGGTCTTTCAAACTTTATTAACCAAACACATGTATAGTATGTGATCTATGAATCCAAAATGATGGGATCATTGAGAACTACATCTTTGATGTTGAGCACTTCATGAGGCGTCTTCTTTGCATGAATCACATCATCCTTCTTATAAGCTAAGTGAAGTGTTCTGCACATTTTCCAGTAAACTTGTTTGATATCAGATGAAATTATACTTCCTTCTTTTTGCAACACCAATCTCAATACCTCTTTTCTGGTCCCATCAATCTTACTCTTGATCTCCTTAATGATCTCTTGTTCACTTTTTGCCCCGCAACCATTTTTCAAGCGCAAGCTTATTGAGTTGACAAATTTCCCTTGTTCTTTTTCCCTCTACAAAAAAAATATATGCACAATCTTACTCTAGTGTCTCTCCTCTCTCATTATTTCTTAAAATTCAGAGGAAGGGGAAAACTCATATCACCTGGTAGCCATTGATGTCATTGAGGTATCGCCCATGGAGACTCACAACCTCAAAGAGATTATTGTATTCATCACTTTCAATGATAGCCTGTGGAATTTTGGGTCCCATAAGATACATTACAGGGACCATAACTGGTCCCAAGGCCATGGTTATAATTCCATTGCGCTCATATTCTTCTATGCTTGGCGCACATTTTCCTCTTCCCCATTCTGCTTCCTTTAACATTGATCGCAGCAAATCCACCCACTGAAATAACAAAAAATAGCGACATTCATAAGATTGAAAAAAACATACGTACATAAATATATATTACATCTGGGCCTTAATATAAGATCTAGGTGATTAATTTGGGTAGATTAAGAAAGTTAGTTATGTTAGTTATTTGTAACAAATATAGGTTCATTTTCTTAAAATAAAATCTTTCATCATGACTGCCATTGGATATAAACTGCTTCATGTATGCAATTATTAGGGATGTTTTGGGAAAAAAATTATAAATTTGGAAGCTAAAGTGGATTGAGGTCTTATATTTGGGATCAAATCCAATCATCAACTAGCTCTTATATTAAGGACTAGAGGTAGTATAGAAAAAAGAAGATAACTTCTAAAAGACTAAGATGATATTGAGACAATTAGCTAGGATCTTACAATCTGAATCAAGTGGTCCAGCACACTGCGTCCTTGAACTTTACATGCTTGGGCTGCAGTCTCACAAATTGTTCTTTTAAGTACTAAGAATATCCTCTTCACTGTCTCAGAACAACTTTCTTTGTTGACATCTACGTCCCACCTGTTATTCAATGTTCAAAACATAATTTCTACTCGTCTCAATAAGTTAATTAGCATAGAGAGAAAACTATACATATCCGGATTCTTTAAAAACAAGCGCACGTACTTCTCCATCAATTGTGTAAGGTTGATCTGTTCCTTTTCAGTACTCCAAACATCAAAGAAATCATCAACCACACATCCGAGCAAGCCTTGTTTTGCCCATGCAAGACGTGCTTCACCGAGTTTAGGGGATGTGAGAGTTGCTGCAACTGAGAAGAAGGTATAGGCAGCTTTTGTTTTTGAGAATAGAAAATGTAGTTTCTCCAATCCACTCTGTATAATCCACCTGATTATTACACACACACGCTTTTTAGTAGCAATTCATGGGCTGGCATTAGATTAAGATGAAAATGCTAACTTGAATTATGGAACGTTTTTACAGGAGCATAAAGTTTAGTGTTAGAAAATTTATATATACAATTTCTTCATTATATAACTTCTTCAATCAACATAAAAACAACCTCAAATTTTCAACACACACACACACACTTAGCTTTAGGTTCTTGGAAAAGGTACTAACTGATTAAAGAGATCGAATTCTTCGCGAAATAACGACTGGCAGTAATTGAAGTCTTCCACTCCCAATTTCAGGTATTCTTTATTTGCGAGGTTCAAAGAACTGAATGAAAAGAGCAACAAAATACCAAGTAAGCAATATATATATATATATATATATATATTTGTAACTCCAGAAGGGTCATGTGGAGTTAGTTGTGATACTACGATATATGCACCTATATGAAGATTTCAACACTCTCCTTTGGTCCACTTTGTAATGGTCAATAGATCTTCGGTTGAATATGAAATCCAAATAAGCATGATGAGGAAAACGCAGGGAAAAAGGTACCTGAAATAATATATGAATTGTTAAAATGTTGAGGGCCAAAATTGAATTTGTGAGATTAGTGTGTGTGTGTGTGTGTGTGTGTGTGTGGTATATTGTATACGTACCTCGTGGTCAATATAGTTATAAAGTTTATGACTACTTGTTGAGGAAGATGACAAATATTCCTTAAGACATTGTCTTGTCCAGGAGTTTAGTTCTTCCAAAACTGAATCATTTGAATGTGAAACTATATGTGAGGCTTTATGTAACTCCAAAACAGCCTCAACATCTTTTAAATAACCTTGAAGGGTATTGCAGAATCTGTCCTTTGAAAAACGATCAAGTGCATCTAAAAAAACACAAATATGAGCCTTCGTTTTTTTCCAAAAAAGAAAGAAATAAAAGAAATCATTTTAAGCCACGCAAAGTCTTAGTGTTAATTAAGAAAGACATAAAACCTGAAGAAACATCATATCCATGCAAACGTAGTAATCGAAATGCCATGGCACATGTGGTTGGTTCTAAAACTATTTCATCTTCATCTCGTTGCCACTTTCTGTGTCAAAATCAAATAGAAAAATAGATTAGAATCTGTAGATTTCTTCAAGTCGAAGCCCGTCATTTGCACATGAAATAGGAATATTTTAATAATACCTCCATGTTTCATCTAATACATTTACGATTTCCTCTTCGAAATGACGATTAATCCCCAGTTTTTCAAGAGTATCAACCATATGGAGTCGAGTATACACATCAAGAGGATGTACTGTTGGAACTGAACAAATTATGCATAACAAGCATTAGTGTAAAGCGTAAATTAAACAATACAATGCTGATCAAATTAAATTCATCAAATTAAGTTTGAAAAGACAAATTACCAGCATTCTCAAATTTATCTAAGAGTGAAAGTAGATAATCAAGGCAGTGAGCATTGTTAATATGAGTGTATACTGATGCGGTGGCGGCCGGAGAGTTAAGAAGAGAGCCATTGTTTCTCTGAAATTTCAGAGCCATTTCCCAATTCTGTGACTTCCCAAATCCTTCTGAAATGTATGCCTCATATGCCTTCCATCCTTCTGAATCGCTTCCCCACCCACTGCAATTATTGCCGTACACCAAAGATCTCATCAAGTATATATATACTTCCTTTCAAAATAGATTCTATTTATGATTTTTGAATATTTATGACTTGTGAATAGTTTTATGAGGTTGTTATGGGAAACGCTTGCTATATTTAAACCTTGCATGAAGAAAACTCTGATATATATATATATATATATATATAGATGTATGTATGTATGTATGTATGTGTAATAATATAGGGTTTATCATTTGTCATGTCATTTGACATAAGATTTTGCCAAACTATGTCGTTTTAGGAGTAAGGAGAATTAATGAAGAATATTTTGATAAAATTCATATAATAAATGAAAAAACAAAAATACCAAAACACCATTCGTTAATTCCTTTAACTCCCAAAAAGACGTAGTTTTGAGATTAGAGAAATTAATGAAGGGTCTTTTAGTAAAATTTTTATAATAAATACAAAAACAAAAATACCAAAACACCATTCATTAATTTCTCTAACCCCAAAACGATGTCGTTTTAAGAGTTAGGGGAATTAATAAAGGGTGCTTTGGTAAAATTCATAGGAATTAGGGGAATTAATAAATGGTGCTTTGGTAAAATTGATAGGAGTTTGAGGAATTAATAAAGGGTGTTTTACTAAAATTCATATAACAAATACAAAGACAAAAATACTAAAACATCCTTCATTAATTCCTGTAACTCCCAAAACAACGTAATTTTGAAGTGACTTGATAAAACCTTTTATCAAGTGACATGACAAACAATAAACCCATATATATATATATATATATATATATATATATATGTATATATATATGTATATGTATGTATGTATATTTCTGCGCGCTTCCTCTGGGAATATACAAAAAGTGGTACCTTTGGAGCTCCAGTTCCCTCTTTTGGATGAATTTCTCTGAAGCATTCCCACCAAGAGGAAGATTTAGATCCAGACTTTGGGCTTGCTCAATTAAATGAGAAAATATAATATCAAATCCAATTGGAGAAAGTTGTTTATCATCATCAGCTGCAGCAATGTTTGATTCAATATATCCAAGTCCTTCAACAAAAGAGAATCTCCCAATTATTTCACCATATATAAGCTTCTTCGAAAATTTACAAGCATTTGTATCTATATGTATATGCATATAACTATACAAGTTACATCATCGTCTGCAATAATTATCCAATAAAATATTTGAAAACACCAATGGCTTATAAGATTCACAATTACATCAATACCTCTATTGATTTTCTGTTCACCAACACCCCATTGCTTAAGTGCAAGGACAGAAGCCAATGTAGATAAAAGAGAGTCTTTGGTCAACAACTCATTACCATCAGGAAGACCCCATGATCCATTATTTTGTTGATTTTCTAATAACCAATTTAGGGTTTGAGGGAACAGAGGAGCTCGTGGAGATGAAGGTGATGGTATCATTGCCACCCAAGCTGTGTCATAAGAAGAGACAGAGAGTTCAACCTTATCAAACATCTTCCTTATTCTCTCTTTATTCCCATCTACTATCTGCATTTAATACAATTCGCCATCTTATTATTACTATTTTTCAAAAACAATTATTTGGCGTATTGGAATTAGATCTTCGTATATATAAGAAATGGAAGGCTGATGACTTACAATGTTGTCAGTTCTGTTGCGAACTTTGTCCTTCGCAATGAATCCAACCGGAGTTGCTGGGAGATAAGAGCATAAAGAAAGATGTTAGATTTTCTTAATTATGTAATTATATATACACGATATATATCTTGATGGCTTATCTAATTTATTTTAACACAAATTGTAAAAGTGCACCTTATAAAAATATAGAGAAGGATTAGGTATTTAAATTCTTGTTTTGTACTTTTGTCAAAACAATTCAGAACATGTGATTTTGAATTTAAAATTATTTTTCGAAATGAAAAATCCCTCGATAGTATTCAATCATGATTCTTGCAATAAACACAAGCATGGAAAGGCATTTCATTCCAATACCAGTTAATGAAGATGCATATATTCTTTTTTAAATCTTAACTTTTTGTAACACCAAATTAGCAACTCAGTCATCGTTTCTAGGTTATATATATAATTCATTTCCCATTGATGTTTAAGGTCTAAACACATTTAGAAACTGTGTCATCTTTTTTACAGCCAGATAGGATGATTAAACCTTAAAAAAATAGCGAAGAAAATAATAATATAACCAGCATAACCCAAACACCAAACCAATTATCTATAGAGGGTTTCTGTGATTGATTGATTGATTTAGAGAGAGAGAGAGAGAGAGAGAGAGATGATGAAACCTGGAGAAGCCGAAGGAGTAAAGTGAGGGTGCGAGAGAGACATGGTGGCACCCAGAAACATGATCAAAAAAAATTTCTTTTTCTTCTTCCTGAGAACGCAAGTGTCTGGTGCTCTCTTAGATATATATAGGAGAAAGAAAAGTTCCTTTTCGCTACGTCAAATTTTTCTTTTAAACAAAAAGCATAATTGACTTAGAATTTTGTTCTTTATTTTTCAGTTTATAACTACTCAGCCATCAGAAAATTACTACTATTCAAGTTCATTGGGTCCCTCCCAAGTCAGAGCTACATGATATGGGGGAGAAAATGAGGAATCATAAATTTTATTACTCTCTCTTATCTTTCGTCTTAAGTAAGACACTCAATGTGGAGCATTGGACATTTGAGAAATAATTATATTATTTATAATTCACAAATAATATATAAAACTTGCCACAAAAGGTTCTAATTTGGACATCGATCCTTATTTGATCAAGTTTTTATTATTGGTTGTTGGAATATGCCTACTCCACCCTTTGTGGATTAGGGTTTAAGCCCAATAGCATTGGGATCAAAATATAAATAATAAAAAAGTTTGGGTTGATAGATGTAATATTCCATTATAATATTGTTGAGCCAAAACAGAGTTTTACTAGTGGTCTTGTTCTCAGTAATCTTGCTCAGTATGATTGAATCCAAATATTAAGTATTTTTCTTCATTTTCTTGAACATGAGCTCCTCCTCCATCTGCGGCTTCTTCTTCATTGTCATTCATCTTGTTAACTTAGCATATTTAGTCAACTAACAAATAAACTTAACCTTCATAATAGTCAAGGCGACATTGCTACAATTTGGAAACTTCCATGGCAACACTGAACCCAAGAAATTTTCAGGGCAACATTGCTCCTAAGTGAAAACTTTCAGGACAAATTTGCACCTTAATAAAAATGATTTGGATGACATATGTACCTACCAAAATCAATATATTTTGTCAATAAATAATCAAACTTAAGCTAGATAATGGCCAAAAGAAATTACTATAATTTTGAAACTTCTAGAGTGACATTATTCCAAAACAAACTTCTGAGGGGAAATGGGACATTTTCAATTCACTAGCTCCTCCAAACTTAATTTTAATTCAATAAATATGAAATTATTGTGTTAGGATGTTAACAAAAAAGTCCTTATTCAATGTCAATTATGGAATTCATGTCAGAGACGTAGTCAAATTAACATGCTTGACGTCATGTGGGTTGGTACATTTTAGGGATAAATACCAATTTTGGCACTGAAGTTTTGATTTTAAAGTACCCAAAGACTCGGAAGTTTTTTAGGTATCATTTTTGCCTCGGAAGTTTACAAACGTAGTAATCTTGCCTATCGGTTGATCTTGACCGTTGGATTGATCATTTTTGACTCATAAGTTTACAAAAATTTGTTCCTAAAAAAAAAAACTTACGAGGCATATTTGCTCCTTTTTGTAAACTTCCGGAGCAAAAATGATATCAAAAACACTTTTGGGTGTTGAATGCGCTCTAGTCAATACTTCCGTGGAAAAGATGGTATTTAACCCTAAATTTTAAATTTGATATTTTCTCAATATTCATATTTTACACGAAAAATAAGACAAATCAAGTATCTAAATGTCGAGTATAATTTCCATCACGAGCTGTTTCCATTGAAAAGTATATAAGATTTATGATGAGTCTTCATTTTTCATTTTTCATTTTTTTCTTTCCTTTCCATTTTCTCTTTTCCAGAAGTCTTCATTTTTCATTAGCAGCCTATTTTGACAGGTCTTGTTAGAATAATTGCATCAATTTTTTTTTTTTTTTTTTTTTTTTTGGCTATACAATTTAGTATATATATTTTTTCTTATATTGGGATGGGCGCACAAAGGGGACTGAGGAGGTGTGGATTTTTTTATTTGATGCCTCTTTTATATATTTATTTATTTTCTCCAAAAAAAAAAAAAAAAAAAAAAAAAAAAAATCGTGGGTATATATTATAAATTTCTAATACCTCATTAAAACTTAATTAATTTTTATAGATAAAAAAAAGGGTTAAATACATTTTTTGCCACGGAAGTATTGGTCGTAAACATTCAAGACCCGGAAGTTTTTTTGGTATTATTTTTACCATGGAAGTTTACAAAAAGGAGCAAATATGCCCCGTAAGTTTTTTTAGGAGCAAATTTACTCTGAAAGTTTATAAAGAAGAGCAGCAAATCAACAATCAAAATCAACCGATGAGCAAGATTGCTAAGTTTGTAAACTTCCGAGCAAAAATGATACCAAAAAAACTTTCGAGTGCTAAATACTCTTTAGCCAATACTTTCATGGAAAAATTGGTATTTAAGCCAAAAAAATATTTGTATGATTACTTACAAATTACTCAATACAATTCTTATATTAATTGAAATTGGAATGATACCCTAAGTCATACTAGTAATCCTTGATAGGTATAATTTGGCCCTTTATATAAAGTTTCAGTTTGGTCCCTTATTTTTAAAAAGCATGTTTTCAATCCTCTAACACTGAATTTGTTAGTCTCAAATGATAATTTCTTTTTGTAACAATCCTTATTATTTTGAAAATTTAAACTCAATGTGTACTAAAAAGACAATGTGAAGGACTAAAATAAAACTTCGTATGAAGTTAATTAAATGACTCAATGTGTAGTTTTTCCTTTCTAATACAGTCCCTCCGGTCCTTAATATAAGACCCATATTGACTTTTTTTATTTTGAGAGATCTAAATAAGTTAGTTAATCATAACATATATCGTATATCATTTTATTATGTATCAATTTATACGTCAAAAAAATTAATTTGATATCAAAAAGATAAATATAAATAGTTTAAGGTAAATTATTTAGCTTCCTTAATATTTCAAAAAAAAAAAAAAAAAAAAACTAGATCTCATATTAAGGATTGAGGTAAGTGTTACTTTTATATTGAAATTTCCTTTTTATCCCCAACTAACTAACTATGCTCTGGTAATTTTTTTATTGTACATTATGATTTTATCATTCCCAATCGAGTTTTTTTAATTAAAAAAAAAAAAACTAAAGTGTATATACTAATGTGTTGAGTTTACAAGTAGGATTGAACCCCCTATCTCCCATTTATAAGGGAAGTTTACATGCCACTAGGCTATAAGACCATTATTCCTATTTTATTTTTATTAGCAATTTTGTTAATGGCATTAAGATTACAGAACTAAAGAGATTTAAATTAAAGCATTAATGTTAAACTTTGCACAAAGTTAAAGACTAAATGTATACTTTTTCCCTTTTTAATATATTATTATATTGGAAATGACCTTTATATCCCGAACAAACAAACTACTCTTCGGTAATTTTTTAGCGTTCATTGTGATTCAATCATCCAATTCTAGTTTTTTCTTTAAAAAAAAATAAAATTAAAACTTAAGGGTATGTACTTACGGGTTGAATTTACAAGTGAAATTGAACTCACAAATCACAATCTCCCATTTACAAGGGAAGTTTGCATGCTAGTAGGCTATAAGGCCATTAATCCTGGAGTTAAATACCATTTTTGCCATGGAAGTTTAGCCTAAGGAGCAATGGTCCCCTGGAAATTTTTTTGGTCTTATTTTTGCCCGGAAGTTTAAAAACATAGCAATATTGCCCATCCATTGATTTTGACCATTAAATTATTGTTTTTCTTTGTAAACTTCCAAAGCAAAATTACTTCCAAAAAAAACTTCCAATGCAAATTTGCTCCTAAAAAAAACTTATGGGGCATATTTGCTCCGTTTGTTAACTGTCCGGGCAAAAATGAGACAAAAAAACTTTTGGGTGATCGACTCCTTAGACTAAACTTTCATAGAAAAAATGGTATTTAACCCTTAATCCTATTCAAGTTCTATCAGACTCATGAATTTGACAACTGTAATGTGTATGGTTTAATCTTAATGATATTTTACTATTGTTAAAGAAGTGTAAAATAGAAAAAATAGTTTTTTTTATAACACATTTCAAAATATTGACTTTCTATTAAAGTTTAAAACGTAGTTAAAAAAAAATGGTGCATGCTTGTAAATGTTTATTTTAGTAGCACATATTTCCAACTCATTGGATCATATATGAAAAAAAAAAAAAAAAAAAAAAAAAAAAAACTCATTTTATCTGTTTTTTTAGATTATAATATAAAAGTTAAAGCCCGAACCACTGCTTAAAGTCTTAAACATTATCCCTCCTTTTATCGCAGGAACTATCATTTTATTTTTAGAAACGAACTCATGCTGATTCATTTTCAACAAAAGAGTTTTAAGACCTAATTGGCTGCTTCACTGGTCTTACAAATCGCCACTTCTGTTTTCCTTTGAATGCTACGGTCATACACGAAATTGTTGCATATTATGATTTGGCATCTCATTTATTTTTTTCCCCGATAAAATTAGTTTATACGTTGAGAGAGAATGTGAACAAAGTGATTTAGCAAAAGAATAAAATTTATCTGGACTTTATAAACTCAATTGATTATTTGATTTAACATTTCTTATTACTAACCATATAAAAAATATAACAATTTATCATTATCAATATACTCCACCCCAATTTAAAATATAAACCTCTTTCAAGCAAATAGGTCAAACTAGTTTTCATAAGGTAAAACTTATGAGCCTGTAGTCATGTCTATTTATTTATTTTATTTTTTTTTACTATTATATATAATTATATATAATATTTATAAATTAATTTTACTAATTATTTGTAGAATTATTGACTTAGCCTTAATACTGAATTTTCACATTTCATATTTCACACACTAGTTCAACCCTTTTATTCATTAGCAGCCTCTACCTTTCTTCTCTTTGATTGCTTAAGACATCAACCATGATCCAATTACTAGTCAAAATTTGTTACGTGTAGCCGTTGAATATTTTCCTTAATGACTTGGTTTATTTTGTAAGAGTCATACGAAGAAGAAATTATGTCGAAGTCTTAGATTATTGTTGTGACTATGATGAATTCTTAGTGTTGTTTATTAAAAAAATGGGAGAATTAGATAGGAGGACCTATACAGAATAATATTTATTGGGATGAACCGTAAAAATTGTAATTATTTAGAACGACCAATTACCAAAATATAAATTTAGATATACTAAATTGCCCTTAAAAGTGATTTGATTTTTTTTTCCCCACGAAAATTACTATGGCCAAAATCATCATTTTTTAACCTTAACTAATATTTACATAATCATATCATTTAATCATTATTCGTAAGGTAGATATAGGCCTTGTAATCCTTTTATATCATTAAGTTTTTTTTCTTGATTTACATAATTTTATATAAATAAGGGAAAAAAAAGCTCTATCAAGGGAAATTTATCAGCCAAAATAAAAAATTAAATGCATTTCATATCTTATTATTATTGATGACATAGATATTGCCCTTTAACCCTTTTATATCATTAAGTTTTTTTTTTTGATTTATATGTAAATCAAGGAAAAAAAAAAAAGCTCTCTCTGAAAATCTTTATCAACCAAAATAGAAAAATTAAACACATTTTTTTATCTTATTAGAACAGTTGCGTAGGCTCAAATAACAAAAATAAAACATTAATAATATTGTATCAAAAATTGAAATATAATAATGAGCTAATGTCTATTGACACGGGAAAGCACGCTCGTGTTGAACATGACTCTAATTTTATTTTATTTTTTTTTTGAGTTTTTCCTAAAATTATATATTTTTTCAATCAAATTTTGTGTCAATTTTAAAAGTAAAATTATAATTTTGACAACATTGAAAGATGTTTGTGTTATTTTTTTAATAAATCTCTATGATGAGAGAAATTGTGTTTAATTTAATTTAATTTAGAAATTCATATTAGTTTTAAACATATAAAGTGAGAGAAAATGTAGGAGGTTTGATTAGGGACACTTTAGTAATTTTAAATTTTTATTTTGTTAATTGGTCCTTATAAATAATTACAATTTTTACGGTCCCTCTCAATAAATATTATATGCTATAGGTCCTTGATTTTAATTTTCCCTAAAAAAATTATCCTATATGTATTATTGTAAATTTAAATTTGTAATTGTATTAATTTTTTATGACATATAATCATAAAAGTTAGTTTTTTATTTTATTGTAAATTTGAATTAGATTTATTGAAATAATCAAATCATATGTAATCTTCTTATAGCCTCAAATCATATTTAAGAAATAACATAGGCTTTTAAATAGGTTTAAAGACTTACATTCCAAGTAGGAATTATTTAAAAAGGTTTAACGTCATGCCAAGCCTTTTGAAGGCTAGGCAAGCTCATGCCTAAGAAATGCCTATAAACAGGTTCAAGTTTAAACCCTTTAAACTTTTGTTGCAGAGGTGTGCTTATTTGGTTAAAGCCTAGTCTATTTTCACCCCTAAGTCACCTCACCATAACCAAGAAAAAGTATAACTCATTTACTCATATTAATTAAGGTTTTGAAGGGGAGAGAAAAATATTATGAACCACATTAAAACATTTAATTACCAGGCAAAATTGGTAAGCATTAATTACTCTCCACATATTTCCAACTCATTGGATCATGTATGAACTTATGATTTGGCATCTCATCCGTCATCCTTCAAATAAAATTAGTTTATTAGTATCAATATACTCTACCCGAATTTAAAATATAAACCACTTTGAACCATATATGGATGAAAGTAGGCTAGACTACTATATGAGACCTACGATCTTACCTACTTTGAGCCAAGCCTATTTGGAAAATGGGTTAGGCTCATACCTATTGCAAGACTTATTTTAACAAATAGCTCAGGCTAGTTTTCATAAGATATATAGCTTACGAGCCTAAAGGATGGTCTATTTACCTTTTTTTTTTTTTTTCTTACTATTATATATAATATTTCTAAATTAATCTTAATATTATAGATAATTAAATTAATATTTAAACATGCATATGCAACAATAGCGACTTTTATTTGAAGATTAATTTGGTATTTAATAGCAACAATAATAACGATTTGGGGTGTCCAATGCCCCTCAAATTTTCCCAACTTCTCAAAAAAAAAAAAATTTAAAAAAAATTCATCATTAAATTATACATAAAATAAGTGAATTCTTATATATTATGGTTGGACAAAGAAAGATGCAGTTTTCAAATTTTTATGATTTTTCAATAAAAATAAATTAAAAAGAAACTATACTTTCTTTGTAAAATCATAAAAATCCAAAAATACACCATTTTCCCCATACTAAAAGAAAATGTTACTCGTTTTGTGTAGAAGCTAATAATAAAAAGAAACTTTTTTGCTACAAAAATTAATAAAAAGAAACTAGTTAAAAAAAACATATTTGGAAATGGACTAGTTATCCATCATTTTCCACTATACCTAACCTTATTGATAAATTAATAAATTAATTAATCTATTGCATTCAAATTATCATTCCCCAAATGAGGCAAAGCCTGGAACTTTTAAATTAAGAAGTTTAAGGGGAATTGAGCTCCCATACATTCAAGGATAATCATCGACCTCAAAAAAGAGGGACAAGAATCATAGACACTAGAACCTACTAAACCTTCCTTTGCAAGCCTATCCGCCACCTGGTTCTGCTCTCTGAATGCATGCTTCCATTGTTGGCACTTGGAATGGGAATGCCGGGGCGAGGAGTACTGAGCTGGAGGTTAATTAGTGTTGGGCCCATTACAATGAAAATGACATATTATAGCTCAAAAGCAAGTGATAACAGGGGTTGAGTCTATTTGAAAATAGTCCCTCACAATATGATGAACCAAAGTTTGAATTTTTGTCAGGAGATATGTTCACATCTAATGCACAACAATGACTTGAATAGGGTTGCCTCCAATAGGAGAATATCTATGCTTAGCCAAAAAAAAATCCAAAAAAAAGACCAACAGGAATTGGGTCTAGAGAAACTGGCTAGTCTCTCTCAGAACATAGCAAATGAAAGTTTGAATATCTACTAGGAAATGCACTCACATTTGATACTCGACAGTGCCTCGAATATATGTGTCAAAAAAAAAAACACAAGTGATAATGTGTGAACCTTATGTCAGCCGCATATGTAGGAACTTCAATTCATATAATTATATATTTATTACTAGGGGCATCTGAGAATCTTGATGGGATATATTTTAAAAAATAAGTACGTAATTTGAAAAGATAAAAAAAATTATATTAAAAATTTATTAAATAAATAATAAATGAATATTGAAACAGAGTATTTTTTTTAGTATGAACAAAATAGTTCAGGACTCAAGGAGTAAAATTATATGAAAGAATAACTAATATGTTTGCATTATTTCAATAAAGAAAAATCTTAAGAAAATACCACTTGAACTTTAAAATCCCAAATAAATGATTTCATAATAAAATAAGTTGTCAATTGCTTTTTTGTTCTTGTTAATCCCATTACTCTTGTTGTCAACCTGATTTTAAAGTTTAAGTGATAGTTTTCCTTCTTTTCCTTTTAAATAATCATCATTTTAAAATAGAAAAATTATTTACAAACCAAACTAAAATATGAGATAACAATTATTTTAAAATACATAAAAAATTAACAGACCATTATTATTAGTTGCTTTCCCTTATGATATGCCTAACTTAGGCGGCTTGGCGACTTGACTGTAAGTAGTTTCCATTCCGTATTTAATTTGCTTTCCTATTCGCGTTATAATATCGTATCAGACATTAATACAGTTATTATTTTTGTAGAAAACATACGTTGCAGTGGTTTGCACAATTTCTTATTTAATTAAAAAGAAGCTTACACAAGCGTTTACAAACCAAAAAAGAAAAAGAAAAATCACCATCAACAATTATATTATATACATGACTTCCATTTAATTATTAACTATTTCATTGAGGGGGAAAAACATATACTACAAAAGAAAAGTTAATTAGCGACGGGATTCTGCTGCTAAATTGACTTAGTGATGAATTTTGTCTCTAATTAATTGGTGATAATTTATTTGACAATAGAATCATCCAATTCCGTCACTAATTCATTATTATAATTAGGCTAAATTATACAAAACGCTCATGAACTTTGGTTAGTTGCATATAACCTCCCTAACATTTCAAAGTTTAAATCTAACCCACCGATCTTTTATTTTTTAACTATTAACCCCCTGTCGTTAAGTGACGGTTACCTTTTTAATGGAAAATGTCACATTAGATTATGAGATGACACATGTCATCTTGTTGTTGTTGTTGTTGTTCCACGATAACATCCTTCATAGTCCATCAATGTATCATTGTTCATAGTCCATCAATGTATCAAATAAGGATTTTGTTTCATAATTAATAAGCCGTCGTGTATTCAGAGTATCAAATGAGTTGTTGTCGTTGTTCCATGATAACATCGTTCATAGTCCATCAATGTATCAAATAAGGATTTTGTTTCATAATTAATAAGCCGCCGTGTATTCAAAGTATCAAATGAGACAATTGATTTGAATATTTGGTTTCCTAATTTATTGTACTTTTATTATATCACTCTAATCCTATTTATAAGTTTATTTTAACCAAATCTCATATACCAAGGAGAGGTAGTTAACTCAATGATTATGGGGTAACTTTTCAACTTTGTCCTTATTTATGATTAGGTATTTTTGAACTGTTTTTTCTCTCTCGAGCAAAATAAATAAATAAATAATAAAAAAAAAAAAAAAAAAAAAAAAAAAAAAAAAAAAAAAAAAACTGTTCTTCTCTCTATCTTTATGAGTACAATTAATATGGTTAAAATTGCCACAATCTCATTTATTACATGATAAATAGGGCTACATTTTTTAGTCAAAATGGAGTTATAAATAGGACCGAGTGGTAATTCATAAGTCGCCATGTATTCAAAGTATCAAATAAGACAATTGATTTGAATACTTGGTTTCCTAATTCTGTTTTTCTTTTATTATAATTTACATTATAAAATTTTAAACCATCTATCGCCTCCAACGCTGTCAAACTTTAAGTAAACTTGTGACAAGAACGTAAACTCATATTGTAAACTCAAATCGTAAACTCATAAAAACTTACTTTTACCATTAAATAGGTATTAATAGTATAGAATTCAATAATTAAAATATAAAAAAAAATGACAACAATTTGATTTAAATATATTTTAAATCTAAATAATTGAAATTAGATCCATCAACTAACATTTATAATTTAATATATTTAATAAAAAAATTTCTATAAAAAAATATTATAACAGCTGAGAAAAACATTTCTCAAACATTTCTATTATATAGAACAAAAAGATTTCTAAAAAATTATCCTATCTGTATATTGTAAATTTGTAATTGTATTAATTTTTTATGACATATAATAATAAATGAAAGTTTGTTATTTTATTGCAAAATTTGAATTAGATTTATTGAAATAATGAAATCATATGTAATCTTCTTACGGGGTGTGCTTATTTGGTTAAAGCCTAGTATATTTTCACCCCTAAGTCACCTCACCCTAACCAAGAAAAAGTATAACTCATTTACTCATATTAATTAAGGTTTTGAAGGGAGAGAAAAATACTATGATCCATATTTAAACATTTAATTGTCGGGCAAAATTGGCATATAAGCATTAATTACTCTCCACATAATTTATATTGTGGACAAAGAACTCTTTTAGAATGTGTCTTATATTTTAGATAGGAAGAATTTTTTTTTTTTCCTTCATAAGATAATGCTGAAGCTAACTTTAGTTTCAATATACGCATGCAAATAAATGGGCTACTGCAAGCAAACATAAGGCTATACATAGAAAAATAGGCCGATTTCAGTTAGAATTTCTCGTGTAAGAAAGAAATGGTTTAAATGAAAAATCTTCCACCTATATAACTATCAAATAGTATGGGTAAGGAAAATTAAACATGCATGTACAACAATAGCGACTTTTATTTGAAAATCAATTTAGTCTTTAATTTGAATATTCGAATGCAATTACATTTTATTCCATATCTTTATCTTTTGTTATTAGAATATAGTCTTCTTTCTATATCGATTCAAAAGGGACCATTAGTGTACTCAACAAAAATCTTAAAAGTCTCCCATAGATATCGGGTCAAATTAAATCAAATTCATACTTTCAGAAGACAGTCTTTTAATCTATTTCTTCTTCTGCGACAACGATACAATGAATTCACTCATCGTTAGTCTTTTTAGAATGATGATTTATTATTTAAATATTTAAACTTTTTATTTCAGTCAAATGGAATAATGGATGCACATTTATGTATGTTGTTCCATTTTCTGGCACCTAGTGGATAAAGAAGTTTTGATACAGAGGCTGGTGATCTTATATACTCGTATTTGTGACACAAAACATTGGAATTTTTATATAGAAGTTTCATGGGTTCAGTTTAGGCAGTAAATCTAGATCGTCCAAATTTAACTTGGACTATCCATATTTACTTTTTTTTCATTTTCGTAAAAAAATATTTTAAAGTATGCAGAATCTAAAATAATCTCTTAACTATTAGTTTTTTCAAACAAATGATTTTTATTTTAGGATAATCAGTTACAAATTTTAATATGGACTACTGAAACTATATCTGGATTGTGCAAGTGCAACGGTCAGCATTGAAGCTGGCGCTCAAGTTTCAGCGATTGGTGGAACAGTGAATTAATTGAACAAACATGGTCTTTGACTAAATAGAGTATATAAAAAATTCATAAAATATTCTCTATTTTGTGGGTCATAGGAATATGCACTTAGGCGATTTCCGTTTTCCAATTACATGAAACTGAGACAGGATGAGAAGTTTCAAGAACAAGTTGTTGTCTGTTGTTGACCTTTCTTTTTTCCTTTTTAACATTTGTAAGCATTCAACGATTGATCGAGTTATTCCAACACATTTATACGTTTATAGGTAAAAGAACAGGAAAAAAATACTTTGAAAAAAATATACATTTCCTAATTCCTTGCCAACTACCATCTCTTCATTTTCTTCCTACTAAACAACTCAAACCATCTTCCCTCATCTTTCAAATCTTCCTTTCCTTTCCTTTCCTTCTCCAAATCTTCTTTGTAACAAACGGGGCCTAAGAGAATGAAATGAAGTCATTTTGCTCATATTTTAAAATTTTAAATTGGGTAACTTAATTAGGAATTGCTTGAAGTTTAACAACCTAATTTAGAATTTCCCTATTTAAGGCAGTTTTATATGAGATTTTCCCTATTTTTTCTGCAGTAAACAAGACAATGGAAAATTAGAATGAAGGACCTAAGGGAACAAATATTTATGAAGAATGACCATAAAAATTGTAATTATTTAAAAGGACCAAATATAAAAGTATAAATTAAAAGTACTAAAATGCTCCCAATAAAATCTTCGGCATTTCCTCCTACAATCTCTTCCCCATTCTATTTTTAAAACTACTACAAAATTCAAAATTTCATTAAATTAAACAATAGTCTTCTCCATTTTTATTTTTCACAACTTGAATATATATCTATGAAAAAAATTACTCATTCGTCAATTTGTCAAAATTATAATTTTTTTTAAAAGCAACAATAATTTAAATTAAAAATGGTATTATATAATTTTAATAAAAGTCAAGGTCTTATATAATTTATCATATATGTTAAACCAAGAAAGTTTGTATGATTTATTTTTGTTTTAGAAGCAATTTATGTGGGTTAAAAAATTCATGTAATGTTAATAAAATTAAAACGTCTAATTAACCTATTATATCTTGAAAAATATAAAATGTGTTTAATTTTTTTTTATTTTTCTTTTATACAAAAAGAGCTTAATTGATATCAACATTGAAAATATAAATCGAGCAACTTAATGATATAAATTGGAAAAAATAAAAATTAAGAAAAGTATGAGTTTAATAGTTGTTAATTAAATAATATATTGAAAAAAATGATCATATCATGATAGGCATTTTCAATTTTAATTTTATTTATGAATAGAAAAGGTTTGATTAGGGACAATTTAGTAATTTTAAATTTATATTATGATGTTCGGTCCTTCTAAGTAATTATAATTTTCCTTTACAATAAATATTATTTTCTCTAGGTCCTTTATTTTAATTTACCCAAAATAAAAAAAAAAAGTAATATTTAAGCGTAAATCATCCACAAAGTCCATTTTAAGAAAATAAGTAAAAATTGATTCCTCAATTTCATTTATTACTAATATATCTCAAGAAAATTAATATTCATAAATTGAGTTATACGTCCCTTACAAGTCAAACTGATAATTATTAAATTCACGGGATTTCATTGTTGTTAAAACGCCATTCAAAACGTTGGAAAGGATGTTTTGACGTTTTTCCGACGGAAATCATCTTGGAATGTTGCTTGAGACGTAAACGGAGGTGACACGGTCGAGACATCATGCTGGAACGGCGAAAACGTTGAAACGGCGTGTTAGCCGTTTTAAAATTTCCGGTGAAAGAAAGGGTGTTTTCATAAAATCCCCTTTTCTGCCCCAAATTAAACCCTAGTCGACCACCATCTTCTTCGATCGATGCTTCTTAGCCATTCTGAAATTGCTTTGTTCAGTTTCAGTTCTTCTTCTGCAAGTCTGCAACTCCAAGTTTCAGTTCTTCGATCGAATGATCGATGCTTCTTGCTCTGATCGACGCTGCTTCAAGCTCGATCGATCGCTACTTCTTCATCGACATCAGCTTGCTGATCGATCAGCGTTGCTTCTTCTTCGACGTTGCTTTCGATCGACGCTTCTTTCCTTGCTTGTTCTTCATCGACGCTTTCCTTGCTTTGCTGGGTATTTTTTATTTTTTTCTGTATCATCTGTTCCTTTACTGTTGCTGGGCATTTTTTTCTGTTCTGTCTTTAATTCGTTTGCTTGATTCCTTTGATTCCTTTGCTTAATTTGCTGAGTGCTAGGAATTTAGAATTGAAACTTGGCTTGAGACTTAGAGTTGTTGGGTGTTGGACTACTTTTTGAAGTGCTTGTGTTGTGTGTGAATTGTGTGTGATTTTACTCCATTTATCACTGCTGTTGGCAAATGCATAGTGGAAATTGTAAAATTGAGTTCTGGACTTCTAGCTTTGTGTTGTATGATTGCAATTTCATTGACATTGACTTAAATTAGAGATGTAGATCTCTTTTATAATTTTATTGCCTTGGTGTTTTGATTTTAATATGTATTTTATGATGATTGATGACTGAGTGTTTGAACTTAAATTTGTGATAACTTTAATGTATTGGTGTGTTTTAGTTTTATATATATTGGATTTTATTTTTTTTGTAGTACGTAGTAAACTCTTACGTTTCGTTTTACGTTTCCGTTTTTACATTTTTGCTCACCCTTACCGTTTCAACATTAACACTACGTTTTAACAACACTGCGGGACTTGTTGGATTTCAATGAAATTTGGGACACACACAGAGATATATATATTTCTGTTGAGATTTATGGGCATTATTCATAACATTTTTATTACTGGAAGCTTATCGGAAGCATCATTACAATTCACAATTTCAAGGTCAATCCAATGACGCTTCTGTTTCCCCAGCCCTTTCACTCAACGACAGTACTAATTTCAGATGTAAATATAAATTTCAGATGTATATATTGAGGAGACGTGAAAACACAATTAAGTATTGCTCAAGCAGCTTCTGAAGATTATTATATGACTTTTTGGAAGAGGACTTTTTCAATGTGAGAGTTGATAGTGTCTGGATCAGTGTGAGCCGCGTAGTAAAAGCTTTTAGTGACAGTAAGGAATGTCTTTTTCATGTTGAGATCCATGCCATTATTAGAAGAAAGCACCAATTGCACCAGCTTCTGCATTTTCACCTCTATTTCTGTCTTCCCCGTGTTCCAGCTTCCATTACTATTGTTTTCCTGTTATAAATAATTTTCAGACAAGATATATAAGGAAATTATAGCACATGCATATATATGTTTGTGTGTATACCCCTTCGGTCATTTTTATAAAAGTTTGAAGTTTAAATTGTCTTATCCTTTTTATAAGATCCCACTTCGGGTTGTTTGAACATTTATGTGTTTTTACCATTTTTGCTCTTAATTAGTTATATTATCTCTCCTCATCTTTTTTCCCATACTAAATTCTCTTTCATACTTTGTCTCATTATTACTTTATTTCCCTCTCTTATTTGTCCCTTTATAAATATGGGTATGCTTGAAAAGAATAGTTCTTTTCCTACATATTTATTGCTTTTTATCTAACTATTTTTTTAAACTGCATAATTTAATTTTCAAGCTCTTATAAAAAGGACCGGAAGGAGTATATAATACCATAAGAATATAAAATAATCCCATTATCAATTAATCAATTATTCTTAATTATTAATTAGTAATCACCTTGGTGCTTTGGAGAGAATGTAATTGATGGCAGAGTTGATTACAGAGTTGCACAAGTCTCTGATAGTGAGGATTGAGCTGAGAGTTCTGAGAAACTTGGTAGGCAGCATTAATATGAATCATGTTCACCAACAGCTCAGCGTCTCCTTCCCACTCGTCTCCTTCGCTTTGCCATCCCAATAGCCACTTTGTCCACTGCTTGCATTATTCAAACATCATTATAATGCCAACAGAAATTACTCATCAAAAATCCCCTCTCATCAGTTGTGAGGATTTTATTGGTGGGTGATTTGTAAATACTTCTATAGGTTCTCTTTGAGTTCGGAGGCATACTTTAGCTCTAGTGAGCTTTGGGACCCAGCTCACCTAAACTTATTAATATACAAAAAAATAAATTACTCATCAAAAGTTCATCAATCATAGACAGACCTACCGCGTCATGAAGAATATCGAAGCTAGCAGTTGGCGTGCTCTGAGAGAAGGAATGCACAGTTTCTAGTAAAGTCCCTAAAAGACCCTCCCTGCTCCTGTTTTTATTCAGCCATTTGCAAGGAATAAGGAAGTTAAATAAATTATTTAATCATAATAAATGTTGCATATAATTAAATTATATATCAGCTTATAAATTAGGTAAATTAATAAAAGAAAAACAATAAATACAAATCCTTTGAAACTATTTATTTAGCTTCCTCAATTTCTCAAAAAAGTCAACTGGACCGGAGGTGGAAATGGTTTTATTTAAAATAAAAATTTATGAGATAACTACTGCTCCGTAAGAAGTGTACGTGATTACCGTTCATTTAAGGAGGCACTGCTATCATTGAACTCATGCACGAAGGCTTTTCTTTGATTTTGGTCTTGATATGTGGTTCTAAGAGTCTGAATCAGAGCAGACGTCTTGACCCATGCAAGCCGTTCTTGAGACCTCTCAGGCTCAAAAATATTGGCTGCCGCCAAAAAGTAAGCCAAAAGAAGCCTTTCTTTACTCAATCCAAGACTTTCTAGTCCCCATTCCGAGTGCCACCTGTATAAAAATCCATCATATAATAATAAAATTATTAATTTAAAAGTTTGATCTAATTGTATTGCTGAAAGTTCAAACTTGTGTATACGTCATTTCTTAAATATTAGGGGTTTTTAATAAAAATTGATATAATTATTTTTCTATATATTGAAGTGAAGTAGGCTTTTTCTTACTCTTGTATTCTCTTCCATTCTCTCCTATGCACAGCTTGACACATATCATAGTCTAATTTTCCAAGTTCAAGATTGACGTTATTGTTTACTTTGTGCAGCCTGCGAAAAAAGAAAAAGGAAATTAAAGTATTATTTGAGTTCAATGTTTAATTTTAAGTACATGTCAGTGCAAAATCTGAATATCTAGATCATCTTGTTGAGACATTTTAGTCACCTGTAAAGGCTCTTGGAAATCCAGACATCATCTCCACCGCCATATTGTTCTAAGAAAAATCTGGTCTCTACACGAGGCAAGCTTGCATACCATGGAAAATCCAATCCATAACTCACCTATTAATTTTGTTTAGGGGAATTAATTAATAAAAATACAAAATCAAACTAAAGTTATTATTAGAAAATAAACCTGAATAAAATAAAACATATATACCTCTCCAGATAGATCTTTGGATATGATCCATTTATCAAGAATTTGATTAGTATCTCGTTTCTTTGACAATAAGTTAATTGCAAAATTCTTGCCTTCATCAAGAATAGTCTCTCCTGGAAATTGAACTTGAGTTGCTCTGTAAAAATTTAATATTACTGTTGCTCCTTCATCTGATTGCCCAGGATAGCAGAAGAACTCTCCATCTTTCTCAAAATTTTTAAACACGCCTACCAAATTAAATACGCGCAATGTGATCAAAATTAGTCATTGGCATAGTTAAATTAATTCTGGCAAAAAAGGGAAAGTTAAATAAATTAGTAGCTATCTATTTATAGCTATAATCAATATCAACTAATGATATTTTACTTACAAGGGGAAGCGTCATAGCCATTCAATCGGAGTAGCCTGAACGCCATAGCTGTATCATCAAGGTCTGGCAAATCAGAATATCTTGTCCATCCAATACCTCTCTCGTTCCAACTTCTGTTAAGGCATGTTGTTAGCGTTTGGTAGAATAATGTTTCACGAAAGCAATTGAATTGGTTAAGACCAGTTCAGCATATTTTTTGAATAATAAGGATAGATGTAATAAATAGCTGAATATGCACATATTACAATCAAATAAATTAAGGTGTACGTGTATTTTGGATTTGGAACAAATAAATTAAGTTGTACCTTTTATTGTAAACATTTATTAACTAAAATTCTTAATAAATAGATCTGAAAACTTATGTTGCAGTCTGAAGTGATTGCATTTACGAACAAAATTATGGTAGGGCATGTAAATTATGGTGGAAAGATTGACTTTGACGTTTTAACTAAAATTAAGTCTAAGATAAATTTGGCGGCATGATAACCTCGAAGAGAAGACAGTTAAATATACCTGTAAATATTATCTACCATCTCTTTAATATTTGGTTGAAAATATCTTGCAATTCCCAAGCGCTCCAATCGATCAACAATCCATAATTGTTCAAAGATATCTATGGGGTAGAGTTCTGGGACTAAAATATCAGAGAAGTTGAGTGAGTGAAAGATTGATTCCATTGCGTTGACAATTATATACAATTTGTAATCATAATCACCAAAAGGATTTTATTTTATTTTATTTTTGTAAACAAGGTTGATATATATATAGACGTACCTCCGCCCCTAAAGTTCTGGGCAACATTGTTTAAGTAATTGCGGCAATGTGGGTCCTTGCTTTGGTTGAAAGCAAAAGCAGTGGAAGAAGGACAAAACAAGTAAGAACCATCTTTGCTTCTAACTTTCTGAAGCTTATCCCATTGAAGCCCTGGTATTGCTTCCAAACTGAAGAGCAATGTTGTTGGCACATTGTGCAACGCCTCCATCGGTATCCTTTTCACATCATAAAACCAGTCAACACCAAATGATACGTTGAATCTTATAAATGAGACCTGTGTGTGTATTACTCCCTCCAGTCCTAAATATAGTAACTAGTGGAAGGGTTTGCTTGAATAATACATGTAACATCGTATCTTATTATTTGCACATATTAAAGGGGGTTTTATCAATTAGCGTAGTTTCCAATACAAATAATTAAAATGTAAGCATATTTACTACAAATTACTCCTCTTGGTCCTTTTTATAAGCTACAAATAATTGAATTATGTAGATTAATAAATCAGTAAAATTAGTTAAAGGCAATAATTCATCTTTGGTCCTTAATATAAGACATATTTAGGGAGTTGATCTTGTCATAAATATCAAACATATGTTTCATATTTTTCAATCTTTCCCTAATTTACTCCTATTGATGCTCCCTTAACAATTATCAATGAAGAGAGGGAATTGGGGAATTAAAGAAAATAACTATGGTGTTTTAGAAAATATATATTATATTAACTAATTTAGCTAACTTTCTTAATCTAATCAAATTAGGTAAATATCTTTTATATTAAGGACCGGTGATTAATACTTATGTAAGAAATATATGCCCTTATTTGTAGAGAGGGTAACTAAGAGAGAGAATAATTAAGTGGGAAAAAAGATGAAAGAGAATGTATGAGTAATCAATTAGGGGTAAAAAACAGTGCATTAAATGTTCAGGCATCTCTAAAATGTAACTTACAAAAAAGGACCAGACACATTCAAAAAAAAAAAAAAAAAAAAAAAAAAAAAAAATGCAGCTCCTCATAAAAATGACTTGAGTGTGAAGAACAAGAGAGAAGAAATAATGGGAGTGCTGTACCTTTTGAGCTTGGTTTCTTTCCTTGCCAATATTTCTTCAAGGGCAGGGAAGACATCCGGCACATCAATGTTCAAAGTTTTTGCCACTTGGAGGAGTGACGGCAGAATAACTTCGAACCCACATGTCATGTGCTCTCTATCTTCAGTTTCCAGTTTGTTCAAATTCTCTCTGAAGTATTTTAGCCCTAGATAATTTATAACAAGTACGTACGAGTTACTTTAACTGCAACAATTAAGATTTTAAGAGTAGTCACAATTAATGTTACTCTTGGTTCTTAATGTAAGAGCTAATTGCAGAGTTTATATTAGTGCTAAATGTAAGATCAACTTCTTATTTTTGTCAATCTTTTTCTAACCTACTCTTATTAATGTTTTCTAAACAATAATCAAGTGAGAGAAAGATGGAGCCATGCAAAAAAGAAAGATTATTATGGTGTTTTAGGAAGAAAATGTCATATTAACCAATTTAACTAACTTATTTAATTTAATCAAATTAGGTAAATAGGTTTTACATTAAAAACTGGAGGGAGTAGTTAATCACCTCTCTCAACTTGTTCGAGATGAACGTTGTAGTGTGTTAAAACAATAATAGAAGCTAAGGTGCAAATAAGCCTATCATAAGCCACAAAGATATCAGCATCTCCCCATGAACCGTCAGGAAGCTGATTGTCTATAATCCATTGAAGAGATTGAGGAAACATGGGGGACCCACTTCCATTCACATCTTCCAACAGAGCTACCATTGCTGTGGGATAAGCTGAGGGCGATATGCTCTTCTCTCCTTCATTTGATTCCAAGTTCATTCTAATGGCTTCCACTCTCTTTCTGATCTCCTCATTCATTACACAAGCCTTTAAATTTTTTCAAATCGAAACAATTAATAGATATGACATCAAACTCACCATATATAAATATAAATATATGTGTGTGTATGTACGTACGCGTACTTATGTACCTACGTACGTTACTATATTTCTTATAAGAACGTGCATGAATCGCATTGAGATTATAGTTAAAAATGTTTACAAATTAATTAAAACGCTACCTCCGAATTAGCTTCTTATCTTCTTCCTTAATCCAACTATATGTTAATGGAAGCGTGGAATCTTCAACTCGTGAGACGTCTGAAGTTATTGGTTCTGATATTCTACTGCTGCTTCTTCTTGCTCTAAAATCAGAGTTTTTCTCTGAAACGATAACTCTAGCCTTCAATGGCGGTGAAACCCCTATAACAACATAAGCAATAATACTATATATGTAAGATTTTATAGAGGATGATGAGTGCATATATAGCAATACATTCTAAAAGAGGTAGTGAGGTGAAGCTTAGATTACCATGAAAGGTGATTTTAGAGGAATGATGGGTGAAGTGAGAATTTCTGGGAAAAGAAAATAACAAATAGTGAGTTGAAGAAGGAAAAGAAAGAAAAGAGGGAGTGGTGGCGTGAGAAGCCATTGATGGGAGTGCTTAATTATTCTTTTTTGGATACGTTGTTGGAGTAATCCTCTATGGAGTTAGATACGCTATTTATAAGCACGAGAAGGTGGCAGTTATGTAAATTAAACTTTGTACAATTGTTGATTTTATTTAACAATAATTTATTTTTTGTGTGTGTGTGTGTGTGTTTTTTTTTTTTTTTGGGGGGGGGGGGGGGGGGTAATAAGAAATGGTCGACGATAATGAATTTCAAAACATTATACGTTATAAATATTAAAAGAAACAAATATATAATTTATACAAATATTTTAGGTAATATTTTCAAACTTACATATATATTCTTCCTTTCTAAATTATAAGGTATTTTTTGTAGGTTTTCATAATTGAGACCTCCTATTAAACAAGAATAAAAAAAAAATCATTAACTAATTGGGAGTATAAATAAGCTAAAAGTGTCTTATAATTTTAAGGCAAGTGAACTTGAACTTGTCATTTGTTAAGTGAAATTTGATATATATATATTGGTCAAAAAATCTAAATTCGAGTATCAGTACTTTCTATATATGAAATCTAGATAAATAGTTGATTGATTAACATTATTTATATTTATCATTAATAGGAAATATATTATTTAAATATTGATTTGGTTGTTATCTTTTATTATTAATTAATTTGTGATTTGCATTAATGTTATTATTGTAGAGGGTTCTCACTTTAATTTCTAGGACTAGGTTGAAGCCTATAAAAGGCCGGAAATGAGCCTCTCCACTTTCCTTCTTTATTCTTAATTACTATTAAATCAACTCTAAATGGTTGAGGTTTAATATCCTATAAAAGTTAAAAGGAATATATGGAATACTTTCATAAAAGTATAAAGATATAAGCTATTTAGATTTTAGATCAAATTTTAAATGGTTTAAATTTATTTAGATAAATTTTTTTATTTGATATTATTATAATATTTTTATGTGGGAAATGACAACCAGGTCCCAAGGTAATCACAATCAGGTCCATTGAAATTATCAAATTGCAATACATAAGATTTAGGTGTATTAATTCTAGATGTAAAAATACCATTTTCCCTCTTTTATTTAAAATGAATAGACAAATTAGAAGAGTCAAATGGGAAAAATGAAAGAGGGAAAAATTGTATTTTTCACATTTAGAATTAATGTCATGTAGGTCTCATGGAACTTCATTACAATTTGATGATTTCAAGGAATTTAGTTATAATTATTTCTCTTTCTCGGACAAAACAAAATTATTTCTCTTACATGGGACGTCGTTGTCTCATTTCATCTGTTTACCTTTTGATGAATGGAATAGTATTGAGTCTCCTCGCTTCCTCCTTTATCGGTCTAATTTTCTCCTCCTTCTCACTGACCTCCCTCCTCTCTCTCTCTCTCTCTCTCTCTCTCTCTCTCTCTCTCTCTCTCTCTCTCTCTCTCCTCTCCCTCTCTTGCCTTTTCCGTCCTGCATCAGTAAACCTCGTTAGTCGTTGCCGTGACTGGAATTTGGAGATCCCTTCTGGTGTGCTAAGACATGGCGGCTAATTAACTAATGTTCCCTATTTTCGTCAATTCCCTTTTTCTTCATTATAGTACGTGGTTTCCACTACCCACGTTGGTTCTATTCGTGGGGCCCACGATGTGGTTGTTCTCTTCGACAATCCAAGCAAATATTTTTCATAATCTCCTTTTTAACCTTTTGTTTTTCCTTTTCAATAACTTTTCTTCTGTTATTTTTCCCTTTCGTAATTTGCGCCATTGTTTGGCTGCAGTGATTATTGGTCTTAATCGTTTTCTCACTTCCTTGTATTAGTATATTACGAAATGCACGGGTAAAGGGCCTCTCTATTTCTTTTCCTATCCACTTCTTTATTTACAATGTTAGATCAACTCTTACAGTTGAGATTTAATATCCTATAAAAAGTAAAAAGAATATACAGAATACTTTAATAAAAGTATAATGATATAAACTATTTAGATTAAATTTTAATGATTTAAATTTATTTTTTAAATTTTTTTTGTTATTTAATATTATAATAATATTTTTATAGGATATTAAAAATCAACTGTTAAAGTTAATCTAACGGTGTGAATAAAGAAATGGAGGGAAATAGACAGTAGGGAAAGGAGAAGCCTCTTAACCAAAATGCACTAATATAGAATCGTGCATAAATAACAACTACAACGAATAAAAGTCATATATTTTGAGGCAGAAGTTATGTAAGAATATATAATTCTAAAACTTAATAGTACAGTTAAATAAATGCATTGGTATGTATTGAGGTAAAATTCATGAAAACAAAAACATAATAGTTATAATTATTAATTATAATTTATTTAGTGATAAAAATGACGGTTCTCGTTCACTTTTCAGATGGTGACAACTGACAAAGGTTTTTCCATGCGACCAACTTTTCTTCTCTCTGTCTCTTGCATATCATTCTTCGAATCAAATTTACTTATAAAAAATATTTTTTTTAATTATATTATTAAATTTCTCACACGAATGTATCATTTTTACTCTTTACTAATATTAAATAAGAATATAGTTGAAAAGCAATTAAATTTTTTGAGTTATCACTTGGTAAGTAATAAATTGACGTAGACTATTTGGCAAAGATTTCTCGTAGTACCCAATTGTTGTTTTTATTAAATTAATTTGTACTATTTTTATTCATTTTTCCCGGATATTATATTTTTTTCAAGTGCATTTCAATTAAATTATTATTATATGAAAATGTTCATGTTACCCTTATTAAAAAATATCATAAAATGTAATACAGTTTATTAGCTATAATTTCTTGGGTACATACGAACTTAAATACATTAAAATTTGAGTATTAATTAAAAGATTTTCAAAATATTAGATGCACTCATGAAACACACTTTTAAAAATATTGTTATAAATAAAATCCAGTCTTCATATCTGCTTGTAGATAGAAAATAACATAAAAATATCATTTGAATTACAAAAACCTTAAAATATCTACTAAATTAGCAAAATGACAAATTGATGATCTGGTAGGATATGAGATTTTAAAGTTTGGATATTAATAACTTGAGTATAATCAATGACAACTTAAGAATAGTAATTAGTAATTTGAGTATACATAGTGACAACATGGGGAGCTCAAATTGTCAATATCTATACCCAAATTGCTAATTCCTATATTCAAGTTGTCAACACACAAATTTCAAATATCATATTCCTACTAAATGACATATTTGTCATTTTGATAAATTTAATAGATATTTTGGGGCTTTTTTTTTTTCCCCTCTAATTCAAATGTAATTTTCTTTTTGTCATTTTCCCGAACTCAAATCACACGAGACCAATTCCAATATTGATTTTTAATATATCATCACGTGCTTTAATGATTGAAAGTTCAAAGACGCTTGCGTTTAATTCCATTCCTTCGGTTAGTAAAACATTCTCCAATTTTGACCAACAATTCATCAAGTTTGCAACTTTTTACATCACAAAAAATTTAAAAAAAAAAGAAAAGAAATACAGCATCAAATATTTTGGGTTAGGAAAATCAAATATTCTTACGTTATAGTTCATTTGCTTCAAGGAATTAGTGAGAATGTAATTGAAAGAATGGATCATGTGAATATATTGAAGATTATGAGTTTGTTTAGTATGGTATTTAAGAATATGAGAATTAAATATATTTTTCATATTTTATTAAATTAACATAAAAATAAATTTTGTTTTTATGGACCGTAGTGGTGAATGGGTACTCCTGTGGGGTAGGATTATAGGAGGTGAGGGCAAATAGTTTCTTTTTTTTTTTTTTTTAGATTCTCACTTGTTGTAGTCTCTATCCATCCTGATGTGTCACTACTTAAAGGAATTAGCATTGCAAAAATGTAATCCGATCCTCTTTTACAACACGTATGCACAACCAAATATCTGAACAAGTTACATTACATGTAATACTTTTTCATGTAACTGAACCAAATGGGCCATTAATGTTTGAATGCTCAAAACAATAATTTGAGGTCATTAAATAATTAAGATATTTAGTTTTGCTCTCTAATGTGAAATTGTTTTGATTGTTAATATCTTACGTGCTTTAATCTTTGAAAGTTCAAAAACACTTGCATTTTACCCAAGATTCAAAAAACAAGACCAGGCACTAAGCCGGTCGAGGTCTAATTCAAGATTTAGTGGGTTACACTAGGGCCAACTCTGGGTATGAGACCTATCATATTAAAATGATATCATTTAATTGAAATCTAAAAATTGATATATGAGATAAAATAATAAAATCAAATATCATAATATAAGATAATTTTTAAATGATAATAAAAATAAGTGGAAATTTAAATTAATAAATTATATAATCATATTAAATTAATTATCATGACTAATCACTTTGGGAAAATGACATTAAAATACCAAATAAAATTCTCAAACCCCAAATGTCTATTAAAATTTTGAAAAAACTTAAAGGTAGCTGGAATCAAATTGGAATTTTAAAATATTGGTGAATGTATCATTTTGCCCTTATTTTGTAAATAAATAAAAAGAAAAATGACCCTCGTCGAAGGATCATCGTGGCGGAGCCGCCGGACGGCCTACAACTTTCGACGATCGAGATTTGGCGGGTTTTTTTTTTTTTTTTTTTTTTTTGGGGGGGAGGAGGGAGGTTGAATCTTTTTTTAAAAAAGAAGATTGAATGAAGATGTGAAAGGTAGGGTTCGAACCCAGCCCACCTTCATATTGAAGGGGTTAAGTGGCCACCAAGCCACTTAGCTCCTTTGATATATATATATGCATTAATAAATATATATATATATATATATATATATATTCTTCTTAACATTTTTTTCATCAAAAAATACTCTTGTAAATCCCATTATTATGAGTGTTGTAAATACCATAGATTAACTTCTTGAACCCATTACTGAACTTATTCAATCTTGTGAATCTCATTATATATATATGTGTGTGTTAAAATATATAAAGCTAAAGGAAGTTGGCATAGATGGTAAGAGATTTGTTCAAGTCCCAAAGGGATGTGTGTTTGATCCCCGCTGTCGTCGCTGAGATTCCTTTGGTAGGTGATCTCGTAAGTCCCTATTAAGTGCTCAAAGAGTCCGGGGCCGTGCCTTGACCTTGGTAGGGGACTGATGTCGAACCCCTCCAAAACTTTTTTATACCAAAAAAAAAAATATAAATATAAATATGATATTTTATATATATATATATATATATATATATAGTCATATTTAGATATTATTTAATAATTGAAATTTTATAAGGTAGATTAAACAAAATCTGAGCACTATGACTATATATATATATAATTATGTGTGTGTATGTGTGTATTATAAAATATATAAACATAAATATGATATTATATATATATATAATGAGATTCACAAGATGGAAATAATTTGTAGTAGAAAAAACAAGTTCATTAGGGACGGATTAGCGATGGAATTTATGGATGAAATTATTTAGTCACTAATTTTTGTCACAAAGAAGGTTGTGATGGAATTAGCAACGAAATTCCGCTGCTAATTTGATCACTAAATATTTTTTGATAGAAATTAGTTTCAAAATTTTTCTACTTTAAATTTTTGTTGTCGCTTTCTATCACAAAAAAGTTCGTGATGAAATTAGCAACATAAATTAATGACCAAAACATCTTGTCGCTAATTCTGCCACAAAATATTTAGTGACATAAATTAGAGATGGAAACTAATGATAGATTTTGTCACGGATTTTTGTCGCCAACTACTGTCACAAAAAAGTTTGAAACGAAATTCGCATCGGAAATTAGTGACAGAAAAATTTCATCGTTAATTTTGTCACAAAATATTGTGTGACAAAAACTGGTGATGGAAGTCAGTGAAGAAATTTTTCTGTCCATAATCCATCACTAATTTAGTGATGGAAAAATTTAATCTCTAATTTTAGTGAGGAATTTGTAATGGAATTCCATCGCTAATCTTTTTTTTTTTTTTTTTTTGGTATTAATAAGAACAGTGCATAGATCATGGGACTGGATTTTAAATTTTAAATTTCAAATTTCAAATATCATTCCCAATGTGCAGCAATAAATAGATTTGACTCGTGATGAGATATGAGTTCTCTTCACGTTTCTTTAATTTGTTAGCTTCATTTTCTATAGTTCTGCTCGATGTCCTGAATTTTATTCTTTCTTCTTTCATTTTCTTCTGGTCAAAGATTGATTGTTCTCCTTTCCATTAACTACTATATCCTTCTAAGTAATTTCTTTCATCTTCTTTCTCTCTCTTTGAGATTTGTTCTTTCTTGACTAGATTTTCTTTTCATCTAGTCTTCAGTCTTCTTCAAACTTTCTTATACCCCCTTTCTTATACCCCCTGAAATGGCTTAAGATAACAATTGGAAGACAAAAAATAAAGTGGCCTAATCAACCGGCCCAAACCAATTGTTTACTGGGTTATAATGGGTTCAAAGAGCCGGGAAATCGGGCCGGGCCGTTTAAGCCCTGGCCCTACAGGGCTCGGCCTTGAAAAATAGGTTAGAAATTTGAAATTGGCCCTGCAAGCTGGCCCTGTAAGGCCTCGGGCTTGATCGGGCTGACTCGTTAGGCCCGTTTAACGTAGCTTTTAAAAATAAAATAAAATAATTACTTAGACTTCCACTTAATAAATGTGTTTATTTGTAATTACTTAGTTTTTTTTAGTTTAAACTATAACACTTTTCTATATTTATTATTATTCTGTACTAAAACACATAATTAGTTATTATAAATTTTAAAGAAGGGATGTTTTCATATTAAATAAACACATATTTTGATATTACAATATTATATAAGTAACAAATTATAAATATATTTTGTGTATAATAAGTATAATTATTTTTACCTGTCAGTAAAATCATGTATGAATCGAAGGAATTTGCAGAAACACACAAAATTATGGAGGGAAAGGCATTTTATCGTGAGCATACATAAAGCAATTCCTTTGTTTAATATTTTTTGAAAAAAAAAAAGGGAAAAAAAATTGTTTGTGTTTATTTGTTTTTTATTATGAATTAATGAATGTGTTTATTTGTTGAATGATTTATATTATTTAGATATTAATGTTGATAACATTTATTTGATAGATAAGAACTTTAATTGTTGCAATTTACTATTTATATTTCATTGAAAAAATCGAAGGAAAAATATTAAAATTTGGAATAGTAATTTTCAGGCCTTGTAGGACCGGCCCTGGCCCTGGTACTATCGGGTCAGGCTTTAAAAAACAAATGTTTTCTTTATCCCAAGCCCTATAGGGCCGGCCCTGATTCCCAACTCTAGGTTCAACCCGGTTCAAACTAAGTTGTCCAGGCTGATTTTCTCCTAGTTCAGGGACTGGACCAGACCAGACAACTGGTCAGTTCACTGATTTACAATCCAAACCAGCAAGCACAGTCCGATTTTTTTAACATTAATTTTATTCCATTCCTGTAGTTGGGGAAATATTCTTCTATCTTTACCACTAATTCATCAAGTTTGTAATTAAATACATCAATACGAATTATCTTTTTTAAAATAATTTGATGCACTTATAGTTTTTTTAAATCTAAGTTGCATGTGGACAAATCGCATTAGACCAATTGCAACTTCGATATTAATATCTTACCTGCTTTAATGTTTGAAAGCTCAGAAACACCCTCATTTTATTCCATTCCTCTGGTTGGTAAAATATTCTTCTATTTTGACCACCAATTCATCATGTAAGCTTGCAACTTAATGCACATATACGAATTAAAACAAATATTTCTAAAATAATAGATGCACTTATAATTTTCTAAAATCTAATTTGACTGCTTGTGGACAAATCGCATTAGACCAATCCCAATTTTGATTTTTAATTTCTTACATGCTTTAATGTATAAAAGTTCAAAAACACTTGCATTTAATTTCATTCATCTAGTTGGTAAAATATTCTTCTATTTTGACCATCAATTCATCAAGTAAGTTTTCAACTTAATTTACATCAATATGAATTAAACAAAACTTTGGCCAAAAGAATAAGAATTAAAATAGCAGAAACATCAAATAATATGGGTTAACAAAATTGAACATGTCCAACAAAACTTAATTTAAACATTGGTTAATGTTTGAATACTCGAAACAATGACAATTTACTCTCTAATTTGGGATAATTTTGTAATTATGATTTTTTTTTTTTTTTTTTTTTTTTTTGCTCTCTAGTGTGTAATTTTACACATGGAATTACCATTTTACTTCCTTTTAAAAATTAAAGTACTTAAAAAAAAAATGGTTCCTGACGTTAGAAGCCACTAAAATCATAGTTTGCGAAAACCAACGTGAAACCAAACAGCAGCAAAACTACATTTTTTATATTGCAGAAGCAATGTACATACATGTATATATTCAAACACACACGTAACATTCATAATATAACATATCATCATCTAAACATTTTGGCCCTAGACCATATCTCTATGAAGGTTTTTCAAACTTATAGATATACAAAATGTTTTAATTATTTCTGCATTTATATATGAGAAGAAGACGATTGTTCTAAGGGTTAAAGGGCTTAAATGCTCTAGAATTTTTTGCGTATGGGCTTTGGGCACTTGAAGATTTTCAAGAGGGCAAATGTGCATGCCCTGGAAGTTTCAAAAATAGGGCAATTATACCCCTCCGTTAACCAACCCTAACGATCATATGTAATCAACTTATAACCTCAAATCATATTTAAGAAATAACTTTTTTGAATTTCGGTACAAAGTTGCCCCGGAAGTCTTCGCTTAAGAGCTATATTTTGCCCCGGAAGTCTTCAAATCATAGCAATTTCATCTCGGCTATTATCCAAGTTAGGTACCATTTAGTTAGCTAAATATGCTTATCTGGCCAGTCTATGTGTCACCCGCTTCATTTTTTTCCAAGTGTTAAACGCACACAATCTGAATGATTGGAGAAATTTAAAGAGGTGAAAGCATCATATGCGATAAAGAGAAAATCAAAGAGCTACTTATTTATCTTAACATCACTTGGGTACAGGAACGGAGAGTTAATAATGGCCTTCTTGATAATCTTGCGTTGTGTGAATGAATCCAAATATTATATCTTTTTCTTCATTTTCTATTGTGAATGTGAGCTCCTCCTCCATATGCGACTTTTTATTCAATGTCGTTCTCGTTGTCAACTTAACTAAGCATATTTGGTTAACTAATAGTCAAACTTAACCTTCATAGTGGTTAGAGCGATATTGCTACAATTTGGAAACTTCCATGGTAATATTGAACTCACAAAAATTTCAGGGCAATATTGCTCTTGAGTGAAAACTAAATTTGTACCTTAACAAAAATAACAGGATGACACATGGACTAGTAGCTCAACATATTTTGTTAACTAGCACAAACTTAACCTGGATAACTGCTAGGGCGAAATTGCTACAATTTGAAAACTTCTTTGGCAAAATTGAGATTTTGTGACAATTTCTCGGCAAAAATAGACCTTAACCCTTTCCTAATTCACCAACCAGTCGAGCATACATATTTCCTCTTATATTATGTGATTGTTCATTTCTTATTTATATTTAAATTTGTATTAATATTTTTATATATAGTAGACTTTAGTTTTTTTATTTATAGTAATACGTATTCTTAGCAAACATTAAAAAAAAAAAAAAAAAAACAATTGGACATTTTCATTTCACTAGCTCCTCCAAAGTTTACTTTTAATTCAATAAATATAAAATTCTTATGTTAGGATGTTAACCAAAAAAATAAAATAAAAATCCTTATTCAATATGTCAATTATGGAATTAATGTTAGAGGCGTAGTCAAATTAAAGAGAAAGTTTTGTGTAAACCTCATTTGCCATGTCGTTTGTGGTGTGATCGACCAACTAAAATACAATAACTCAACTAACATTAATTATAGTTGACAATGATGAATAAGTAAATCTTGTGAAATTTTTTGATTTTATTAATATGTCAGCTAATATTTAGAGTGGGTCAAATCTACTCATGAGTTGTTGTATTTTAAATTGTCAAACCAGAAATGACGTGACAAATCAGGTTTATACAAGAATTTCTGCAAATTAAAGTGCTTGATGTCATGTGGGTTGGTAAACTGTAAAGTTGATATTTTCTCAAAATTTTCTCATTATTCATATTTTACACAAAAAATAAGACAAAAAAAGTATCTAAAAGTCGAATATAATTTCTATAATCACGAGCTGTTTCCATTGAAAAGTATATAAGATTTATTATTGACTCTTCATTTTTCTTTTTCTTTTTTTTCCCTTTCCTTTCCATTTTCTCTTTTCTAGAAGTTTTGATTTTTCATTGGCAGCCTATTTTGACAGGTTTTGTTAAAATAATTGCATCGCTTTTATTATTTTTATTTTTCTATATACATTCTAGTAATTTTTTCTAATATTGGGATGGGCACACAAAGGGGATTGGGGAGTTGTGGAATTTTTTTATTTAATGTCTCTTTTATATATTTATTTATTTTTCTCGCAAAAAAAAAAAGGGTCTATATTCTAAATTTCTAATACCTCATTAAAACTTAATTTGGTTTTATGGATAAAAATTATTTGTAAGGTTACTTACAAATTACTCAATACAATAAACCCTAAGTCACTAGTAATCCTTGATAGATATACATTTGACCCTTTATATAAAGTTTAATTTGGTACCTTATCTTTAAAAACATGTTTTCAATCCTCTAACCCTGACATTATTAGTCTCAAATGATGAAATTTTTTTTTTTAAAGGTGCAGATTGGCCAATTAAGTATTATACTAGGAGCACCGGTCACAACAATATTTTGAAGGTATCAAAAATACCAATTAAGTAAAACTTTAGCAAATAGACCAAAACGGATATTGTGCTACTTTAATCAAAATTTATTTCTTCATTAGTATTTTTGCTCTCTTTCAATTGTTCATTGGTATTTTTGACACCTTCAAAACATTGTTGTGCCTAGTGCTTCTAACATAACACTTGGTTAGCTCATTTGCACCTTAACCCTTTGTTTGGTAACTATCATTATTATTTTCAAAAATTAAACTCAATATTATATATAATTAAATTAATATTTAAACATGCATATGCAACAATAACGACTTTTATTTGAAAATTAATTTAGTATTTAATAGCAGCAATAACGATTTGGGGTGTTCAATGCCCCTCAAATTTTCCCAACTTCTCTTTTTTTTTTAAAAAAAAAATCATCATTAAATTATACATAAAATAAGTGAATTCTGATATATTATGGTTGGACAAAGAATGATGCAGTTTTTAATTTTTTTTTTGATTTTTTTTCAATAAAACTAAATTAAAAAGAAACTACACCTTCTTTGTAAAATCATAAAATTGAAAAATACACCATTTTCCCCATGCTATAAGAAAATGTTACTCATTTTGTGTGGAATAAAAAGAAACTTTTGCTACAAAAATAATAAAAAGAAACTAGAAAAAAAAAAAAACATTTGGGAATGGACTAGTTATCCATCATTTTCCACTATACCCAACGTTATTGATAAATTAATAAATTAATCTATTGCATTCAAATTATCATTCCCCTTTTGAACCAAGTTGGCACTTGGAATGGGAACGTCGGGGCGAGGAGTAGTGAGCTGGAGGCCTTAGTGTTGGGGCCATTACAATGAAAATGACACATTATAAGTCAAACAGCAAGTGATAATGGGGCTGAGTCTATCGAGAAAATAGTCCCTCACAATGTGACGAACTAAAGTTTGAATTTCTATCAAGAGACATGTCCGCATTTAATGCATGACAATGATTTGAACATGATTGTCTCCAATAGGAGAATACCCATGTCTAAAAAAAAAAAAAAAAAAAAAAAAAAAAAAAAAAAAAAAAAAAAAAAAAAGCAACAAAATTTATTAAGTACATAATAAATGAATATCGAAACAGAATATTTTTTAATATGAACAAAATAGTTCAGGAGTCAAGGAGTAAAGTTATATGAAAGAATAACTAATATGTTTGCATTATTTAAATAAAGAAAAATCTCAAAAAAATACCACTTGAACTTTAAAATTCTAAATAAATGATTTCCTAACAAAATGAGTTGTAAATTACTTTACTATTCTTGTTAATCCCATTATTGTTATTGTCAACAGGATTTTGAAGTTTAAGTGATTTTTTTTTCATTTTCCTTTTAAATATCATAATTTAAAATACAAAAATTATTTAAAAACCAAACTAAAATATGAAATAACAATTATTTTAAAGTAAATAAAAAAATTAACTGTCCATTATTATTCGTTGCTTTCCCTTATGATATGCCTAACTTAGGCGGCTTGGCGACTTCACTGTGAGTAGTTTCCATTCTTTGTTTAATTTGCTTTCCCGTTCGCGTTATAATGTCGTAGCAGACATTAATACAGTTATTATTTTTGTTGACAACATACGTTGCAGTGGTTTCCACAATATCTTATTTAATTAAAAAGAAGCTTACACAAGCGTTTACAAACCAAAAAAGAAAAAGAAAAATTACCATCGACAATTATATTATATACAAGACTTCCATTTAATTATTAACTATTTCATTTAGAGAAAAAAACATATACTACGAAAGAAAAGTTAATTAGCGACAGAATTCAGCCGCTAAATTGATTTAGTGATGAATTTTTTTGCTAATTAATTGGAGATAATTTATTTGACGGTAGAATCACCCAATTCCGTTGCTAATTCATTATTATAATTAGGCTAAATTATACAAAACCCCATAAACTTTGGATTAGTTGCATATAACTTCCTTGAGATTTCAAAGTTTAAATTTAACCCGCGGATCTTTTATTTTTTAACTATTAATCCCTGCTATTAAGTGACCATTACCTTTTTAATGGAAAATCTCACGTTAGATTATGAGATCACACATGGTATCATGTGTAAATTACTAATTTCATAAAACCCCCCAACTTTGAACAGTTATAGAAAACCTCTTGAACCATGATCAGCTACAAATAACTCTCCGACCATTCATAATTTACATCTAACTCTCTTAAAATTTTGATTTATAATATTAAATCACTTGCCATTACAATTTTTCTCTTTTTCATAAATTTATTAAGATTTTTGCTATCATTTGTCAAATAAAATACTAGTAGTTCTTTTGTATATATATAGCAAGAATTAGAAGAATAATATTTAGAAAAATATTAAAATAAACGTTGAACCTTTGATTCATAAAAAAATATGCATTACTAATAAGAAATTAATGTGGGTATAAGCTATCCTCTAACACAAATATAATATTTAAACTATCAAATCTCAATCGTCTCAATAATATATTTAACACAAATGATGACATTTTTATACTATCAAATACTTAATTATCCCAAGAAAATAAGTAAATGTTATACAAATGATGACATTTTTATTTTTATATTTTTTTTAAATATTATTCTTCTTCTACGTGGCATCCTATATAAATTATTAATTTCACAAAACTCCCTAAACTTTAAAAAAGATAACGGTCACTTAACGTATGGGGGTAATAGTTAAAAATGAAAGGCCAAGTGGTTAAATTTAAACTTTGAAATGTCATGGGGTTATATGCAACTGATCCAAAGTTCATGGGTTCATGGGGTTTTGTATAATTTAGTTGTATTATTATTGTTGTTGTTGTTGTTTTTGGTTTTGTTGTTATTATTGTTGTTGTTGTTATTATTATTTGTAGTTATAGTAGGATATATATATATATATATATATATGGTGGTGTTGTTGTTGTTATGCAACTAACCTAAAGTTTATAGGGTTTTGTATAATTTAGCCATATTATTATTATTTTTGTTGTTGTTGTTGTTTTGCGTTTAAAATTTGCATTATTTTTAAACCAAAAAGTAAACTCGAATCGTAAACTCGTATTAAAAACTGCTTACTTTTAACATTAAATAGGTATTAATAGTATATAATTAAAATATAAGAAATGACAGCAATTTGATTTAAATATATTTTAAATCTAAATAATTAAAATTAAATCCATCAAAATTTATAATATATTATATTTAACAAAAGCATTTCTATAAAATTTATATATATAACTGCTGAGAAAAAAATTTCTATTATATATAACAAAAACATTTCTAAAAATTATCCTATATGTATTATTGTAAATTTGTAATTGTATTAATTTTTTATGACATATAATAATAAATGAAAGTGTGTTATTTTATTCTAAATTTGAATTAGATTTATTGAAATAATCAATGATCTTCTTATAGCCTCAAATCATATTTAAGAAACAAGATAGGTTTTTAAATAGGTTTAAAGGGTTGTATATGATCTTGGATGCATAGGGTTTTAAGCATGTTTAAAGATCTACATTTCAAGTAAGAATTATTTAAAAAGGTTTAAGGTCATGCCAGGCTTTTTGAAGGCTAGGCAAGCTCACGCCTATGAAATGCCTATAAGCATGTTCAAGCTTAGACCCATGCTTTAAACCTTTGTTGCAAGGGTGTACTTATTTGGTTAAAAAGCCTAGTCTATTTTCACCCCTCAGTCACCTCACCATAACCAAGAAAAAGTATAACTCATTTACTCATATTAATTAAGGTTTTGAAGGGGAGAGAAAAACACTATGAGCCACATTTAAACATTTAATTATCAGGGAAAAATTGGCATATAAGCATTGATTACTCCCCACATAATTTATGTTATGGACAAATAACTCTTTTAGAAGTGTCCTGTATTTTGGATGCGAGGAAGTGTTTTTTTTTTTTTTTTTTTTTTGCCATAAGATAATGCTGAAGCTAACTTTTTAATTTCAATATACGAATGCAAATAAATGAGCTACTGCAAGCAAACGTAAGGCTATAAATAGAAAAATAAACCGATTTCAGTTAGAATTTCTTGTGTAATTTAAGAAAGAAATGGCTTAAATGCAAAATCTTCCACATATATTACTATAAAATAGCATGGGTAAGGAAAATTAAACATGCATATGCAACAATAGCGACCTTTATTTGAAAATCAATTTAGTGTTTAATTTGAATATTCGAATGCAATTACATTTTATTCCATATCTTTATGTTTTCTTAGTAGAATATAGTCTTCTTTCTATATTGATTCAAAAGGGACCATTAGTCAAAGGTCAAACTAAATCAAATTCATACTTTCAGAATACAGTCTTCTAATCTATTTCTTCTGCACCAAGGATACAATGAATTCACTCATCCTTAGTCTTTTTAGATTGATGATTTATTATTTAAATATTCAAACTTTTTATTTCAATCAAATTGAATAATGGATGCTCATTTATGTATGTTATTGCATTTTCTGGCACCTCGTGGCTAAAGAAGTTTTGATACAGAGGCTGGTGATCTTATATACTCGTATTTGTGACACAAAACATTGGAATTTTTATATAGAAGTTTCATGGGTTCAGTTTGGGCAGTAAATCTAGTTCGTCCAGATTTAACTTGGACTATCCATATTTACTTTTTAAATTTTCATAAAAAAATATTTTAAAGTATGCAGAAACTAAAATAATCTCTTAACTATTAGTTTTTTCAAATAAATGATTTTTATTTTAGGATAATCAGTTACAAATTTTAAATATGGACTACTGAAACTATTCTGCAAGTGCAACGGTCAGCATTGAAGCCGGCGCACAAGTTCCATCGGTTGGTGGAACAGTGGATTAATTGAACAAACATGGTCTTTCACTAAATAGAGTATATAAAAAATTCATAAAAAATTCTCTATTTTGTGGGTCATAGGAATATGCACTTAGGCAATTTCCATTTTCCAATTACATGAAACTGAGACAGGATGAGAAGTTTCAAGAACAAGTTGTTGTATGTTGTAGACCTTTCTTTTTTTTTTTTTAACATTTGTAAGCATTCATCGATTGATCGCATTATTCCAACAAGTTTATTCGATGCTTAAATTCATCATTCTAACTATCTTTTCCCATACCTACGGCAGAAAACCAGAGCAATTATTCAAGACGCATTCATACGGCCAAAAATTAAAAATAAGAAAATATTAATTGAACTTCAAAATCTCAAATAAAAGATTTTTTATTAAAATTAATTGTCAATTACTATAGTCTTGTATTTAATACTTATACTTTTGTTAGCAACAAGACTAATTTGAGATTTTGAAGTTCAAGAGGTATTTTCTTTTCTTTTTCTCAAAATAAAATTCCATTGAAATTATTCCAGATATTAAATTTCCATCACAATACATTTTTATTTTTCATTTCACCGACATATGTCATGTATCTGAGATATAACTATTTTGCTTTTGTATCAATTTGAAACAATTACTCTTTTGAAGCTTATAATAAATTAAAGGAAGAATTTTCAACCTAAACGCATCATAAATAAAAGCTTACTTTTGACAAATATATCTTATAATAAACTATATATTTCATAGCATAAAACTGAGATAGATTATATATATCATGTCTTGGTATAAATATATATATCATGCATGTCATTTTATAAGTTACCACTCTGGTCCTATTTATAAGTCCCTTTTGATCAAAAAAATTTGGTCCTATTTATAAGTCCTCTTTGACCAAGTAAATGAGATTGTGACAATTTTGCCCATATTAATTGTACCAATGAAAATAGAGAGAGAAGAAAAAGTTGAAGGTACCCAATCATAAATGAGGGTAAAGTTGAAAATTCACCTCATAATCATTGAACTAACTACCTCTCCTTGGTATGTGTGATTTGGTCAAAAAGGGATTTATAAATAGGACTTAATGATACAAGTAAATCAATTTACATTAAAAAGGGGGGGTTGGAGGTGAGATGGCATTTAATTCGGAGGGGATTGGAATTAGAAAGCATATATATAGATCTGAGAAGAAGTCCAAGAGTTCACAATCTACGCAATAAATGAAAGGAAAAATTATATAGTCATGCGAAAAATTTAATGATGTGACTTATAAATAGGACAAAAAAAACTTCTTTCTCCACCTTATAAATAGGTCTAGAGGAGTAGTTTTTTTTTTTTTTTTGTTGTGTTAAAGGGCAATTTTACTTAAGAAGATTTCAACAAGAGCCAATTTTGTCTCGAAAGTGTAAAAAGGGAGCAATTTTTTTGGGCCATTATTCCAGTTAATTTTGATCATTAGTTGACAAAATATGCTGAGCTAGCAATCAACGTGTCATCCATGTCATTTTTTTAAGGTGCAAATTTGTTTTCAATGTTTTAAATGTAACTTTTGAAGGAAAAAAAATGAAGTAAATGACATACGAACTTCTAATGCAAATTTAAACCTTAAAAAATGATGAGGATGAAACATGAACTGCAAGCTCAACATATTTGATTAACAAATTATCAAAATTAACTGGGATAACCATCAGGACCAAATTGCTGCTTTTCTTATACTTTTAGGGTAAACTTGCCCATTGAAAATTTTTTAAGGTAAAATTGCTCCTGAGTGAAAACTTTTATGGCAAGATTGCCCCTTGACCCTTTCTTATTTGATAATGTAACCCTATTATGGTCAGATGGTTGATTCATTATAAAGCCACTTCCATTTTGTCTTCTTTCCTACACCACACCCTACCATATTCTTTTGCACTTAATGGAGATTCAAATCCCATACTCCATCCTCTTCTCCTTCCTTTGCTTCGTCTTCATGATACACAAACTTTCAAGTTCAAAGAAATCCCTGAAAGCCCTACCCCCAGGACCATGGAAATTACCTCTTATAGGAAACCTTCACCAGATTGGGTTACTACCTCATCGATCTCTTAGAGACCTTGCATATAAGCATGGACCCTTCATGCACGTTCAGCTGGGACAATTGTCTCAGTTCATAGTCTCTTCGCCAGAAGTAGCCAAGGAGTTTATGAAAACCCATGACGCAATCTTCGCCAATAGACCCAAATTTTTTGCTGGTGAAATCATCGCTTATGGTAGCACAAACATAGCCTTCTCTCCTTATGGAAATTATTGGAGGCAACTTCGAAAGATTTGTACTTTGGAGCTTTTGTCTATGAAGAGGGTCCAGACATTCAGAAGAATAAGGGAAGACGAGGTTTACGCATTTGTGAAGCATATTTATGAACATGAACTAGCTTCTGAGGTGAATCTCAGCAACAAACTCTACCCACTGACTAGTTCCATAGTTGCTCGAGCAGCCTTTGGCCGGAAGACTAGAAGTGTAGAAGATATTATACCGGCTATAATGTATGCAGTACAACTTACTGGTCGCTTATCAATATCAGATCTCTATCCTTCGTTGGAATTCCTCCGTCTGATTAATGGGACGAAAGCTAAGGCTGAAAAAGTGCATAAAGAAATTGATGGGATGCTCAACACCATTATTAATGACCACTTAGAAAAGAAGGTTGGCGACGCGGGAGAAGCAGAAGAGGATCTCGTTGATGTTCTTCTCAGGGTTCAAAAAGAGAACAACCTTGAAGTCCCCTTAACTCTCAACAACATCAAAGCTGTTATTCTGGTCAGTCTCCTTTTTCAAATAACTATATACAATTTGTCAAATGTTATTTGATCATAACTATTAACTACCGAAAATATCGTACTGTTATATTTATTAATTTTATCCAATGTCATGCTTAACTGGTCAAAAATTCATTATTACCTCAATCCACTCTATCTCCCAAATTTATAACTTTTCCTCAATGTATTCCTATTGGTTGCACAGTGTAAGGGATTTCCATCCAGGGGTACTTACAATGCACATGATTAGACAGGGTATCCTTGAAAAATCAACATATATTTGTTACAAATAACCAACTTAACTAATTTTCTTAAATGTATCCAAATTAGTTATTTAGCTCTTATAATAAGGATTAAAGAGACTATTTTATTTTTTATAGCTCATACTGCTTTATTTTGTCTTTTCAGTGACTTGTTTCAACAATCATACTGTCACATGACCTAGGCCAATTCTAAGTTCCAGTTCATAATATTTATGATGTTTTTAACTGCCTGAATATTGAAATTCCACTGCAGTTATGCGTCAATACTCGAGCTTGTTGATTATGAACAATATGATGGAGATAGTGTTCATCAATTGGTTACCATTTACATTTAATCATACTTAATTACCTATCTTGATTAGTCAGCTATATGTTCTAATAAGCGGTTGTGCATTCATATACATAATCTTTCAGAAGGGAAGTAGAAATTTAAAAAACCCGAAATTTTTTAATTTTTTGCCATGAAATTAATTAATGTGCTTTATTTACTCATGGTATCGATTCACTTTCAGGACATGTTTGTTGGTGGAACTGAAACTACTGCAACAACAACAGCGTGGGCAATTTCAGAGATAATAAGAAATTCAAATGTAATGAAGAAGGCACAGGAAGAAATAAGAAGGGTTTACGGAAGTAAAGGATATGTAGATGAGTCAGAACTTCATCAGTTGAAATATTTAGCTGCGGTGATTCGAGAAACTTTAAGATTACACCCACCTGTTGTTTTTTTACTTCCAAGAGAAAACAGTGAGATATGCCAAATCAATGGCTATGAGATCCCTCCCAAAGCTAATGTTATCATAAATGCTTGGGCCATTGGAAGGCATAATTAGTATTGGAATGAACCTGACAAGTTTCAACCAGAGAGGTTTATTGACAGCTCCATTGATTACAAAGGCACCCACTTTGAGTTTATTCCATTTGGTGGAGGAAGGAGAATATGCCCTGGCATATCATTTGCTACACCAGTCTTAGAACTGATAATTGCAAATCTGCTGTATCATTTTGATTGGAAACTTTCTAATGGGAAAAGGCATGAAGAATTGGACATGACTGAGATGTTTGGTACAGTAGTAAGAAGGAAAAATGACCTGTGTTTAGTTCCCACTGCATATCGCCCTTAGCTCTATTATTTACTCAACACTGATGTGTGGATAAATAATTGAGTTTGTATGGCCTTTTAGCAGCTATTTTCTATTATAATAATGGATGTTTCATTGAGAGCATCCAATACGGCGGTACTCAATGTGTTGTACTATGTTTAATTGGATAATGTTGTTTAAGTATCTCTATTTTCTATAAGTTGATTTGTAACGGGGTTCCATGATTTTTCTTTTTTCATCAGTTATATATGGTGATGTGAACTGTCTGTGATGTAGAAGGTGACTAATTATCAAATTAATAAAAATATTCATTATTTAACGAACAAATCTCATTTGAATATATCCTTTATTACTTAGAAGGACCCGATATTTTATTATATACAAAAAGTACCGGTTCTCTACATGATGTTATACATAGGAAGCACCTAAACACAAATTTAGGTCTTTCTCGTCAATTAAATTTTTTAAAAGGGACTTTTCACCTATCCCCCCCCCCCCCCCCAAAAAAGAAAAAAAAAAAAGGAAAAAAAAAATGGGAAAGCGTGGAAAAGTTCATTTTTTACCAATGGCTTAATGACTATATTTTTTTTTTCTTTAAATTGATTCTCAAAACAACATTTCTTCAACAATTTTAGCCAAATTCAGATACAACTGTCAGTTTAATCATAAATGAAATTGAAGAATCCATTTTTCCTTTTATTCTTAAATTGGACTTGTGGATGATTTACGCTAAAATATTACTTTTTTTATTCTATAAAATACATTTCATCGATTACTAGCATATATATATATATACGTATTGTCATGTTTGCATGTTTGCGGCGGAAAAAATATATCCTCATGTTTATAACATTTCTTGTTTCTTACGCCTAATAAGAAAAAGGTCTGGCTTATATTCAAGTTTACTCAATTTTAAATGAATAAACTTGATCATGCTAACACTTCATTCATTTAAGATTTCGAGTAAAGCTCCACCCACTATGGTCTTTGACTAAATAGATTATATAAAAAATTCATAAAATATTCTCTATTTGGTGGGTCATAGGAATATGCACTTAGGCGATTTCCATTTTCCAATTACATTAAACTGAGACAGGATGAGAAGTTTCAAGAACAAGTTGTTGTCTGTTGTTGACCTTTCTTTTTTCTTTTTTAACATTTGTAAGCATTCAACGATTGATCGCGTTATTCCAACACATTTATACGATACTTAAATTCATCATTCTAACTATCTTCTCCCATACGGTACCTACGGCAGAAACCCAAAGCAATTATTCAAGACGCATTCATACGGCAAAAAATTAAAAAAAAAAAATATATATCAATTGAACTTTAAAATCTTAAATCAGTGATTTTGTAATACCCCAAAATTCATGTCTCTTAAATATTATAGTTTGGCCAAATAATACCTATTTAAAATAGGAAAATATGTTGTCTCTAATTTTAGTAATTTATTTGTTTATTTTCCTTGGAGTTTAAAGAGGCAAAAATCCAATTTTGTTTTAGGGATCATAAATTGCCCTATAATTATTAAATTAATACATGGTGCATAAATGGCCATGAAAAGCTAAAAAGTTGTGAAGAAATAATTAAACCAATTAGAGAAAATTGCCAACAATTAGTTGATAATTCAATCTATGTTAATTGAATTATTTTCATAAACATTCACAATTAATTTAGTGGCATATATTAAAGGCATAATTAAGGATGTATTACCTTAATTAAGAAACAAGGGCTAGTAAAGGGCTAGAATTAGTATAGAAGTGGTTTCTAATTAATCTTAGAACCAATCATATTTTGACAATTACACTTAACTACTTTATTAGGGATGCTAATTAAGATTAGATATGGAGTGCTAAGATTAAATTTAATAAAGCCAAATCCAAAGGCCTTAATTAAGCCTCATAAAGCTTAATCCATGAGAAAAGGTTTTGACCAATGAGAGAGAGAGAGAGAAAAAGGAATTAAAGCAAATTTGATAATGGTTTGAAATCCAAGAAATATCCATGTACACAAGAAAAAACTCAAAACAACAAATAAAATGAGAATTTATGCAAATTTAAATAGTTGTGAAGAAGTAGGAACTTTGGAGAAAATATAAGGACTTATCTTGAACCCACATAATGTAACCTCGAAAGTAAGCCTAGTAAAGGCTATTTTTGCAAACGTTGAAGAATAAGCTTAGTACAACTAGGGAAATCTAATTAGACCATAAATCTTGATATCCAACTACTAATCAAGATACATATACAGAATTCAAAAGTATTGATAATTGATCAAGCAACCAAAAATAGATTTCATTAAAGTAAATTAATCAACAATGACACATAAGCTTTGATGATGTCATCAAGATGATATCACAAGGATGACATTACAAGAGCACATGCTTTATAATGAAGGGTGAGGATTAAAACTTCTCGATTAAGTTTATATCTAATGGTTGAGATTAAGGAAGAGGCAAATGGTAGAGCCCACATTGGGCTTGAGATTACCATTTTAACCTTGAGATTTTCCCTATAAATAGAGGTCTTGCCTCTCCTCATTCTTCACACCAAATCAACCACCAAGTGGTAATTTCTAAGAAGGAGGAAGGAGTTCAAGAGCTTCAAGAGGTAAGCTTGTCTTTAGTTTTTAGTTTCTAGTCTTTAGTTTTTAGAATTCTTAGATAGAAGTAGTGTAGATCCTAAATATTCTAGAATAAATTTTATTTACATGTTTTTATGGTCAAAATTGGCTTAGTTTCGAAAAAATGATGAGAGAGGTTATATAGCAAAATTTTTGGAAGGAAATCATCAAAGTAACGAAGTTCTACGAAATTTCATCGGTTTTGAAAATTCTGGAATTAGTGATGAACATGCCAAAATTTCATATTGAAAATACAGTCACGAAATTCTGTAAAACTTCATGGATAAATTAGACATATAGGGCTTTTTAAATATGTCAAGAACATGTTAAAATGATTTCTGTACAGTGAGATAAAAATTCTCCAAGTTAAGCTACGTTTTTCTGGAAAAATTCTGGGCAGTGGTTGAAGATCATTAAACTGGGAATGAATCACGAATTCTGGGTGAAACCCAATATTTTTTCTCAAAAATAGACATCCTAAGGATTCTAAGGAATTTTACGGATCCTCATTTCGATTTTTCTAGAATTAATTATGATTTTTAAAAGTTAGATAAAAATCTGTCCAGAATTCTGGACCAGCGTTTTTGAAGAATTAAATGTGATAAGTTGAGAGATAATCCTACCAAGGGTAAAAAGGTCATTAGTGACTAGGATATCTGCTAGGAAGTTATTGGGAATTAATAGATATGACATTACCGTTATAGGTTGAACACGATCACAGTCCAAACGTCAACGTACCGACATCACGACTAAGGTACGTTCGCGTACTGTAACACTAGCTCTGATGCTTATTGTATGATTATATATGATTGTTGTGTTCATCGACTAAGACTTACATACATGGTTATGTCACATACGAGGTTATGTTTTAACTATTGTTGTAGCATACGTGGTTATGTTACATACGCTGTTATTATCTTACATACGTGGTTATGTATTTCTAATCATACATCTCGTTATGGGCTTTTGTATTGATTATTGTTGTAATGTCATGAATATCTCATCATATGTAATCATTACATAAGCATGAGGTTAATCGTTACCGAGGTTCAATGGGCATTGAACCTCGCTCTTAACATAGCGTTAGGGTCGGGAGGACCGAGGATCGACTAGTGGAAAAAGGCTTTTAAGACCGGACAAAAGGGGGTCGTAAGACCGATATGCGACCGGTCTTGTTCCAAATGGTATTAAAAGTCTATCATTTAAGACCGACTCGAACCGTCTTAAAGAAACTCTTTTAAGACCGGACATTTAAAAACTTAGGTCTTAAAAAGTTGTACTAAATGAAGCCGAAATAATTTTTGTTCGGTCCTAAAGCTCGACTTTTAAGACCGGTCAAACAATAGGCCGCTCTTAAAAGATCGTAATTATAAGACCGACAAGACACATACGGTCTTAAAAGACCGACTTTCAAGAGTGGATGATAAATACATCCGGTCTTAAAGATTTTTATTTAAGACCGGACTTCTAATATACCGGTCTTAAAAGACCAACTTTTAAGACCGGGTTTAATATCAAAACTCAAAAGTGTCCTCGACCTTTAAGACCGGTCATATAATTACATCCGGTCTTAACAAGTGAACATTTAAAACCGGCTTATTATTTCCGGTCTAAATTTTCCCGAATTTTTCCCCGCGTTTCTTCCCGATTATATATATATATATACATAAATCCACCACCCAATCCAAGACATAAAAGTCGATATTTTAAGCTACAAACTATGAACAATTATTTGAATAAATTGAATTGGAAAAAGAATACAAATATTATTCACCATGAGCTATTTGGCCCCTTAATTAATGATTACTATGACTACAACACCTAAATTAATTCATACAATAAGATAACTTACTTACAAATACAATAAGTTACAAGTACAACATACATGCGCCCAAAATAATATTCACCATGCCTTCATCTCGATTCCCCCACCCAACAACGTAACATATCCTCTTATATAACATGCCCATTTGGATCGGATCCTCGCCACAAAAATAAAACAAGAACAAAATTCATAGTCAAGTGACATTAACTATGAACATAGATAGAAGGAATATAATATATATAGTTAAAGCCTTAATTAAAGTCTTCAAAGAAATCTGCATATGAATATTACCTTATGAATTGACTCTTTTATAAAGTGATATCTTCCCATATCCCTTCTTGATGATCACTTCTTATGCCGGGTTCATTATCCGCTTCATCTTCTTCGCTCATGTCCTAGACCCCTTGAAAAAGGAGTACTCTCGTGAATACCATAATTTGAATTCATTTCCTCATCAATATCAATGACCCTCTTTCCTTGGAGAGCTACGTGACCACATTTTATTTTCTTGATCGGTGATATAGAACACTTGTTTTGCCTGGTCCGCCATAATAAAAGGTTCATCTCCAAAACTTCTACCATTGACATCGACTAATGTAAATCCTAGCCGATCGATCCGAACACCATTATTGACATTGACCCACTTGCATTTGAAAATGGGAAATCTAATTTTCACATAGTCCACCTCCCAAATCTCTTCAATAACCCCATAATATGGCATGATTGCCAATAAAGGGCTCTTGTCTTTTGAACTCGGAGAAGTGCATAGATTCAGCCTCTAACATAACACCACCGTTCGACCGTGCTCGTATCATCTAGGGACTTCGTGTAAAATGTATAACCATTGATCACATACGAATTCCAACTTATGACATCAACCTCGACCATCTCGCTAACCATTTGATTGTATCGTAAACACATTCCTCTCCCTCGACCTTTTGTTTGAACCAGCTTTGCAAAAGTTCTCATTATGCTCCCTAATCAACCTTTGTTCACCATTCGATGATTTTCTTTCCTTACAATGCTTTATGTGCAGCTATGCCGGCTTGAACTTCATCGACGTTATTCAAGATGTACAAGTGGACTAGTGACAATTCATCGATCCACACTCTTTACTAAGCCCCTCGTCTACCCCCATCAAAGATGCCGACGCTTTTGAAGCCCAATATGTCTTACTTTGGCCAAATAATCTTGACAAAATTCCATGGCTTCTTCGAAACATATTTCCGAACAATCGATGCTTCGGCCGGTATGCTTCTTCACGCACTTTTAGGAATTTCATAGATCTTTCAATTGGGTACATCCACCGTAAATGGATAGGGCCGCACATCTTTATCTCCCTCACTAGATGAACAATTAGATGAACCATGATGTCAAAAAATGTAGGAACAAAAAGCTTCTCAAGGTGGCACAAGATAAGATATCCTTCATTCTCCAATTCATCCAACTTTTCAATCTCAAAAACTTTACGACAAAGCGCATTGAAGAAGACACAAAGTCTAGTCAAAACGACCCGAAGATCATATTCGGCGATGCCTCGAATAGCTATCGGGAGTAGCCGTTGCATCAAGACATGACAATCATGAGACTTTTGGCCTACTAATTTCAAGTCCTTCATCGATACAAGTCTCTTAAAATTTGAAGAATACCCCGTGGGAACTTTTGTGCCATGTAAACACTCACAAAACTTCGCTTTCTCATCCTTAGACAAAGTATGAGAAGCCGGGGACAATAAGTTCTCTTCCCATCTGGCCTTGATGTAACTCTTCGCGTATTCCCATTGCTATCGATCCAATCTTGCCTTCACACCATCCTTGGAACTACCTTGTATGTTGAGAAGCGTGCCGACAATACTATCACATACGTTTTTCTCCACATGCATGACATCAATACCGTGTCTCACATCAAGATTGCGCCAATATGGAAGATCGAAGAATACAGATCTCTTTTTCCATATATTTGTTTCTTTTCTACACTTTGCGCCTTACCGAATACGACATTGATATTTTTCACCTTTTCATAAACTTGCTCCCCCAATGCCACCGAGCATCTTCATACTCTTGGCCACCAAAAAGGCTTTCTTCAATCGACGATATGGGTGGCCCCGTCTAAGAAATCTCCTATGTCCAAGATAAACCGTCTTTCTTCCATGTTGAAGTTGATGGTAGCGTGTGCCTTCTTCACAAACCGACATGCTTTATGGCCTTTTACACTATACCCGACAAGTTCCCATATGTCAAGTCGTTTATAGTACAAAATATCATGGCTCGCATTTTAAACACCTCCTTCTTGAAAGAGTCAAAAACATCAACACCTTCTCGCCCACAACTCCTTCAAGTCTTCGATCAAGGGTCAAGGTAAACATCAATGTCATTTCCTGGTTGTTTCGGTCCCGAAATCAACATAGACAAGATGATGTACTTTCATTTCATGCATAACATTGGAGATAAGTTGTAAATAATCGTAGTACAGCCATGAACTATGTATGCCGCTAAGGCTTCCATATGGATTCATGCCATCCGTGCTAAGGGCAAGCCTAAGGTTCCTAGGTTCTTCGCCGGTTCGGAAATAATTGATCGATTTTCTTCCATTGAGAAGAATCGGCCGGATGTCGAAGCTTTCCATCGAAATCCTCTCATCTCGCATGCCACCTCAAATTTTTTGCATCATTTTCATTCGCAAACAACCGCTTGAACCTTGGTATGATTGGAAGATACCACAACACTTTTGCCGGCCCCTTATTTGACTTGTACCTTGGGGTTTCACATTTCGACAACTCGCTCCTCTTCAAACTCTTTTCTATACAACACGCAATCATTCGGCATGCATGGATCTTTTTGTACTCCATCCCCAAAGGACAAAGTATTTTCTTAGCATCATAGTATCGATGCGGCAACACATTATCATCCGGAAGCATGTCCTTAAAAGCCTCAAGCATTTCTGAAAACTCTTGTCGCTCCATCCATGACGTGCCTTCAAGCTTACCAATTTCAATACAAAGATTCAACAATTGGTATTTTTTACACCCACGGTATAGAGGGGTCTCTCGCATCACCGCACATATTACCATATGCATGTGATTGATGAAAAGCCTCTTCTCCTACATCACGGATAATGTCCTCTATGTGATCATCCATATCCGTGTCATTATCATCAAAGGCCACTTCCCTATGTTGAGACCCACTTGGTATTTTTTCACCATGCCATACCCATACCGTATAAGTCTTACAAATTCCTTCACAAATTAAATGTGTGTGTATAACTTCAGACTTAGTCGCCTCTCATTCAAACATTTTACACAAGGGCAATAAAACTTCCCACCCTCAAAGCATGGCCATTTTGTTTAGCAAATTTTATAAAGTCCCTCACCCCATTCTCGATATTCAACACTTGTCCGTTTAGCATTTATCCAACCGTGATCCATAGTAGAATTCCTATATATATAGACTAAAGATTTAACATACATATATATGCTCAAATGTCGGTTATGTCTTTTTTTTCCTTTTTTTTGGATAAACTTGCTCATTAAATGCAGAACGAAGAATAACTTTTGGTCATAAATGTATCGCAGAGAATCCAAGAACCAAAATAAATGCATGACGAGGAAATTAAATGCATCGCGTGAAGGTCTTGTGGACTCACCGTTGTATCATATAAATTCAAATGCGTTTGCTTAGTCTTTCTTCTCCCGCCACGAACGTTGATGTTGCGTATGCAAAAGAGTACCCTAAAAACATTTATTGGTCAGTTGGGTAGGTCTAAAATGCAATTATAATCTTCAAAATACAATATCCATTAACAACACAAAACCCACAAGAACATTTGATCGATTTCGCTCAACCCAGAAAACCCAACGATGAGCAGAAAATCATAAAGTTATATAACCGAAACACCTCTTACAAAATTGGTCTATAGACGTTTAGCTAAGGAACCGTAAAGTGATTGTCGAGAGGTACAACGCGAACCAACGAAGTGGCGATTACGTAACCCGAGTTACACTCTAGGCGCGACAAGAGAAGTTCGTAGAGGGAAATTTAATATTCCGCGATAGAGCGAGACATGTTTTATATTTGGGATTTTATTAAGACCGGACTTTTATAATCCTCCGACCTAAATTGAGACAATTAAACCGGTTCATTAAAAGAACACGGTTCTATATATACAACTTTTTAAGACCGCCGTTTTATAATAGTCCGGTCCCTAAAATTCTTTTTTGATTTCTCGAAAAGGATTTGGCGAGCGCAAAGAATCGAATGAATAAAAATTAAAGGAAAACTGGAGTTTCTTTAATTACATATATTACTTGCATATGCACGTACACAAGAAAAAATACAAAACAAAAACAAGCAGAAAATTATCAAAAACAAGAATCTGACTAAACATCTCCTAAAGCTTATTATCCTCCAAAGCCTTGGCGATTTCGGAACAACATTAATTTCCCGCCGGAGATCAAGCAGTTCCCCGTCTTCGTTGCATCACCCACAATGCATCACTAGAGGAAAGAGGAGAGGGGTCACGGGAGGCATGTCAGGGGCCAACCGGTTGGAGCAGGGGGAGCAGGATGGAGGGGTGTCGCAATCTCTTCATCATCCGAAGAAATAACAATGGGTCCAACGACCCGAGACTCTTCTCGTCACAATAGGACGACTCTCGATGGAGGAGGCGCACCGTATAACGATCGACGAAGGCACGAGCATCACGACTAAGAGCACCCCTACGAGCGGTTCTCTTGTATCTAACCATGGTTTGAGCAAATAAGGCAGAGAGGTATGAGGAGTTAATTAATAGAGGCGAGAGCTGTTCTCGATAGCCACGTATGTAGTTTGGAGTTACGAGGTAGTGAGGAATTAATAAGGAGTTATAGGTACGCGGTATAAAATTCCATTATTTAATATTTTTGCAATTCATTTTATTTTAAGACCGACCTTTTATCATTAACCCGGACTTATAGGTGTGCGGTATAAAATTCTATTTTTTAATTTTTTAAGACCGATCTTTTATAGTAAGTCCGGTCCTAAAAGTCTTACCCTTAAGACTTACACACCGTTCAAATGATGATGCAGAGTCTCTTCGGCTTCCGCATAAACTTCCCAACTAGGCGTCTCCTCGTATTCCGATGAACAATGCGTCTCCTCGTTAAAGCTTCCTAGCGTTTCACATTGTTCAGACGGGTTCTCTATTTAAACCCGTTGTTACCGTACTTTCTTCACATTCTTCTCCCCCAGTCCTCCGTTTCATCCTCCTCCTCTTCAACCTCGCCCCCACTCTAATGGCTGCTCCCCCAGTCCTCCGTTTCCTCCTCCTCCTCTTCAACCTCAGCCCACTCCGCCACCGCCTCCTCCAAATCCGACCGTGAAGCGCTTGGTGCACCATCGGGGCCCGCGATCAAATCGATCGACGTTTGGGCCAATTGGTTCAGCTTGCTCATACCATGAACAACAAGCCGAACATGGTACTCCACGCCAATGACGTGAACTACGATCCCGCCAAGACGACTCCGACAACTCCGACAACTCCGACGACTCCGACGCCCCCTCCCTTTCCGACTACGAGAGGGATTAGTTTTTTTTTGTTGCTTTTTCATTTTGCTTTTTTTTTTTTTTTTTTTTTTTTTTGATCGATCGCCGCCCTATAGGGCAGCGTAAAAAAATTAGAAAATAAAATATTTTTAATTTTTGTTCTCGTGCGAGTTTAGCCCATTATCTCGAACCTGGAAAGCAATAAACAAGGCAACTATGAAGGACGGATAATGGCGTACTAAAAAACCTAAAATAAAAGAACGAAGACTTTAGTTAGTAAATCGACGGCCCTAAAAACACCGCCATTTTTGTCACTTTGGTTTCCATATCCGATTGCCTCTTGTCCTTTTCATTATCGTCTTTCTTTTTCCGACAAAAAGGAAACAAACAAAACAATGTCCTCGTGTAAATCCAACAACAAAAATTGCACACGCTTAAGAACATACAAAAAAAAGGAGCTTTTACCTTATTCGACAAGAACAAACAAAGTGACTATTCTTCTCAAGGTTGGACCTTCGTTGACGCTCGGTTTTACCTCCCCATGTGAGAAACAAAGTGTCCTTTTCATTATCTTCCTTCTTTTTCCGACAAAAAGACAAAAGACAAAATAAAAGGGACAACGATAATGCTGCCTCTACACATGGAAAGGTAAAAACGATGATAAAGAAGGACCTAGCTTGAGCAGAACGCGTAACCTCGGTTGTCTTCAACCCTAACCATTTAATTTGTCCGAAAAGGAGTATTTAAAGGGGAGTTACTTTTAAGATCGCACAAATAACAACATACGGTCCTAAAAGTTAAGGGGGACTTTTAAGACCGACCTTTATAATACGTCCCACCTAAAAGTTCATTTATCTTTTAAGCTTTTTAGGAGCTGACACTAAATAAATATACGGTCCTAAAAGTCGAATACTTAGAAAATAAAATATTTTTAATTTTTGTTCTCGTGCGAGTTTAGCCCATTATCTCAACCTCGGAAAGCAATAAACAAGGCAACTATGAAGGACGGATAATGGCGTACTAAAAAACCTAAAATAAAAGAACGAAGACTTTAGTTAGTAAATCGACGGCCCTAAAAACACCGCCATTTTTGTCAACTTTGGTTTCCATATCCGATTGCCTCTTGTCCTTTTCATTATCGTTTTCTTTTTCCGACAAAAAGGAAACAAACAAAACATTGTCCTCGTGTAAATCCAACAACAAAATTCGCAGAATACAAGCTTAAGAACATACGTAAAAAAAGGAGCTTTTACCTTATTCGGATAAGAACAAAAAAAGTGACTATTCGTCTCAAGGTTGGACCTTCGTTGTCGCTTCGGTTTTACCTCCCCATGTTAGAAACAAAGTGTCCTTTTCATTATCTTCCTTCTTTTTCCGACAAAAAGACAAAAGACAAAATAAAAGGGACACCGATAATGCCGCTTCTACACATGGAGAGGTAACAACGATGATAATGAAGGACCTAGCTTGAGCAGATCGCTAAACCTCTATTGTCTTCAAATTTATCCATTTAATTTGTCTCGAAAAGATGTATTTAAAATTGACTTTTAAGATCGCATAAATAAAAACGTACGGTCCTAAAAGTTAGGCGGGCTACTTTTAAGACCGATCTTCTATAATACGTCCGACCTAAAAGTTCATGAAGTTTTTTAAGTTTTTAGGAGCTGACACTAGAGAAATATACGGTCCTAAAAGTCTCATACTTTAAGACCGAAGATTTTGTGGACCTTTAAGACCGGCGTGATGTTAATGAACGGTCCTAAAAGTCTCGATTTCAAACACTAAATTAAATAGCTATATCCACCATCCAATAATACATTAAGAAACCCAAAATGGACACAAGAAAATTGTTCGAAAAATTAACTACATTTATGTATTGAATTTTACATTGCCTATGTATATTTACAAATGAATTGTTCAAAAAAATAAACAAATTTACAAGATCGATTATTGTTGCTACAGATTATACTTACAAATGAATTTAGGACATTAATTATTGTCCTTTTTGTGACTCTAAGATCGACCATACAGATATTCACAAAACACATTGCGTATGTGCTCCAGCTTCATCATCGAAAGGGAGTTTTGCATTGAAACATCTCGTAACATCAAAGATAAGAATCGAATTAACTTGCGTGCATATTTCATTTGTAACAAGAAGCCGAAACTGAATTAACTTGCATAATATGTAACATCAAATACATTTACCTTTGCGCTTAATTTAGTATCCCCTCGCCTTGTAATATCATACATGTGTTTCATGACGATCGCCACATAAGTTGGACGCCGTTGGTTGCCGACGGGTCTAAAAAGAACAAGAAATATATATAAGAGCATATATATAGCTCAAATGACCAAGTTCACAAGGCAAGCAGTGTGCTACAAATTAAATATTGTACCAACCTCCTGGTTTGTACCATACGGGGTCTTTGTCCCGAGAAGCACGCCTTTTCTTTTCTAGTCTTTGGAAGGTCCTCATGGCACTATCATCAAAATCACAAATTTATCAATGATTCACTTAAAATTCACAAAAGCAGAGATGTCGACAAGGGAATCAAAATGACATGCTTACTCGTTGACTGGTCACCAACGTAGCCAATGGCTCAAAGCGAGTGGAGCATAAGAAGATAACTTTATGCTCCTCCATGCACATGACGACCAACCGCACAATGGCGGCTGAAAATTCACATCAAGAACTATACTCGATGATATATATATGTAGCAGAATTAAGTGAATTATGACAAGATTTTTGATATGTACCTCGTGGAAGAATGGATAAAAGTACAACTTTCTTTTCACTTCACACACCCTCTTTGATATGTACTCCCTCGCCTCTCCTCCATGGATGTTTGACTTGAATAGACAGGCACAAGAATCCAAAATCGTTGATCCCGCACCTTTGAACCAATTCATGATGCAAGAACCTACCATAATGACATCGATCGGAAATATATATATGTATGTATGTCTAAACGATGCATTTAAATGATGTACTCATAGACAAAGATACTTACTTCATAAAAAGTTGAACAACCGCATCGCAAGCTCCCGTCGAGGAAGCAAAGGGACTCAACATCAACGGTGTCAACTTGAACGGGCATAGATGAGGGACACCTACTACTTCATCGACAAAGCCACGATTTATCCTTAAAATATCCACTTTTCATTAGATTGGATATTTTTTCCCCTCGGGCAAAGCAGCCCAACTTAGCAAGAGGGGATAGAGCTTGAGGAGGGATGGAGCCCGACGAGGGGATGGAACTTGAGGAGGAGGGGTTGAAGCTTCAGAGCAAGAGAGACATGTACAAGCTTCACCGGCCAAGGGATGAAGGTTCCTTGACATCACTCACAAGCTTCACCATCGCTTGGAGAGGGAGCCGTGCATCAATGATCACCTTTTCAACCGACACTCGACTTCATCATCGCATTTGTTGGTGGTGTACAGCTTGATCCCAAGTTGTGAATTCCCTTTGCAACCAATAATCGTCCATCATGATGATCGGATCCTCTACATAAAGGTCACAAGGTTGCTCGACTCTCCATCAATGCAGCTCCTCTAGTGCTCGCTCACGTTACGCTTGCAGTGAGTGTGTGAAGGGAACACTGGTCTCCGACGATTGCTCAAAAGCAGCCTCACCGACTCAGCTCCTCCTTCATCCGGCTCATCTCGGATTGAAACATTGCGCCATTGAAGCTTTATTAGCAGCCGCCTGGTCCATCTCCTCCCGGTAACCATACTTTGTCTATGGCGTTTGGATGTACCAAAGACTTGCTTTATGCCTACCCGTCCTCCAATCCCCCTTACACGCCCGGTGATCCGGCTTTTCGGCCGCAACGGCCGAACATCATTCCTCCCGTCCGACACAAAAGATCCCTCTCGCTTTTTGTTTTTAAGATCTTCCCGTAAGATACGTATAACGAGAAGCTTAGTAATGAAACATGTTTAGTAACTAAAAAATAACAATAACGATACTTACAATTCTTTTCAAAGAACTAGACGAGTTTGTTCACTCGTGTAGGCGCCGCTTGGCTTTTGCCGAATATGCAACCACAACTCCTCGCGACGTAATGGAGATGGAGGAGCATGTATCACGTAAGGATTGGATTCTCGCTTCATCATCCAATCTCTTCCGCTTGGCAGCCATCAAATCTTTTTCGGCCTTTTGATATCCGCGCGAGAAGCCCTATGAGGGCAATCATTCTTTCTACCTATCTCCCGTGCTTGTTCCCTTCTTTTCTCGAATCAGATAGAAAACATCTATTAATTATGAATTCCAAACATGCATGTCACTAACAAATTAGAGAACTTCGCTTCATATGAACGTCAATCAAACAAGAGTCAAATTCTTCACTTCATCAAGTTTCAACATTTTATTTAAGGAAGATGTAGAATTGTAGAAGAAATTGGAGCTATGTTTTGTAGTGCTAGCTAGATAGATAGGTTAAGAAACAAAAGAGAATTATGCTTACGTAATAATACAAACTTGATCCTTTTTAAGGCATCCAAAGGGATCAAGCAAATCCCATTAGATAGTAACAATTGGGTATATAAAGTTTCCCCCTTTTAAGACTATTCGATCATTTCCTCCTTTGCATAAGACAAACCATTACACAATTAATACCTTCTCATCGCAATTTACCTTTTCGTGGTTGACATATCGACATGCATAGACAAAGGCTTACGTAATAATACAAACTTGATCCTTTTTAAGGCATCCAAATGGGATCAAATAGCCCATTAGATAGTAACAATTGGGTATATAAAGTTTCCCCCTTTTAAGACTATTCATTTCCTCCTTTGCAAGACAAACCATTACACAATTAATACCTTCTCATCGAATTTACCTTTTCGTGGTTGACATATCGACTTGCATAGACAAAGGCAGAAATGTATACTTCTATTCACACACCGAACTATTATATAACTAACAGATTAGATGAACACAATAACATTCACATATCCGCACAAAGTTAATAAGCAAACAAAAGGGAAAACAAAACTAAATATATACTCACCAGAGCTTCAAGAGTGGTCCGCAAAGAACAAATTGTCGCCAAATTCGCTCATCAATAAATGTGTAAACTTCCCAAGGATGTTTGGCAAAGCGGAACATCGGAGAAAATATACGTGTTAGCGAGAAAGGTCTTAAACTTCCTCCACCGATCAGCACAATAAGACAATGTCTTGTCTTTCAACTTCCGACAAATGGACAAAAACAGTATGTAACCCGGATAGTCTCCCAAATAGGATCCTTTACATTCTTATAGTCCACACTTTTCCACTCATCTATCAAGATGCTAACCTTGCCGCGTGCTAGACAGCCGACAAAACTATTATATTTGCTTTTATTAGGACCGACAGTTCCAACCTTGCATCAAACTGAATCTCGAGCTTTGACCCGTAAGTCCGACTTAGGGTCACTTCCATCATTCGTGTGCCTTTTCTACCACGGCGTGCGGGCGATTACGAGCCTCATTGTGAGATGAAGAGGGTTCGCTCACTCACACCCGCCACACCAGAACTCGGCGTTGCCGAACACGAATAGATTCGCTTTCACCGTCCATTTTCGAGACAGAAGAGAGGAATGCCTGAGCAAATGAGAGAGTAAGGGGCTGATGGTACGTGGGCGAGGAAGAGAGGTAATGCAACAGAAGGGTTTCGAACGCGAATGTAGGTTCTCCACAGAGTAACAAAAGCTTTCGCGCAAGAAATGTATAACTTGCTTGGATTTTTAAGACCGGATGAAAAAGAGACGGTCTTAATATTTACATTAATCTCGGTCCATATTAAACGTCCGATCTTAAAAAGTTTAACCTTTAAGACCGCTCCTTTTAAAACGCCGGTCTTAATATTAATGAACTTTTTCGTACCGCAAGTATCATATGTCCTATCTTGAAAGAAAACTTTTAAGACCGTCTTTTTGGTAAGTTCGGTCTTACAACTTTGGACTTTTTATATTTAAATTTTTCCTTATTATGTTTTACCGCAGTAAAATATAAGTACGGCTATATGAGATATATTTAGAAAGTAATTGAAATTTCAGTTCAATTTTTAAGACCGGTGGTATTTTAGTCGGTCTCAATAATGATTTTAAGAGCGGTGAAAAATTGGTCCGGTGCAAGAAGTTCTTTATATTTACGGAACGCCACCGGTCATTCCTTTAAGACCGGGTGTCCGTTGTCCGCTCTAAATGAGGCGGTCTTAAAGCCTTTTTTTGCACTAGTGGCGGCACGCATAGGGACTCAGCTGAAGACTTTCTAAAACACTCGGTATAACGTACCGCATCACTGTAATCGACCGGACTTACGGCATTTTGAATATAAATATCGCTTACTCAATCACTCCGATGCTCTACTCGATAAAAAAATATATATATACTACTTTTGAAAATGGGATGTTACGATTTCCTATTAAAATGAATTGTCAATTACTATACTCTTGTATTTAGTACCTACACTTTTGTAGATAACAAGAGTAATATGAGATTTGCCCGCTTTAGTAGCGCAGTGGTATGGGAGCTTGGCTCCCTTCCCCCATGTCCAGGGTTCAAACCCTGCCCTCTCCCTTACTATGTGTATCAAAAAAAAAAAGAGTCAAGTGGTATTTTCTTTTCTTTTTTCTCAAAATAAAATTCATTTCATTGAAATTATTCCAGATATTAAATTTCCATCACAATACTTTTTTTTTTTCATTTTCACCCAAATATGTCATGTATATGAGATATAAGTATTTTGTTTTTGTATCAAATTGAAACAATTCCCCTTTTGAAGCTTATAATAAATTAAATGAATAATTTTCAACATAAACGCATAATAAATTAAAAGCTTAATGTTGACAAATATATCTTATAATAAACTATATATTTCATAGTATAAAAATGCGATAGATGTATATATCCATGCCATCTTATAACTTACAAGTAATATCAATTTACATAAAAAAAAAAAAAAAAATTGGGTTGGAGGTAAGCGGGCATTTAATTCGGAGCGGATTGGAATTAGAAAGCATATATATATATATATATATATAGACTATAGTATAAAATTATTTATATAAATTTATGAGTATTTCATGTGTATAACACTTGTATCTAGATTAAACATATGAGTAGATTGACCTTGAACATATCTGTGGGTGTTTGATTCAACGATTTTAATTTATTTCTTTAGTTATTTTTGGACTACTTAATTAGTTAATTGTGGTTCGTTCAAATTAAGCAAAAGTGTTAAGTAGATGGCTTAGTGCTTAAACTGTCAGTTGATAAGATTAATGTATAATAAAATAAAATATGATAAGATTAAATTAAAATTTTATTTTGTGGTTTGGAAGGATCCTCTAGAATAATACAAGCTTCTAAAAATAAAATAAAAACAAAAATAAAAAACAGGAAAACATAACCCCAATAACAATCAAAGGAATTTTTTGTTAAATATTCAGAATAAAAAAATATTATTTCTTACCTGAATTTTTTTTATTAGAACAAAATTAAACTATGTTGATCACATAAAATCTGACTTCTGTAATATTATATATATCAAATATTTCATTAATGGAATTTTAAAAAAGGAGTTTCATTAATGTAAAAAACCAAATTTTATATCATGCAAGTCAGGATTCTATAAGGAATTAACAAGACAAATTTAAGTTGTGTTCTTCCAAAAATAAATTTTTTCATTGACAGTATTTAAATAAAAGTCATTTAATTGATATTGGGGATATGATTTTCTTTTTATTTTTTGGCTTGAATTATTCTTGGTAATTCTTTGGGAACACAAAACTTTCTTTGATTTAAACAAGACATATTTTATTTTATTATGTATTATATACACAAAACTAAGTTACATAACAATATAATTTTTTTAAGAGAGGAGAGAGAGGACAGAGAATACTAAGAGAATGAAATGAAGTCGCTCATATTTTAAAATTTTAAATTGGGTAACTTAATTAGGAATTGCTTGAAGTTCAATAACCTAATTTAGAATTTCCCTATTTAAGGCGCTTTTATATGAGATTTTCCCTATTTTTTCTCAGTAAACAAGACAATGGAAAATTAGAATGAAGCACCTAAGGGAACAAATATTTATGAAGAATGACCATAAAAATTGTAATTATTTAGAAGGATCAAATATAAAAGTATAAAATTAAAAGTACTAAAATACTCCCAATAAAATCTTCTGCATTTCCTCCTACAATATCTTTCCCATTCTATTTTTAAAACTACTACAAAATTCAAAATTTCATTAAATTAAAAAATAGTCTTCTCCATTTTCATTTTTTACAACTTGAATATATATCTATGAAAAAAATTACACATTAATAATTTCAATTAAAAATGGTATTATATAACTTTAATAAAAGTCAAGGTCTTATATAATTTATCATATATGTTAAACCAAGAAAGTTTGTATGATTTAATTTTTTTTTAGAAGAAATTTATGTGGGTTAAAAAATTCATGTAATGTTAATAAAATTAAAATGTCTAATTAACCTATTATATCCTGAAAAATAGAATTTATTTTTTATTTTTATACAAAAAGAGCTTAATTGTTATCAACGTTGAAAATATAAATCGAGCAACTTGATAATATAAATTGGAAAAAAAATAAAAATTAAGAAAAGTATGAGTTTAATATTTGTTAATTAAATAATATATTGAAAAAAATGATCATATCATGATAGGCATTTTCAGTTTTAATTTTATTTATGAATAGAAGAGGTTTGATTAGGGACAATTTAGTAATTTTAAATTTATATTATGATGTTCAGTCATTCTAAGTAATTATAATTTTTATGATCTTTTATAATAAATATTATTTTCTCTAGGTCCTTTATTTTAATTTACCCAAAATAAAAAAAAAAAAAGTAATATTTAAGCGTAAATCATCCACAAAGTCCATTTTAAGAAAATAAGCAAAAATTGATTCCTCAATTTCATTTATTACTAATATATCTCAAGAAAATTAACATTCATAAATTGAGTTATACGTCCCTTACTAGTCAAACTGATAATTATTAAATTCACGGGACTTGTTAGATTTCAATGAAATTTGGGACACAAACACAGATATATATATTTCTCTTGAGATTTATGGGCATTATTCATAACATTTTTATTACTGGAAGCTTATTGGAAGCATCATTACAATTCACAATTTCAAGGTCAATCCAATGACGCTTCTGTTTCCCCAGCCCTTTCACTCAACAACAGTACTGATTTCAGATGTAAATATAAATTTCAGATGTATATATTAAGGAGACGCGAAAACACAATTAAGTATTGCTCAAGCAGCTTCTGAAGATTATTATATGACTTTTTGGAAGAGGACTTTTTCAATGTGAGAGTTGATAGTGTCTGGATCAGTGTGAGCCGCGTAGTAAAAGCTTTTAGTGACAGTAAGGAATGTCTTTTTCATGTTGAGATCCATGCCATTATTAGAAGAAAGCACCAATTGCACCAGCTTCTGCATTTTCACCTCTATTTCTGTCTTCCCCGTGTTCCAGCTTCCATTACTATTGTTTTCCTGTTATAAATAATTTTCAAACAAGATATATAAGGAAATTATAGCACATGCATATATATGTTTGTGTGTATACCCTCTTCGGTCATTTTTATAAAAGTTTGAAGTTTAAATTGTCTTATCCTTTTTATAAGATCCCACTTCGGGTTGTTTGAACATTTAATGTGTTTTTACCATTTTTGCTCTTAATTAGTTATATTATCTCTCCTCATCTTTTTTCCCATACTACATTCTCTTTCATACTTTGTCTCATTATTACTTTATTTCCCTCTCTTATTTGTCCCTTTATAAATATGGGTATGCTTGAAAAGAATAGTTCTTTTCCTACATATTTATTGCTTTTTATCTAACTATTTTTTTAAACTGCGTAATTTGATTTTCGAGCTCTTATAAAAAGGACCGGAAGGAGTATATAATACCATAAGAATATAAAATAATCCCATTATCAATTAATCAATTATTCTTAATTATTAATTAGTAATCACCTTGGTGCTTTGGAGAGAACGTAATTGATGGCAGAGTTGATTACAGAGTTGCACAAGTCTCTGATAGTGAGGATTGAGCTGGAGAGTGCTGAGAAAGTTGGTAGGAACCATTAATATGAATCATGTTCACCAACAGCTCAGCGTCTCCTTCCCACTCATCTCCTTCGCTTTGCCATCCCAATAGCCACTTTGTCCACTGCTTGCATTATTCAAACATCATTATAATGCCAACAGAAATTACTCATCAAACAAATCCCCTCTCATCAGTTGTGAGGATTTTATTGGTGGGTGATTTGTAAATACTTCTATAGGTTCTCTTTGAGTTCGGAGGCATACTTTGGCTCTAGTGAGCTTTGGGACCCAGCTCACCTAAACTTATTAGTATACAAAAAAATAAATTACTTATCAAAAGTTCATCAATCATAGACAGACTTACCGCGTCATGAAGAATATCGAAGCTAGCAGTTGGCGTGCTCTGAGAGAAGGAATGCACAGTTTCTAGTAAAGTCCCTAAAAGACCCTCCCTTCTCCTGTTTTTATTCAGCCATTTGCAAGGAATAAGGAACTTAAATAAATTATTTAATCATAATAAATGTTGCATATAATTAGATTATATATCAGCTTATAAATTAGGTAAATTAATAAAAGAAAAACAATAAATACAAATCCTTTGAAACTATTTATTTAGCTTCCTCAATTTCTCAAAAAAAGTCAACTGCACCGGAGGTGGAAATGGTTTTATTTAAAATAAAAAATTTATGAGATAACTACTGCTCCGTAAGAAGTGTACGTGATTACCGTTCATTTAAGGAGGCACTGCTATCATTGAACTCATGCACGAAGGCTTTTCTTTGATTTTGGTCTTGATATGTGGTTCTAAGAGTATGAATCAGAGCAGACGTCTTGACCCATGCAAGCCGTTCTTGAGACCTCTCAGGCTCAAAAATATTGGCTGCCGCCAAAAAGTAAGCCAAAAGAAGCCTTTCTTTACTCAATCCAAGACTTTCTAGTCCCCATTCCGAGTGCCACCTGTATAAAAATCCATCATATAATAAGAAAATTATTAATTTAAAAGTTTGATCTAATTGTATTGCTGAAAATTCAAACTTGTGTATACGTCATTTCTTAAATATTAGGGGTTTTTGAATAAAAATTGATACAATTATTTTTCTATATATTGAAGTGACGTAGGCTTTTTTCTTACTCTTGTATTCTCTTCCATTCTCTCCTATGCACAGCTTGACACATATCATAGTCTAATTTTCCAAGTTCAAGATTAGCGTTATTGTTTACTTTGTGCAGCCTGCCAAAAAAGAAAAAGGAAATTAAAGTATTATTTGAGTTCAATGTTTAATTTTAAGTACATGTCAGTGCAAAATCTGAATATCTAGATCATCTTGTTGAGACATTTTAGTCACCTGTAAAGGCTCTTGGAAATCCAGGCATCATCTCCACCGCCATATTGTTCTAAGAAAAATCTGGTCTCTACACGAGGCAAGCTTGCATACCATGGAAAATCCAATCCATAACTCACCTATTAATTTTGTTTAGGGGAATTAATTAATAAAAATACAAAATCAAACTAAAGTTATTATTAGAAAATAAACCTGAATAAAATAAAACATATATACCTCTCCAGATAGATCTTTGGATATGATCCATTTATCAAGAATTTGATTAGTATCTCGTTTCTTTGACAAGAAGTTAATTGCAAAATTCTTGCCTTTATCAAGAATAGTTTCTCCTGGAAATTGAACTTGAGTTGCTCTGTAAAAATTAAATATTACTGTTGCTCCTTCATCTGATTGCCCAGGATAGCAGAAGAACTCTCCATCTTTCTCAAAATTTTTAAACACGCCTACCAAATTAAATACGCGCAATGTGATCAAAATTAGTTATTGGCATAGTTAAATTAATTCTGGCAAAAAAAGGAAAGTTAAATAAATTAGTAGCTATCTATTTATAGCTATAATCAATATCAACTAATGATATTTTACTTACAAGGGGAAGGGTCATAGCCATTCAATCGGAGTAGCCTGAACGCCATAGCTGTATCATCAAGGTCTGGCAAATCAGAATATCTTGTCCATCCAAGACCTCTCTCGTTCCAACTTCTGTTAAGGCACTGTTGTTAGCGTTTGGTAGAATAATGTTTCACGAAAGCAATTGAATTGGTTAAGACCAGTTCAGCATATTTTTTGAATAATAAGGATAGATGTAATAAATAGCTGAATATGCACATATTACAATCAAATAAATTAAGGTGTACGTGTATTTTGGATTTGGAACAAATAAATTAAGTTGTACCTTTTATTGTAGACATTTATTAACTAAAATTCTTAATAAATAGATCTGAAAACTTATGTTGCAGTCTGAAGTGATTGCATTTACGAACAAAATTATGGTAGGGCATGTAAATTATGGTGGAAAGATTGACTTTGACGTTTTAACTAAAATTAAGTCTAAGATAAATTTGGCGGCATGATAACCTCGAAGAGAAGACAGTTAAATATACCTGTAAATATTATCTACCATCTCTTTAATATTTGGTTGAAAATATCTTGCAATTCCCAAGCGCTCCAATCGATCAACAATCCATAATTGTTCAAAGATATCTATGGGGTAGAGTTCTGGGACTAAAATATCAGAGAAGTTGAGTGAGTGAAAGATTGATTCCATTGCGTTGACAATTATATACAATTTGTAATCATAATCACCAAAAGGATTTTATTTTATTTTATTTTTGTAAACAAGGTTGATATATATATAGACGTACCTCCGCCCCTAAAGTTCTGGGCAACATTGTTTAAGTAATTGCGGCAATGTGGGTCCTTGCTTTGGTTGAAAGCAAAAGCAGTGGAAGAAGGACAAAACAAGTAAGAACCATCTTTGCTTCTAACTTTCTGAAGCTTATCCCATTGAAGCCCTGGTATTGCTTCCAAACTGAAGAGCAATGTTGTTGGCACATTGTGCAACGCCTCCATCGGTATCCTTTTCACATCATAAAACCAGTCAACACCAAATGATACGTTGAATCTTATAAATGAGACCTGTGTGTGTATTACTCCCTCCAGTCCTAAATATAGTAACTAGTGGAAGGGTTTGCTTGAATAATACATGTAACATCGTATCTTATTATTTGCACATATTAAAGGGGTTTTATCAATTAGGGTAGTTTGCAATACAAATAATTAAAATGTAAGCATATTTACTACAAATTACTCCTCTTGGTCCTTTTTATAAGCTACAAATAATTGAATTACGTAGATTAATAAATCAGTAAAATTGGTTAAAGGCAATACTCCCTTTGGTCCTTAATATAAGACATATTTAGGAAGTTAGTCTTGTCATAAATATCAAACATATGTTTCATATTTTTCAATCTTTCCCTAATTTACTCCTATTAATGCTCCCTTAACAATTATCAATGAAGAGAGGGAATTGGGGAATTAAAGAAAATAACTATGATGTTTTAGAAAATATATATTATATTAACTAATTTAGCTAACTTTCTTAATCTAATCAAATTAGGTAAATATCTCTTATATTAAGGACCAGAGGGATTAATACTTATGTAAGAAATATATGCCCTTATTTGTAGAGAGGGTAAGTAAGAGAGAGAATAATTAAGTGGGAAAAAAAGATGAAAGAGAATGTATGAGTGATCAATTAGGAGTAAAAAACAATGCATTAAATGTTCAGGCATCTCTAAAATGTAACTTACAAAAAAGGACCAGACACATTCAAAAAAAAAAAAAAAAAAAAAAAAAATGCAGCTCCTCTTAAAAATGACTTGAGTGTGAGGAAGAAGAGAGAAGAAATAATGGGAGTGCTGTACCTTTTGAGCTTGGTTTCTTTCCTTGCCAATATTTCTTCAAGCGCAGGGAAGACGTCAGGCACATCAATGTTCAAAGTTTTTGCCACTTGGAGGAGTGACGGCAGAATAACTTCGAACCCACATGTCATGTGCTCTCTATTCTCCGTTTCCAGTTTGTTCACATTCTCTCTGAAGTATTTTAGCCCTAGATAATTTATAACAAGTACGTACGAGTTACTTTAACTGCAACAATTAAGATTTTAAGAGTAGTCACAATTAATGTTACTCTTAATTCTTAATGTAAGATCTATTTATCATATTTGTCAATCTTTTCCTAACATACCCTTATTAATATTTGCTAAACAATAATCAAGTGAGAGAGAGATGTAAGAAATTAAGAAAGATTATTAGGATGTTTTAGGAAGAAAATATCATATTAACCAACTTAACTAACTTTTTTTATCTAATCAAATTAGGTAAATAGGTTTTACATTAAAAACTGGAGGGAGTAGTTAATCACCTCTCTCAACTTGTTCAAGATGAACGTTGTAGTGTGTTAAAACAATAATAGAAGCTAAGGTGCAAATAAGCCTATCATAAGCCACAAAGATATCAGCATCTCCCCATGAACCGTCAGGAAGCTGATTGTCTATAATCCATTGAAGAGATTGAGGAAACAGGGGGACCCACTTCCATTCACATCTTCCAACAGAGCTACCATTGCAGTGGGATAAGCTGAGGGCGATATGCTCTTCTCTCCTTCATTTGATTCCAAGTTCATTCTAATGGCTTCCACTCTCTTTCTGATCTCCTCATTCATTACACAAGCCTTTAAATTTTTTCAAATCGAAACAATTAATAGATATGACATCAAACGCACCATATATAAATATAAATATATATGTGTGTATGTACCTACGCTACGTACATATGTACGTACACGTACGTATATTTCTTATAAGAACCTGCATGAATCGCATTGAGATTATAGTTAAAAATGTTTACAAATTAATTAAAACGCTACCTCCGAATTAGCTTCTTCATCTTCTTCCTTAATCCAACTATATGTTAATGGAAGCGTGGAATCTTCAACTCGTGAGACGTCTGAAGTTATTGGTTCTGATATTCTACTGCTGCTTCTTCTTGCTTTAAAATCAGAGTTTTTCTCTGAAACGATAACTCTAGCCTTCAATGGCGGTGAAACCCCTATGACAACATAAGCAATAATACTATATATGTAAGATTTTATAGAGGATGATGAGTGCATATATAGCAATATATTCTAAAAGAGGTAGTGAGGTGAAGCTTAGATTACCATGAAAGGTGATTTTAGAGGAATGATGGGTGAAGTGAGAATTTCTGGGAAAAGAAAATAACAAATAGTGAGTTGAAGAAGGAAAAGAAAGGAAAGAGGGGGTGGTGGCGTGAGAAGCCATTGATGGGAGTGCTTAATTATTCTTTTTTGGATACGTTGTTGGAGTAATCCTCTATGGAGTTAGATACGCTATTTATAAGCACGAGAAGGTGGCAGTTATGTAAATTAAACTTTGTACAATTGTTGATTTTATTTAACAATAATTTATTTTGTGTGTGTGTGTGTGTGTTTTTTTTTTTTTGGGTGGGGGGGGGGGTAATAAGAAATGGTCGACGATAATGAATTTCAAAACATTATACGTTATAAATATTAAAAGAAACAAATATATAATTTATACAATTATTTTAGGTAATATTTTCAAACTTACATATATATTCTTCCTTTCTAAATTATAAGGTATTTTTTGTAGGTTTTCATAATTGAGACCTCCTATTAAACAAGAATAAAAAAAAATCATTAACTAATTGGGAGTATAAATAAGCTAAAAGTGTCTTATAATTTTAAGGCAAGTGAACTTGAACTTGTCATTTGTTAAGTGAAATTTGATATATATATATATTGGTCAAAAAATCTAAATTCGAGTATCAGTACTTTCTATATATGAAATCTAGATAAATAGTTGATTGATTAACATTATTTATATTTATCATTAATAGGAAATATATTATTTAAATATTGATTTGGTTGTTAATTATCTTTTATTATTAATTAATTTGTGATTTGCATTAATGTTAGTATTGTAGAGGGTTCTCACTTTAATTTCTAGGACTAGGTTGAAGCCTATAAAAGGCCGGAAATGAGCCTCTCCACTTTCCTTCTTTATTCTTAATTACTATTAAATCAACTCTAAATGGTTGAGGTTTAATATCCTATAAAAGTTAAAAGGAATATATGGAATACTTTCATAAAAGTATAAAGATATAAGCTATTTAGATTTTAGATCAAATTTTAAATGGTTTAAATTTATTTAGATACATTTTTTTATTTGATATTATTATAATATTTTTATGTGGGAAATGACAACCAGGTCTCAAGATAATCACAATCAGGTCTATTGAAGTTATCAAATTACAATACATAAGATTTAGGTGTATTAATTCTAGATGTAAAAATACCATTTTCCCTCTTTTATTTAAAATGAATAGACAAATTAGAAGAGTCAAATGGGAAAAATGAAAGAGGGAAAAATTGTATTTTTCACAATTAGAATTAATGTCATGTAGGTCTCATAGAACTTCATTACAATTTGATGATTTCAAGGGATTTAATTATAATTATTTCTCTTTCTCGGACAAAACAAAATTATTTCTCTTACATGGGACGTCGTTGTCTCATTTCATCTGGTGTGCTAAGACATGGCGGCTAATTAACTAATGTTCCCTATTTTCGTCAATTCCCTTTTTCTTCATTATACGTGGTTTCCACTACCCACGTTGGTTCTATTCGTGGGGCCCACGATGTGGTTGTTCTCTTCGACAATCCAAGCAAATGTTTTTCATAATCTCCTTTGGTTCTTTCGTTTTTCCTTTTCAATAACCTTTTGTTCTGTTATTTTTCCCTTTCGTAATTTGCGCCATTGTTTGGCTGCAGTGATTATTGGTCTTAATCGTTTTCTCACTTCCTTGTATTAGTATATTACGAAATGCACGGGTAAAGGGCCTCTCTATTTCTTTTCCTATCCACTTCTTTATTTACAATGTTAGATCAACTCTTACAGTTGAGATTTAATATTCTATAAAAAGTAAAAAGAATATACAGAATACTTTAATAAAAGTATAATGATATAAACTATTTAGATTAAATTTTAATGATTTAAATTTATTTTTAAAATTTTTTTTGTTATTTAATATTATAATAATATTTTTATAGGATATTAAAACTCAACTGTCAAAGTTAATCTAACGGTGTGAATAAAGAAATGGAGGGAAGTAGACGGTAGGGAAATGGAGAAGCCTCTTAACCAAAATGCACTAATACAAACTCATGCATAAATAACGGCTACAACGAATAAAAGTCATGTATTTTGAGGCGAGAAGTTACGTAAGAATATATAATTCTAAAACTTAATAGTACAGTTAAATAAATGCATTGGTATGTATTGAGGTAAAATTCATGAAAACAAAAACATAATAGTTATAATTATTAACTATAATTTATTTAGTGATAAAGATGACGGTTCTCGTTCTCGTTCACTTTTCAAATGGTGACAACTGACAAAGGTTTTTCCATGCGACCAACTTTTCTTCTCTCTGTCTCTTGCATATCATTCTTTGAATCAAATTTACTTATAAAAAATATTTTTTTAATTATATTATTAAATTTCTCACACGAATGTATCATTTTTACTCTTTACTAATATTAAATAAGAATATACTTGAAAAGCAATTAAATTTTTTGAGTTATCACTTGGTAAATAATAAATTGACGTAGACTATTTGGCAAAGATTTCTCGTAGTACCCAATTGTTGTTTTTATTAAATTAATTTGTACTATTTTTATTCATTTTTTCCCGGATATTATATTTTTTTCAACTGCATTTCAATTAAATTATTATTATATGAAAATGTTCATGTTACCCTTATTAAAAAATATCATAAAATGTAATACAGTTTATTAGCTATAATTTCTTGGGTACATACGAACTTAAATACATTAAAATTTGAGTAGTAATTAAAAGATTTTCAAAATATTAGATGCACTCATGAAACACACTTTTAAAAATATTGTTATAAATAAAATCCAGTCTTCATATCTGCTTGTAGATAGAAAATAACATAAAAATATCATTTGAATTACAAAAACCTTAAAATATCTACTAAATTAGCAAAATGACAAATTGGTGATCTGGTAGGATATGAGATTTTAAAGTTTGGATATTAATAACTTGAGTATAATCAATGACAACTTAAGAATAGTAATTAGTAATTTGAGTATATACATAGTGACAACATGGGGAGCTCAAATTGTCAATATCTATACCCAAATTACTAATTCCTATATTCAAGTTGTCAACACACAAATTTCAAAATCTCATATTCCTACTAAATGACATATTTGTCATTTTGATAAATTTAATAGATATTTTGGGGCTTTTTTTTTTTCCTCTAATTCAAATGTAATTTTCTTTTTTTCATTTTCCCGAACTCAAATCACACGAGACCAATTCCAATATTGATTTTTAATATATCATCACGTGCTTTAATGATTGAAAGTTCAAAGACGCTTGCGTTTAATTCCATTCCTTCGGTTAGTAAAACATTCTCCAATTTTGACCAACAATTCATCAAGTTTGCAACTTTTTACATCACAAAAAATTTAAAAAAGAAAAGAAAAGAAATACAGCATCAAATATTTTGGGTTAGGAAAATCAAATATTCTTACGTTATAGTTCATTTGCTTCAAGGAATTAGTGAGAATGTAATTGAAAGAATGGATCATGTGAATATATTGAAGATTATGAGTTTGTTTAGTATGGTATTTAAGAATATGAGAATTAAATATATTTTTCATATTTTATTAAATTAACATAAAAATAAATTTTGTTTTTATGGACCGTAGTGGTGAATGGGTACTCCTGTGGTGTAGGATTATAGGAGGTGAGGGTAAATAGTTTCTTTTTTTTTTTTTTTTTTAGATTCTCACTTGTTGTAGTCTCTATCCATCCTGATGTGTCACTACTTAAAGGAATTAGCATTGCAAAAATGTAATCCGATCCTCTTTTACAACACGTATGCACAACCAAATATCTGAACTAGTTACATTACATGTAATACTTTTTCATGTAACTGAACCAAATGGGCCATTAATGTTTGAATGCTCAAAACAATAATTTGAGGTGATTAAATAATTAAGATATTTAGTTTTGCTCTCTAATGTGAAATTGTTTTGATTGTTAATATCTTACGTGCTTTAATATTTGAAAGTTCAAAAACACTTGCATTTTACCCAAGATTCAAAAAACAAGACCAGGCACTAAGCCGGTCGAGGTCTAATTCAAGATTTGGTGGGTTACACTAGGGCCAACTCTGGGTATGAGACCTATCATATTAAAATGATATCATTTAATTGAAATCTAAAAATTGATATATGAGATAAAATAATAAAATCAAATATCATAATATAAGATAATTTTTAAATGATAATAAAAATAAGTGGAAATTTAAATTAATAAATTATATAATCATATTAAATTAATTATCATGACTAATCACTTTGGGAAAATGACGTTAAAATACCAAATAAAATTCTCAAATCCCAAATGTCTATTAAAATTTTGAAAGGACTTAAAGGTAGCTGGAATCAAATTGGAATTTTAAAATATTGGTGAATGTATCATTTTGTAAATAAATAAAAAGAAAATGACCCTCGTCGAAGGATCACCAGTGGCGGGCACGGACGGCCTACAACTTTCGACGGTCCCGAGATTCGGCGGGGGTTTTTTTTTTTTTTTTTTTTTTTTTTTTTTTGGGGGGGGGGGGGGGAGGAGGGAGGTTGAATCTTTTTTTAAAAGAAGATTGAATGAAGATGTGAAGGTAGGGTTCGAACCCAGCCCACCTTCATATTGAAGGGGTTAAGTGGCCACCAAGCCACTTAGCTCCTTTGATATATATATGCATTAATATATATATATATATATATATATATTCTTCTTAACATTTTTTTCATCAAAAAATACTCTTGTAAATCCCATTATTATGAGTGTTGTAAATACCATAGATTAACTTCTTGAACCCATTACTCAACTTATTCAATCTTGTGAATCTCATTATATATATATATATATATATATGTGTGTGTGTGTGTTAAAATATATAAAGCTAAAGGAAGTTGGCATAGATGGTAAGGGATTTGTTCAAGTCTTAAAGGGATGTGTGTTTGATCCCCACTTTGCCGTTTGGGATTCCTTTAGTAGGCGATCTCATAAGTCCCCATTAAGTGCTTTCAAAGAATCCGGGGCCGTGCCGACCTTGTGGGGACGATGTCGACCCCTCCAAAACTTTTTTATACCAAAAAATATATATAAATAGAAATATGATATTATATATATATATATATATATATATAGTCATAGTGCTCGGATTTTGTTTAATCTACCTTGTAAATCTCATTATATATAATATCTAAATATAATATATATATATATATATATATATATATTATGTGTGTGTATGTGTGTATTATAAAATATATAAACATAAATATGATATTATATATATATAATGAGATTCACAAGATGGAAATAATTTGTAGTAGAAAGAACAAGTTCATTAGGGACGGATTAGCGATGGAATTTATGGATGAAATTATTTAGTCACTAATTTTTGTCACAAAGAAGGTTGTGATGGAATTAGCAACGAAATTCCGCTGCTAATTTGATCACTAAATATTTTTTGATAGAAATTAGTTTCAAAATTTTTCTATTTTAAATTTTTGTTGTCGCTTTCTATCACAAAAAAAGTTCGTGATGAAATTAGCAACATAAATTAATGACCAAAACATCTTGTCGCTAATTCTGCCACAAAATATTTAGTGACATAAATTAGAGATGGAAACTAATGATAGATTTTGTCACGGATTTTTGTCGCCAACTACTGTCACAAAAAAGTTTGAAACGAAATTCGCATCGGAAATTAGTGACAGAAAAATTTCATCGTTAATTTTGTCACAAAATATTGTGTGACAAAAACTAGTGATGGAAGTCAGTGAAGAAATTTTTCTGTCCATAATCCATCACTAATTTAGTGATGGAAAAATTTAATCTCTAATTTTAGTGAGGAATTCGTAATGGAATTCCATCGCTAATCTTTTTTTCTTTTTTTTTTTTTTTTTGGTATTAATAAGAACAGTGCATAGATCATGGGACTGGATTTTAAATTTTAAATTTCAAATTTCAAATATCATTCCCAATGTGCAGCAATAAATAGATTTGACTCGTGATGAGATATGCGTTCTCTTCACGTTTCTTTAATTTGTTAGCTTCATTTTCTATAGTTCTGCTCGATGTCCTGAATTTTATTCTTTCTTCTTTCATTTTCTTCTGGTCAAAGATTGATTGTTCTCCTTTCCATTAACTACTATATCCTTCTAAGTAATTTCTTTCATCTTCTTTCTCTCTCTTTGAGATTTGTTCTTTCTTGACTAGATTTTCTTTTCATCTAGTCTTCAGTCTTCTTCAAACTTTCTTATACCCCCTGAAATTGCTTAAGATAACAATTGGAAGACAAAAAATAAAGTGGCCTAATCAACCGGCCCAAACCAATTGTTTACTGGGTTATAATGGGTTCAAAGAGCCGGAAAATCGGGCTGGGCCGTTTAAGCCCTGGCCCTACAGGCCTCGGCCTTGAAAAATAGGCCAGAAATTTGAAATTGGCTCTGCAGGGCCGGCCTTATAAGGCCTCGGGCTTAATCGGGCCGACCCGTTAGGCCCGTTTAACTGTAGCTTTAAAAAATAAAATAAAATAATTACTTAGACTTCCACTTAATAAATGTATTTATTTGTAATTATTTAGTTTTTTTTAGTTTAAACTATAACACTTTTCTATATTTATTATTATTCTGTACTAAAACACATAATTAGTTATTATAAATTTTAAAAAAGGGATGTTTTCATATTAAATAAACACATACTTTGATAGTACAATATTATATAAGTAACAAATTATAAATATATTTTGTGTACAATAAGTATAATTATTTTTACCTGTCAGTAAAATCATGTATGAATCGAAGGAATTTGCGAAACACACAAAATTATGGGAGGGAAAGGCATTTTATCGTGAGCATACATAAAGCGATTCCTTTGTTTAATATTTTTTGAAAAAAAAGGGAAAAAAATTCGTTGTGTTTATTTGTTTTTTATTACGAATTAATGAATGTGTTTATTTGTTGAATGATTTATATTATTTAGATATTAATGTTGATAACATTTATTTGATAGATTAGAACTTTAATGGTTGCAATTTACTATTTATATTTCTTTGAAAAAAATCAAAGGAAAAATATTAAAATTTGGAATAGTAATTTTCAGGCCTTGTAGGGCCGGCCCCGGCCTCCAGTACTATCGGGCGAGCTTTGAAAAATAAATGTTTTCCTTATCCCAAGCCCTATAGGGGCTGGCCCTGATTCCCAACTCTAGGTTCAACCCGGTTCAAACTAAGTTGTCCAGGCTGATTTTCTCCTAGTTCAGGGACTGGACCAGACCAGACAACTGGTCAGTTCACTGATTTACAATCCAAACCAGCAAGCACAGTCCGATTTTTTTAACATTAATTTTATTCCATTCCTGTAGTTGGGGAAATATTCTTCTATCTTTACCACTAATTCATCAAGTTTGTAATTAAATACATCAATACGAATTATCTTTTTTAAAATAATTTGATGCACTTATAGTTTTTTTAAATCTAAGTTGCATGTGGACAAATCGCATTAGACCAATTGCAACTTCGATATTAATATCTTACCTGCTTTAATGTTTGAAAGCTCAGAAACACCCTCATTTTATTCCATTCCTCTGGTTGGTAAAATATTCTTCTATTTTGACCACCAATTCATCATGTAAGCTTGCAACTTAATGCACATATACGAATTAAACAAATATTTCTAAAATAATAGATGCACTTATAATTTTTTAAAATCTAATTTGACTGCTTGTGGACAAATCGCATTAGACCAATCCCAATTTTGATTTTTAATTTCTTACATGCTTTAATGTATAAAAGTTCAAAAACACTTGCATTTAATTTCATTCATCTAGTTGGTAAAATATTCTTCTATTTTGACCATCAATTCATCAAGTAAGTTTTCAACTTAATTTACATCAATATGAATTAAACAAAACTTTGGCCAAAAGAATAAGAATTAAAATAGCAGAAACATCAAATAATATGGGTTAACAAAATTGAACATGTCCAACAAAACTTAATTTGAACATTGGTTAATGTTTGAATACTCGAAACTTGATAATCTTGCGTTGTGTGAATGAATCCAAATATTATATCTTTTTCTTCATTTTCTATTGTGAATGTGAGCTCCTCCTCCATATGCGGCTTTTTATTCAATGTCATTCTCGCTGTCAACTTAACTAAGTATATTTGGTCAACTAATAGTCAAACTTAACCTTCATAGTGGTTAGAGCGATATTGCTACAATTTGGAAACTTCCATGGTAATATTGAACTCAAAAAATTTCAAGGCAATATTGCTCTTGAGTGAAAACTAAATTTGTACCTTAACAAAAATAACAGGATGACACATGGACTAGTAGCTCAACATATTTTGTTAACTAGCGGTCAAACTTAACCTGGATAATTGCTAGGGCGAAATTGCTACAATTTGAAAACTTCTTTGGCAAAATTGAGATTTTGTGACAATTTCTCAGGCAAAAATAGACCTTAACCCTTTCCTAATTCACCAACCAGTCAGAGCATACATATTTCCTCTTATATTATGTGATTGTTCATTTCTTATTTATATTTAAATTTGTATTAATATTTTTATATATAGTAGACTTTAGTTTTTTTATTTATAGTAATACGTATTCTTAGCAAACATTTAAAAAAAAAAAAACAATTGGACATTTTCATTTCACTAGCTCCTCCAAAGTTTACTTTTAATTCAATAAATATAAAATTCTTATGTTAGGATGTTAACCAAAAAAATAAAATAAAAATCCTTATTCAATATGTCAATTATGGAATTAATGTTAGAGGCGTAGTCAAATTAAAGAGAAAGTTTTGTGTAAACCTCATTTGCCATGTCGTTTGTGGTGTGATCGACCAACTAAAATACAATAACTCAACTAACATTAATTATAGTTGACAATGATGAATAAGTAAATCTTGTAAAAAAAATTTATTTTATTAATATGTCAGCTAATATTTAGAGTCGGTCAAATCTACTCATGAGTTGTATTTTAAATTGTCAAACCGAAAATGACGTGACAAACCAGGTTTATACAAGAATTTCTGCAAATTAAAGTGCTTGATGTCATGTGGGTTGGTAAACTGTAAAGTTGATATTTTCTCAAAATTTTCTCATTATTCATATTTTACACGAAAAATAAGACAAAAAAAAGTATCTAAAAGTCGAATACAATTTCTATAATCACGAGCTGTTTCCATTGAAAAGTATATAAGATTTATTATTGACTCTTCATTTTTCTTTTTCTTTTTTTTTTTCCCCTTTCCTTTCCATTTTCTCTTTTCTAGAAGTTTTGATTTTTCATTGGCAGCCTATTTTGACAGGTTTTGTTAAAATAATTGCATCGCTTTTATTATTTTTATTTTTTCATATACATTTTAGTAATTTTTTCTAATATTGGGATGGGCACACAAAGGGGATTGGGGAGTTGTGGAATTTTTTTATTTAATGTCTCTTTTATATATTTATTTATTTTTCTCGCAAAAAAAAAAATTCGGGTCTATATTCTAAATTTCTAATACCTCATTAAAACTTAATTTGGTTTTATAGATAAAAATTATTTGTAAGGTTACTTACAAATTACTCAATACAATAAACCCTAAGTCACTAGTAATCCTTGATAGATATACATTTGACCCTTTATATAAAGTTTAATTTGGTACCTTATCTTTAAAAACATGTTTTCAATCCTCTAACCCTGACATTATTAGTCTCAAATGATGAATTTTTTTTTAAAAGGTGCAGATTGGCCAATTAAGTATTATACTAGGAGCACCGGGCACAACAATATTTTGAAGGTATCAAAAATACCAATGAAGTAAAACTTTAGCAAATAGACCAAAACGGAGATTGTGCTACTTTAATCAGAATTTATTTCTTCATTAGTATTTTTGCTCTCTTTCAATTGTTCATTGGTATTTTTGACACCTTCAAAACATTGTTGTACCTAGTGCTTCTAACATAACACTTGGTTAGCTCATTTGCACCTTAACCCTTTGTTTGGTAACTATCATTATTATTTTCAAAAATTAAACTCAATATTATATATAATTAAATTAATATTTAAACATGCATATGCAACAATAACGACTTTTATTTGAAAATTAATTTAGTATTTAATAGCAGCAATAACGATTTGGGGTGTTCAATGCCCCTCAAATTTTCCCAACTTCTCTTTTTTTTTTTTTAAAATCATCATTAAATTATACATAAAATAAGTGAATTCTGATATATTATGGTTGGACAAAGAATGATGCAGTTTTTAATTTTTTTTTTGATTTTTCAATAAAACTAAATTAAAAAGAAACTACACCTTCTTTGTAAAATCATAAAATTGAAAAATACACCATTTTCCCCATGCTATAAGAAAATGTTACTCATTTTGTGTCGAATAAAAAGAAACTTTTGCTACAAAAATAATAAAAAGAAACTAGAAAAAAAAAAAAAAAAAAAAAAAAAAAAAAAAAAACATTTGGGAATGGACTAGTTATCCATCATTTTCCACTATACCCAACGTTATTGATAAATTAATAAATTAATCTATTGCATTCAAATTATCATTCCCCTTTTGAACCAAGTTGGCACTTGGAATGGGAACGTCGGGGCGAGGAGTAGTGAGCTGGAGGCCTTAGTGTTGGGGCCATTACAATGAAAATGACAATTATAGGTCAAACAGCAAGTGATAATGGGACTGAGTCTATCAGAAAATAGTTCCTCTGACGAACTAAAGTTTGAATTTCCATCAAGAGACATGTCCGCATTTAATGCATGACAATGATTTGAATATAATTGTTTCCAATAGAGAATACCCATGCTAAAAAAAAAAAAAAAAAAAGCCAACAAAATTTATTAAGTACATAATAAATGAATATCGAAACAGAATATTTTTTAATATGAACAAAATAGTTCAGGAGTCAAGGAGTAAAGTTATATGAAAGAATAACTAATATGTTTGCATTATTTAAATAAAGAAAAATCTCAAAAAAATACCACTTAAACTTTAAAATTCTAAATAAATGATTTCCTAACAAAATGAGTTGTAAATTGCTTTACTATTCTTGTTAATCCCATTATTGTTGTTGTCAACAGGATTTTGAAGTTTAAGTGATTTTTTTTTTCATTTTCCTTTTAAATATCATTATTTAAAATACAAAAATTATTTAAAAACCAAACTAAAATATGAAATAACAATTATTTTAAAATAAATAAAAAAATTAACTGTCCATTATTATTCGTTGCTTTCCCTTATGATATGCCTAACTTAGGCGGCTTGGCGACTTCACTGTGAGTAGTTTCCATTCTTTGTTTAATTTGCTTACCCGTTCGCGTTATAATGTCGTAGCAGACATTAATACAGTTATTATTTTTGTTGACAACATACGTTGCAGTGGTTTGCACAATATCTTATTTAATTAAAAAGAAGCTTACACAAGCGTTTAAAAACCAAAAAAGAAAAAGAAAAATTACCATCGACAATTATATTATATACATGACTTCCATTTAATTATTAACTATTTCATTTAGAGAAAAAAAAAACATATACTACGAAAGAAAAGTTAATTAGCGACAGAATTCAGCCGCTAAATTCATTTAGTGATGAATTTTTTTGCTAATTAATTGGTGATAATTTATTTGACGGTAGAATCATCCAATTCCGTTGCTAATTCATTATTATAATTAGGCTAAATTATACAAAACCCCATAAACTTTGGATTAGTTGCATATAACTTCCTTGACATTTCAAAGTTTAAATTTAACCCGTGGATCTTTTATTTTTTAACTATTAATCCCTGCCATTAAGTGACCATTACCTTTTTAATGGAAAATCTCACGTTAGATTATGAGATCACACATGGTATCATGTGTAAATTACTAATTTCATAAAACCCTCCAACTTTGAACAGTTATAGAAAACCTCTTGAACTATGATCAGTTACAAATAACTCTCCGACCATTCATAATTTACATCTAACTCTCTTAAAATTTTGATTTATAATATTAAATCACTTGCCATTACAATTTTTCTCTTTTTCATAAATTTATTAAGATTTTTGCTATCATTTGTCAAATAAAATACTAGTAGTTCTTTTGTATATATATAGCAAGAATTAGAAGAATAATATTTAGAAAAATATTAAAATAAACGTTGAACCTTTGATTCATAAAAAAATATGCATTACTAATAAGAAATTAATGTGGGTATAAGCTATCCCCTAACACAAATATAATATTTAAACTATCAAATCTCAATCGTCTCAATAATATATTTAACATAAATGATGACATTTTTATACTATCAAATACTTAATTATCCCAAGAAAATAAGTAAATGTTATACAAATGATGACATTTTTATTTTTATATTTTTTTTAAATATTATTACTCTTCTACATGGCATCCTATATAAATTATTAATTTCACAAAACTCCCTAAACTTTAAAAAAGATAATGGTCACTTAACGGTATGGGGGTAATAGTTAAAAATGAAAGGCCAAGTGGTTAAATTTAAACTTTGAAATGTCATGGGGTTATATGCAACTGATCTAAAGTTCATGGGTTCATGGGGTTTTGTATAATTTAGTTGTATTATTATTGTTATTGTTGTTGTTTTTGGTTTTGTTGTTATTATTGTTGTTGTTGTTATTATTATTTGTAGTTATAGTAGGATATATATATATATATACATACATACATATAATATATATATATATATATATATATATATGGTGGTGTTGTTGTTGTTATGCAACTAACCGTTGTTGTGGTTTTGTATAATTTAGCCGTATTATTATTATTATTTTGTTGTTGTTGTTGTGATCAAACAATTGATTTGAATATTTGGTTTCCTAATTTTTTTCCTTTTATTATAATTAATAAGCCGCCGTGTATTCATAATATCAAATAAGACAATTGATTTGAATACTTGGTTTCCTAATTTTGTTTTGCTTTTATTATAATTTGCATTATAAAATTTTAAACCATGTATCACCTCCAAGGCTGTCAAACTTTAAGTAAACTTGTAACAGTGACGTAAACTCTTATTGCAAAATCGAATCGTAAACTCGTAAAAACTGACTTTTAACATTAAATAGGTATTAATAGTATATAATTAAAATATAAAAAATGACAGCAATTTGATTTAAATATATTTTAAATCTAAATAATTAAAATTAAATCCATCAAAATTTATAATATATTATATTTAACAAAAGCATTTCTATAAAATTTATATATGAAACTGCTGAGAAAAAAATTTCTATTATATATAACAAAAACATTTCTAAAAATTATCCTATATGTATTATTGTAAATTTGTAATTGTATTAATTTTTTATGACATATAATAATAAATTAAAGTGTGTTATTTTATTCTAAATTTGAATTAGATTTATTGAAATAATCAATGATCTTCTTATAGCCTCAAATCATATTTAAGAAACAAGATAGGTTTTTAAATAGGTTTAAAGGGTTGTATATGATCTTGGATGCATAGGGTTTTAAACATGTTTAAAGATCTACATTTCAAGTAAGAATTATTTAAAAAGGTTTAAGGTCATGCCAGGCTTTTTGAAGGCTAGGCAAGCTCACGCCTATGAAATGCCTATAAGCATGTTCAAGCTTAGACCCATGCTTTAAACCTTTGTTGCAACGGTGTACTTATTTGGTTAAAGCCTAGTCTATTTTCACCCCTCAGTCACCTCACCATAACCAAGAAAAAGTATAACTCATTTACTCATATTAATTAAGGTTTTGAAGGGGAGAGAAAAATACTATGAGCCACATTTAAAAATTTAATTATCAGGGAAAAATTGGCATATAAGCATTGATTACTCCCCACATAATTTATGTTATGGACAAAGAACTCTTTTAGAAGTGTCCTGTATTTTGGATGCGAGGAAGTGTTTTTTTTTTTTTTTTGAAGCTAAAGATAATGCTGAAGCTAACTTTAATTTCAATATACGAATGCAAATAAATGAGCTACTGCAAGCAAACGTAAGGCTATACATAGAAAAATAGACCGATTTCAGTTAGAATTTCTTGTGTAATTTAAGAAAGAAATGGCTTAAATGCAAAATCTTCCACATATATTACTATAAAATAGCATGGGTAAGGAAAATTAAACATGCATATGCAACAATAGCGACCTTTATTTGAAAATCAATTTAGTGTTTAATTTGAATATTCGAATGCAATTACATTTTATTCCATATCTTTATGTTTTCTTAGTAGAATATAGTCTTCTTTCTATATTGATTCAAAAGGGACCATTAGTCAAAGGTCAAACTAAATCAAATTCATACTTTCAGAATACAGTCTTCTAATCTATTTCTTCTGCACCAAGGATGCAATGAATTCACTCATCCTTAGTCTTTTTAGATTGATGATTTATTATTTAAATATTCAAACTTTTTATTTCAATCAAATTGAATAATGGATGCACATTTATGTATGTTATTGCATTTTCTGGCACCTCGTGGCTAAAGAAGTTTTGATACAGAGGCTGGTGATCTTATATACTCGTATTTGTGACACAAAACATTGGAATTTTTATATAGAAGTTTCATGGGTTCAGTTTGGGCAGTAAATCTAGTTCGTCCAGATTTAACTTGGACTATCCATATTTACTTTTTAAATTTTCATAAAAAAATATTTTAAAGTATGCAGAAACTAAAATAATCTCTTAACTATTATAAACAAATGATTTTTATTTTAGGATAATCAGTTACAAATTTTAAATATGGACTACTGAAACTATTCTGCAAGTGCAACGGTCAGCATTGAAGCCGGCGCTCAAGTTTCATCGGTTGGTGGAACAGTGGATTAATTGAACAAACATGGTCTTTGACTAAATAGAGTATATAAAAAATTCATAAAAAATTCTCTATTTTGTGGGTCATAGGAATATGCACTTAGGCAATTTCCATTTTCCAATTACATGAAACTGAGACAGGATGAGAAGTTTCAAGAACAAGTTGTTGTATGTTGTAGACCTTTCTTTTTTTTTTTTTTTTTTTTTTTTCTTTTTAACATTTGTAAGCATTCATCGATTGATCGCATTATTCCAACAAGTTTATTCGATGCTTAAATTCATCATTCTAACTATCTTTTCCCATACCTACGGCAGAAAACCAGAGCAATTATTCAAGACGCATTCATACGGCCAAAAATTAAAAATAAGAAAATATTAATTGAACTTCAAAATCTCAAATAAAAGATTTTTTATTAAAATTAATTGTCAATTACTATAGTCTTGTATTTAATACTTATACTTTTGTTAGCAACAAGACTAATTTGAGATTTTGAAGTTCAAGAGGTATTTTCTTTTCTTTTTCTCAAAATAAAATTCCATTGAAATTATTCCAGATATTAAATTTCCATCACAATACATTTTTATTTTTCATTTCACCCACATATGTCATGTATCTGAGATATAACTATTTTGCTTTTGTATCAATTTGAAACAATTACTCTTTTGAAGCTTATAATAAATTAAAGGAAGAATTTTCAACCTAAACGCATCATAAATAAAAGCTTACTTTTGACAAATATATCTTATAATAAACTATATATTTCATAGCATAAAACTGAGATAGATTATATATATCATGTCTTGGTATAAATATATATATATCATGCATGTCATTTTATAAGTTACCACTCTGGTCCTATTTATAAGTTCCTTTTGATCAAAAAAATTTGGTCCTATTTATAAGTCCTCTTTGACCAAGTAAATGAGATTGTGACAATTTTACCCATATTAATTGTACCAATGAAAATAGAGAGAGAAGAAAAAGTTGAAGGTACCCAATCATAAATGAGGGTAAAGTTGAAAATTCACCTCATAATCATTGAGCTAACTACCTCTCTTTGGTATGTGTGATTTGGTCAAAAATGGACTTATAAATAGGACCAGAGTGATACAAATAATATCAATTTACATTAAAAGGGGGGGGGGGGGTTGGAGGTGAGATGGCATTTAATTCGGATGGGATTGGAATTAGAAAGCATATATATAGATCTGAGAAGAAGTCCAAGAGTTCACAATCTACACAATAAATGAAAGGAAAAATTATACAGTCATGTGAAAAATTTAATGATGTGACTTATAAATAAGACAAAAAAAAAAAAAAAAAACTTCTTTCTCCACCTTATAAATAGGTCTAGAGGAGTAGTTTTTTTTTTTTTTTTTTTTTTGTGTTAAAGGGCAATTTTACCTAAGAAGATTTCAACAAGAGCCAATTTTGTCTTGAAAGTGTAAAAAGGGAGCAATTTTTTTGGGCCATCATTCCGCTTAATTTTGATCATTAGTTGACAAAATATTTGATCTAGCAATCAACGTGTCATCCATGTCATTTTTTTAAGGTGCAAATTTGTCTCGAATGTTTTAAATGTAACTTTTGAAGGAAAAAAAATGAAGTAAATGACATACGAACTTCTAATGCAAATTTGAACCTTAAAAAATGATGAGGATGAAACATGAACTAAGCTCAAGATATTTGATTAACAAATTATCAAAATTAACTGGGATAACCATCGGGACCAAATTGCTGCTTTTCTTATACTTTCAGGGTAAACTTGCCCATTGAAAAATTTTCAAGGTAAAATTGCTCCTAAGTGAAAACTTTTATGGCAAAATTGCCCCTCGACCCTTTCTTATTTGATAATGTAACCCTATTATAGTCAGATGGTTGATTCATTATAAAGCCACTTCCATTTTGTCTTCTTTCCTACACCACACCCTACCATATTCTTTTGCACTTAATGGAGATTCAAATCCCATACTCCATCCTCTTCTCCTTCCTTTGCTTCGTCTTCATGATACACAAACTTTCAAGTTCAAAGAAATCCCTGAAAGCCCTACCCCCAGGACCATGGAAATTACCTCTTATAGGAAACCTTCACCAGATTGGGTTACTACCTCATCGATCTCTTAGAGACCTTGCATATAAGCATGGACCCTTCATGCACGTTCAGCTGGGACAATTGTCTCAGTTCATAGTCTCTTCGCCAGAAGTAGCCAAGGAGTTTATGAAAACCCATGACGCAATCTTCGCCAATAGACCCAAATTTTTTGCTGGTGAAATCATCGCTTATGGTAGCACAAACATAGCCTTCTCTCCTTATGGAAATTATTGGAGGCAACTTCGAAAGATTTGTACTTTGGAGCTTTTGTCTATGAAGAGGGTCCAGACATTCAGAAGAATAAGGGAAGAGGAGGTTTACGCATTTGTGAAGCATATTTATGAACATGAATTAGCTTCTGAGGTGAATCTCAGCAACAAACTCTACCCACTGACTAGTTCCATAGTTGCTCGAGCAGCCTTTGGCCGGAAGACTAGAAGTGTAGAAGATATTATACCGGCTATAATGTATGCAGTACAACTTACTGGTCGCTTATCAATATCAGATCTCTATCCTTCGTTGGAATTCCTTCGTCTGATTAATGGGACGAAAGCTAAGGCTGAAAAAGTGCATAAAGAAATTGATGGGATGCTCAACACCATTATTAATGACCACTTAGAAAAGAAGGTTGGCGACGCGGGAGAAGCAGAAGAGGATCTCGTTGATGTTCTTCTCAGGATTCAAAAAGAGAACAACCTTGAAGTCCCCTTAACTCTCAACAACATCAAAGCTGTCATTCTGGTCAGTCTCCTTTTTCAAATAACTATATACAATTTGTCAAATGTTATTTGATCATAACTATTAACTACCGAAAATATCGTACTGTTATATTTATTAATTTTATCCAATGTCATGCTTAACTGGTCAAAAATTCATTATTACCTCAATCCACTCTATCTCCCAAATTTATAACTTTTCCTCAATGTATTCCTATTGGTTGCACAGTGTAAGGGATTTCCATCTAAGGGTACTTACAATGCACATGATTAGACAGGGTATCCTTGAAAAATCAACATATATTTGTTACAAATAACCAACTTAACTAATTTTCTTAAATGTATCCAAATTAGTTATTTAGCTCTTATAATAAGGATTAAAGAGACTATTTTATTTTTTATAGCTCATACTGGTTTATTTTGTCTTTTCAGTGACTTGTTTCAACAATCATACTGTCACATGACCTAGGCCAATTCTAAATTCCAGTTCATAATATTTATGATGTTTTTAACTGCCTGAATATTGAAATTCCACTGCAGTTATGCGTCAATACTCGAGCTTGTTGATTATGAACAATATGATGGAGATAGTGTTCATCAATTGGTTACCATTTACATTTAATCATACTTAATTACCTATCTTGATTAGTCAGCTATATGTTCTAATAAGCGGTTGTGCATTCATATACATAATCTTTCAGAAGGGAAGTAGGAAATTTAAAAAACCCGAAATTTTTTAATTTTTTGCCATGAAATTAATTAATGTGCTTTATTTACTCATGGTATCGATTCACTTTCAGGACATGTTTGTTGGTGGAACTGAAACTACTGCAACAACAACAGCGTGGGCAATTTCAGAGATAATAAGAAATTCAAATGTAATGAAGAAGGCACAGGAAGAAATAAGAAGGGTTTACGGAAGTAAAGGATATGTAGATGAGTCAGAACTTCATCAGTTGAAATATTTAGCTGCGGTGATTCGAGAAACTTTAAGATTACACCCACCTGTTGTTTTTTTACTTCCAAGAGAAAACAGTGAGATATGCCAAATCAAAGGCTATGAGATACCTCCCAAAGCTAATGTTATCATAAATGCTTGGGCCATTGGAAGGCATAATGAGTATTGGAATGAACCTGACAAGTTTCAACCAGAGAGGTTTATTGACAGCTCCATTGATTACAAAGGCACCCACTTTGAGTTTATTCCATTTGGTGGAGGAAGGAGAATATGCCCTGGCATATCATTTGCTACACCAGTCTTAGAACTGATAATTGCAAATCTGCTGTTTCATTTTGATTGGAAACTTTCTAATGGGAAAAGGAATGAAGAATTGGACATGACTGAGATCTTTGGTACAGTAGTAAGAAGGAAAAATGACCTATGTTTAGTTCCCACTGCATATCGCCCTTAGCTTTATTATTTACTCAACACTGATGTGTGGATAAATAATTGAGTTTGTATGGCCTTTTAGCAGCTATTTTCTATTATAATAATGGATGTTTCATTGAGAGCATCCAATACGGTGGTACTCAATGTGTTGTACTATGTTTAGTTGGATAATGTTGTTTAAGTATCTCTATTTTCTATAAGTTGATTTGTAACGGGTTCCATGATTTTTCTTTTTTCATCAGTTATATATGGTGATGTGAACTGTCTGACTGCTTATATATGGTGATGTTGAAGGTGACTGAAATTATCAAATTAATAAAAATATTCATTATTTAACGAACAAATCTCATTTGAATATATCCTTTATTACTTAGAAGACCCGATATACAAAAAGTATTTTATTATATACAAAAAACAAATTTAGGTCTTTCTCGTCAATTAAATTTTTTAAAAGGGACTTTTCACCTATCCCCCCCCCCCCCCCAAAAAAAAGGAAAAAAAAAAAAAGGAAAGCGTGGAAAAGTTCATTTTTGACCAATTTAGATGGCTTAATGACTATATTTTTTTTTCCCCTTTAAATTGATTCTCAAAACAATCATTTCTTCAACAATTTTAGCCAAATTCAGATACAACTGTCAGTTTGATCATAAATGAAATTGAAGAATCCATTTTTCCTTTTATTCTTAAATTGGACTTGTGGATGATTTACGCTAAAATATTACTTTTTTTATTCTATAAAATACATTTCATCGATTACTAGCATATATTTATATATACGTATTGTCATGTTTGCATGTTTGCGGAAAAAATATATCCTCATGTTTATAACATTTCTTGTTTCTTACGCCTAATAAGAAAAAGGTCTGGCTTATATTCAAGTTTACTCAATTTTAAATGAATAAACTTGATCATACTAACACTTCATTCATTTAAGATTTCGAGTAAAGCTCCACCCACTCATTTAAAATGCTAATAATGTGTTTATATCTATCAAATATAATAAAACGATAAATTGGATATTTTCCAATGAAAAACTTGGCATCAACTGACAGGTTATGCATTAAGCCATCTACTTAACACTTTTTCTTAATTTGAACAAACCACAATTAACTAATTAAGTAATCCAAAAATAACTAAAGAAATAAATTAAAATCGTTGAATCAAACACCCACAGATGTTCAAGGTCAATCTACTCATATGTTTAATCTAAATATAAGTGTTATACACATGAAATACTCATAAATTTATATAAATTTTATACTATACTCTATATATATGCTTTCTATTTCCAAGCCCCTCCGAATTAAATGCCCACTTACCTCCAACCCATTTTTTTTTTTTTTAATGTAAATTGATATTACTTGTAAGTTATAAGATGACATGATATATACAATCTACCTCATTTTTATGCTATGAAATATATATTCTATTATAAGATATATTTGTCGAAATTAAGCGTTTAATTTATTATGCGTTTGAAAATTATTCATTTAATTTATTATAAGCTTCAAAAGAGTAATTGTTTCAAATTGATACAAAAACAAAATACTTATATCTCATATACATGACATATTTGGGTAAAAATGAAAAAAAAAAAAAGTATTGTGATGGAAATTTAATATCTGGAATAATTTCAATGAAATGCATTTTATTTTGAGAAAAAGAAAAGAAAATACCACTTGAACTTCAAAATCTCATATTAGTTTTGTTCCCTACAAAAGTATAGGTATTAAATACAAGAGTATAGTAATTGACAATTCATTTTAATAGGAAATCACTGATTTAAGATTTTAAAATTCAATTTTTTGTTTCTAATTTTTTGCCGTATGAATGCGTCTTGAATAATTGCTCTGGGTTTCTGCCGTAGGTATGGGAGAAGATAGTTAGAATGATGAATTTAAATATCGTATAAATGTGTTGGAATAATGCGATCAATCCACGAATGCTTACAAATGTTAAAAAGAAAAAAAGAAAGGTCAACAACAGACAACAACTTGTTCTTGAAACTTCTCATCCTGTCTCAGTTTCATGTAATTGGAAAATGGAAATTGCCTAAGTGCATATTCCTATGAGGCTATGACCCACAAAATAGAGAATTTTTTATGAATTTTTTATATACTCTATTTAGTAAATTACCATGTTTGTTCAATTAATTCACTGTTCCACCAACCGATGAAACTTAAAAAGTAAATATGGATAGTCCAAGTTAAATTTGGACGATCTAGATTTACTGCCCAAACTGAACCCATGAAAATTCTATATAAAAATTCCAATGTTGTGTCACAAATACGATTATATAAGATCACCAGCCTCTGTATCAAAACTTCTTTATCCACTACGTGCCAGAAAATGCAATAACATACATAAATGTGCATCCATTATTCAATTTGATTGAAATAAACTGTTTGAATATTTAAATAATAAATCATCATTCTAAAAAGACTAATGATGAGTGAATTTATTGTATCATTGTTGCAGAAGAAGAAATAGATTAGAAGACTGTATTCTTTTTTCTTTTTTTTTTTTTTTTTATTGAAATCGGGGGTGTCCCCTACGACGATGAGTGTGACTAATCCTCCATCGCACCGTAGTCGTCCCGAAGGGGTAATAACATTTTCTATACACATCGCGAATCGAACCTTGATGCTCATTTAATTTGCTTTGGTTTAGAAGACTGTATTCTGAAAGTATGAATTTGATTTAATTTGACCCGATAGCTATGGGAGACTTTTAAGATTTTTGTTGTGTAGACTAATGGTCCCTTTTTTGGGAGACTTCAGAGATTTTTGTTGAGTAGACTAATCGTCCCTTTTGAATCAACATAGAAAGAAGACTATATTCTACTAACAAAAGATAAAGATATGGAATAAAATGTAATTGCATTCGAATATTCAAATTAAATACTAAATTGATTTTCAAATAAAAGTCGCTAATGTTGCATATGCATGTTTAATTTTCCTAACCCATACTATTTGATAGTTATAGATGTGGAAGATTTTTCATTTAAACCATTTCTTTCTTACACAAGAAATTCTAACTGAAATCGGTCTATTTCTCTATGTATAGCCTTATGTTTGCTTGCAGTAAATCATTTATTTGCATTCAGAGATGGAGCTTCTTAGAGACAATGGGGAGCCATGTCCCCCACCGACAGGGGGTGGACTGTATTCTTTTTTTTTTTTTTGATTGAAATCAGGTGGTGTACACCACCAACAGTAGTGACTAATCCTCCATCGCACCGTAGTCGTCCCGAATGTGTATTGGTACTGGCCAAATAACCTTTTTCATACACATCGCGAGGGATCGAACCTCTGACTAGATACTTAAAGGAACCCAGCTACGAACCAACTGAGCCAGGTTGCTTTGGTTTAGAAGACTGTATTCTGAAAGTATGAATTTGATTTAATTTGACCCGATATCTATGGGAGACTTTTAAGATTTTTGTTGTGTAGACTAATGGTCCCTTTTTTGGGAGACTTCAGAGATTTTTGTTGAGTAGACTAATCGTCCCTTTTGAATCAACATAGAAAGAAGACTATATTCTACTAACAAAAGATAAAGATATGGAATAAAATGTAATTGCATTCGAATATTCAAATTAAATACTAAATTGATTTTCAAATAAAAGTCGCTAATGTTGCATATGCCTGTTTAATTTTCCTAACCCATGCTATTTGATAGTTATATATGTGGAAGATTTTTCATTTAAACCATTTCTTTCTTACACAAGAAATTCTAACTGAAATCGGTCTATTTCTCTATGTATAGCCTTATGTTTGCTTGCAGTAAATCATTTATTTGCATTCAGAGATGGAGCTTCTTAGAGATAATGGGGAGCCATGTCCCCCACCGACAGGGGGTGGACTGTATTCTTTTTTTTTTTTTATTGAAATCAGGTGGTGTACACCACCAACAGTAGTGACTAATCCTCCATTGCACCGTAGTCGTCCCGAATGGGTATTGGTACTGGCCAAATAACCTTTTCCATACACATCACGAGGGATCGAACCTCTGACTAGATACTTAAGGGAACCCAGCTACGAACCAACTGAGCCAGGTTGCTTTGGTTTAGAAGACTGTATTCTGAAAGTATGAATTTGATTTAATTTGACCCGATATCTATGGGAGACTTTTAAGATTTTTGTTGTGTAGACTAATGGTCCCTTTTTTGGGAGACTTCAGAGATTTTTGTTGAGTAGACTAATCGTCCCTTTTGAATCAACATAGAAAGAAGACTATATTCTACTAACAAAAGATAAAGATATGGAATAAAATGTAATTGCATTCGAATATTCAAATTAAATACTAAATTGATTTTCAAATAAAAGTCGCTAATGTTGCATATGCCTGTTTAATTTTCCTAACCCATGCTATTTGATAGTTATATATGTGGAAGATTTTTCATTTAAACCATTTCTTTCTTACACAAGAAATTCTAACTGAAATCGGTCTATTTTTCTATGTATAGCCTTATGTTTGCTTGCAGTAAATCATTTATTTGCATTTAGAGATGGAGCTTCTTAGAGACAATGGGGAGCCATGTCCCCCTCCCCCCCAAAAAAAGAAAAATATCACTCGAGGTCCCAAGGAATATAAAAAATATAAAATAAGTCTTTAGGAACATTTTTATATTGGTTGTATTGATAACGGGAAGTGCTATATTGACAACAAAATTTAAAAATCTAGCTATTCATAACAGAAAAAGTTAGATTCACAACAAGAAGTGTTATATTCACAACAAAATTTAAAAACCTGGATTCTGTTTCAAACTCAGGTTCCTAAGCGTACAGAGGCTATTCACAATAGAAAAATCTATATTCACAACAAAATTTAAAGACCTGAATTTTATTTGAAACTTAAATCTCTAAGCGTACGAGATCATTCACAAAAAAAAAAAAAAAAAACTATATTCACAACAGGAAGTATTATATTGAGTTAAGTTTCAAAATGGCTTCAGGTTTTTATATTTTGTCGTCAATATAGTTTTTTCTATTGTGAATAGGCTATATGCTTAGGGACCTGAGTTTAAAACAAAATCCAAGTTTTTATATTTTGTTGTGAATATAACACTTCCTGTTATGAATCTAGCTTTTTCGGTTGTCAATGATCAGGTTTTTAAATTTTGTTGTCAATATATATAACACTTTCTGTTATGAATATAGCACTTCTTCATGTTGTCAATATAACTATTTTTTTTATATGTGATTTTGGGTTGAGACTTTTTTGATATTTTTTATGTTCTTTGGGACCTGAGTGATATTTTTCCTAAACTTTTTTCTTTATTCTGTCTTTTATCTTTGAGGGAAAAGGTTAGTAAAAAGGATAATAATAAATGAACTAAAAAACGTGTGAGAGAGAAGGAGAAACTCAGGAAGAAGAGGAAAGAGAGAATCTAATTTTTCCCAATGGGAAAAGGTGGGTCCCATTTGGGGCTGATTGGACCTTTGTTGGTTTGCATTTGTTGGTTAGTAATAATGGGATTATGGTTGAACTTTGAGTGATGATTTGGGAGGTAATGAATGAATGAGAAGTGATGATGAGCTTTGTTGATTGTTCAGAATTTGTTTTTTTTTTTAAAAAAAAATGTATATAATATAAAAATGTATATTATCTTATACATTAAAATTGTTAAAATATTTTTATTATATTTTTTGTCCCCAAAATATTTCTTTTAATTAGTTAATGAGTATACATTTGGCCCCCAAATATCTATGCCAATCTCCATCACTGTTTGCTTTCGTATATTGAAACTAAAGTTAGCTTCAACGTTATCTTATGGGAAAAAAAGAAAAAAAAAAGTTAATTCCTTCTATCCAAAATATAAGACACATTCTAAAAGAGTTCTTTGTCCATAACATAAATTATGTGGAAGAGTAGTTAATGCTTATATGCCAATTTTGCTCCGATAATTAAATGTTTAAATATGGCTCATAGTATTTTTCTCTCCCTTCAAAACCTTAATTAATATGAGTAAATGAGTTATACTTTTTCTTAGGTATGGTCAGGTGAATTAGGGGTGAAAATAGATTAGGCTTTAATCAAATAAGCACACCCCCACAACAAAGGTTTAAAGCATGGGTCTAAGATTGAACCTGCTTATATAGGCAATTCTTACGCATGAGCTTGCCTAGCCTTCAAAAGGCCTAGCATGACCTTAAACCTTTTTAAATAATTCCTACTTAGAATGTAGGTCTTTAAACATATTTAAAACCCTATGCATTCAAGATCATATACAACCCTTTTAAACCTATTTAAAAACCTATGTTATTTCTTAAAGGGTTAAGGTGCATATTTGCCCTTAAAGTATGCGCCCAGGAGCAATTTTGCCCCTGAAGTTTCAAGCGTAGCAATGTTGTCCCTAAAGTTTTAAAACGGAGCAATGTTGCCCCTCCGTTAAAAATCCTAACGGTCAAATAACGGTCAACGTTAGGGTTTTTAACGGAGGGGTAACATTGCTCTGTTTTTAAACTTTGGGGGCAATATTGCTCCAAAAAAAAGTAACAATTTTGCCCCTGAAGTTTCAAAATGGAGCAATGTTGCCTTTCATTAAAAACCCTAACGGTCAACTAACAGTCAACGTTAGTTGACCATTAGGGTTTTTAACAAAGGGGCAACATTGCTCCGTTTTGAAACTTCGAAAACATTGCTAAAAACTTTAGGGGCAACATTGCTCCTGGTCGCATACTTTAAGGGCAAAAATGCACCTTAACCCTTTCTTAAATATGATTTGAGGCTATAAGAAGATTACATATGATTTGATTATTTCAATAAATCTAATTCAAATTTACAATAAAATAACAAACTTTCATTTATTATTATATGCCATAAAAAATTAATACAATTACAAATTTACAATAATACATATAGGATGATTTTTTAGAAATGTTTTTGTTATATATATTCGAAATGTTTTTCTTAGTAGTTTTATATATAAATTTTATAAAAATGTTTTTGTTAAATATAATAAGTTATATATGTTGATGGATTCAATTTCAATTATTTAGATTTGAAATATATTTAAATCAAATTTTTGTCATTTTTTATATTTTAACTATTTAATTATATACTATTAATACATATTTAATAGTAAAAGTAAGTTTTTACGAGTTTATGATTCGAGTCCACAAAACGAGTTTACGTTACTGTCATAAGTTTACTTAAAGTTTGATAGCCTTGGAGGCAAGGTTGTCGACTCACGAGTTTAAGCAAACTCGTGATGCTGACGTAAAACTCGTATTGTAAACTCCGAATCGTAAACTCGTAAGAGTTTACTTTTATTATTAAATAGGTATTATTAGTATATAATTAAATAATTATAATATAAAAATGACAACAATTTGATTTAAATATATTTTAAATCCAAATAATTGAAATTAAACTTATCAACATTCATCATTTATCATATTTAATAAAGAAATTTCTATAAAATTTTTATATAAGGTCACGAAGTATGATCAAATAAAAAAAGTTAACATGAGTTTATAAGTAAGTTAACACGGTTTTGTAAACTAAAAACGTAAAAACGGTAAACTCGGTGTATAAACTCGTGAGTTTAACCGAGTTTACAACTAGCAAGAGTTTATCACTAACTCGACTCGTTTTTGTAAGCTAGAAGCGTAAAAACGGTAAACTCGGAGAGTCAACTCGCGAGTTTGACAACAAAGTGCTTGGAGGTGATACATGGTTTAAAATTTTATAAAGTAAATTATAATAAATGTAAAACAAAATTAGGAAACCAAGTATTTAAATCAATTGTGTTATTTGATACTTTGAATAGACGGCGGCTTATTAATTATAATAAAAGTAAAAAAAAAAAAAAAATTAGGAAACCAAATATCCAAATCAATTGTCTTATTTGATGCTTGGAATATACGATGGCTTATTAAAAGACTGTTTGGATCTTCTTCTTCTTTTTAAGTTAAAAGCTACTTTTAAGCTAAAACTTTTTTTTTTTTTTAAAAAAAAGTTTTTAAAAACATTTGTTTGATGATTATATAAATTTTTTGGCTCAAAAGTTACTTAAAATTTTTTATCACTAATTACTTAATTTATATTATTTTTAAAAAAATGGCAACTCTGCCACTTCACATTATCTGCATAATCTAATTCCCCTAAGAACCCCTCCTCTTTAATCACTGTTCATCATCTTGGCTTGGGGGTGGCGAAGCTGGTTCATCGAGCATCATCTTCATCCTCTCTCTTGGATGTCGGCAACTATATATTAAAGGAAACTTGAGTGGAGATTCAGATATGACGCTGAGAACTTTATCATCGGCTAAATTATACAAAACCCCCATAAACTTTAAGTCAATCAAGGCTAAATGATACAAAACCTCATGAACTTTACGTCAATTGCATATAACTCCCTAACATTTCAAAGTTTAAATTTAAGCCCCCCAACCTTTCATTTTTTAACTATAAACATTTTGTCGTTAAGTGACCGTTATCTTTTTAAAGTTAAGGGGGTTTTATGAAATTAATATTTATATAGGATGCCCGTAGAAGAAGAAGAATATTTAAAAAGATATAAAAATATAAATGTCATCATTTGTATAGCAGTTACTTATTTTCTTGGGATAATTAAATACTGATAATATAAAAATGTCATCATTTGAGTTAAATATATTATTGGGGTGACTGAGATTTGATAGTTTAAATATTATATTTGCGTTAGAGGATAGCTTATACCCGCATTAATTTCTTATTAGTAATGCAAATTTTTGTATGAATCAACGGTTCAACGTTTGTTTTTATATTTTTCTAAATATTATTCTTCTAATTCTTGCTATATACAAAAGCACTACTAGTATTTTATCTGACTAATGATAGCAAAAATCTTAATAAATTTATGAAAAAGATAAAAAGTAATGGCATGTGATTTAATATTATAAATCAAAATTTTAAGAGAGTTAGATACAAATTATGAAATGTCAAAAAGTTATTTGTAATTTATCAAAGTTCATGAGGTTTTCTATAACTTTTCAAAGTTAGGGGGTTTTACGAAATTAGTAATTTACATAAGATACCATGATTCATCTCATAATCTAATGAAACATTTTCCATTAAAAAGGTAATGACCACTTAACGGCAAGGGGTTAATAGTTAAAAAATAAAAGATTGGTGGGTTAAATTTAAATTTTGAAATGTCAAAGGAGGTTATATGCAATTGACCTAAAGCTCATGGGCTTCATATAATTTAGCCTAATTATAATAATGGATTAGCAACAGAATTGGATGATTCTATCTTCAAATAAATTATCACCAATTAATTAGCGACAAAATTCATCACTAAGTCAATTGAAATAGTTAATAATTAAATGGAAGTCATGTATATAATATAATTGTTGATGGCGATTTTTCTTTTTCTTTTTTGGTTTTTAAACGCTTGTGTAAGCTTCTTTTTAATTAAATAAGAAATTCTGCAAACCACTGCAACGTATGTCATCTATAAAAATAATAGCTGTATTAATGTTTGACACGATATTATAACCCGAATGGGAAACCAAATTAAACACGGAATGGAAAATTACTTACAGTCAAGTCGCAAAGCCGCCTAAGTATAGGTATTCTCTTATTAGATGTAAGTTTACCTATTTGGTACTCCCCAAAATCTAGGTTTTGTCACAAGTTTATCAAACACTTCTATTATTTTTTCAGAAGCTGTTTTGTATCAAACCTAGATTTTGTAAAAGTTTACCAAACACCTATAAAGCTATTTTGCAAAAATCATTTTTACCTCGTAAATTGTGAAAATCACTTTCCAAAAGTCATTTTTACCTCATAAATTGTAAAAATCATTTTCCAAAAGCTACTCTCAAACGAGCTTTAATCCAAAAGTTATTTCCCAAAAATCATTTTTACCTTGTAAATCTCAAAAGCTATTTACCTCGTAAATCGTGAAAATCATTTTTTTATACTAATCAATACCCTAAAATATTTATGATATTAAAAATTTATTTTAGCATATTAAAAAAATATTTTAGAGTAACAACGGATCTTGAAAAAAATATTTCGTGTCTTGATGGTACTAAAAAGATACTTAATACTTTTGACTCAGATCTTGAAAAGATACTTTCTCTTGCTCTTAGAAATTTATTTAGGATATTAAAAAAATATTCAACGGATCTTGAAAAAAAATATTTCGAGAATGCGACGGGTACTAAAAAGATACATAATACTGACTGGTACTGAAAAGATACTTCTTTTGGTCTTAAAAATTTATTTATTTTAAGATCTTGAAAAAAATTTCAGAGTACTAACATGTACTAAAAGGATACTTTTAAAGATACGAAAAATATTTCCTCATCTTAAAAAAAAATGGGATATTGAAAAAATATTTTAGAGTACAAAAAGGTACTAAAAAATATCTTAAGGATACTAACTGATACTAAAAAAATAATGATGATGGCATAGAAGAGAGAAGAACAAAAAAAAGTTGTTTTTTCATAGCACCTAGGTTTTGATACAAAATAGCTTTTGGAAAAAAAAAATTAGGGGTGTTTGGTTAGGTTATGACAAAACCTAAGTTTTGAGATGTTTGACAAACTTTTGTTAAAGCCTAAGTTTTGGGCCAATAACTTCTGGACAATTTTGGGATGTTTAGCAAATTTTTGTTAAAATTTAGGTTTTGAAATTATCCAAACACAATTAAAAATCCAAAAGCTATTCTTCAAAAATCATTTTTACCTCAAATTATGAAAATCATTTTCTAAATTATTCCCAGGCTTCCTCAAGTCATTGTCATGCATTAAGTGCGGCCACATTTCCCAACGAAAATTCAAACATTGATTTGTTGTGAAGGATAACTTTCTAATAGACTTAACCCCCGTTATCACTTGCTGTTTGACCTATAATGTGTCATTTTCATTGTAATGGGCCTAACACTGAGGCCTCCAGCACACTACTCCTCACCCCCGACATTCCCATTCCAAGTGCCAACTTGGTTCAAAAGGGGAATGATAATTTGAATGCAATAGATTAATTTATTAATTTATCAACAAGGTTGGGTATAGTGGAAAATGATGGATAACTAGTCCATTCCCAAATGTTTTTTTTAAAAGTTTTTTTAAATTATTTTTGGAGCAAAAGTTTTTATTATTATTATTAGCTTCTAAACAAAACAAGTAACATTTTCTTATAGTATAGGAAAAATGGTGTATTTTTCAATTTTTATGATTTTGCAAAGAAAGTGTAGTTTCTTCTTAATTTAGTTTTGTTGAAAAATCATAAAAAATTGAAAACTGCATCATTCTTTGTCCAACCATAATATATCAGAATTCACTTATTGTATGTATAGTTTAATGATGAAAAAAATTTTAAAAAAAATTGAGAAGCTGGGAAAATTTTAGGGGCATTGAACAACCAAATCGTCCTAACAGAAATCCCCATAATTTTATTTTATTTTTGCTAAAAATCGCCATAATTTTGATCATACTATGTAGTTAATACCAACAGTTTTCCCATTAGGGCATTGGAAAGTTTTTTTTTTTTGATATAATTTAAATGGTGGCAAGTGTGCAACCACTCCGATTTTGCAATGGTAAGGATGATGATCCTCCCAACAATGATAACTCTATACAAAATGGATTATTGTCATACAGAAATTGATATATATAGGCATACAGCATGAGCCACTTTCTTGGTAATGGCCCCAACACTAAAGTCTCCAGCCCATTACACCTTGGCCCAAATTTCTCGTTTTTTGCGTGAACAGCCTAATTTTACTATTTCAAACATATTTGCAACAGTACCACCATTTTATAAGTTACAACCGAAAATTCCTCTTATGTTTTTTGGGTGATCGGCCGTTTACTCAGGACGCTTTGCTATAATGGATAGATGCCCAAATTCTGAAAGATTGCAAATGAGCATTGTGAATTTAAAACATGGTATCAATTGAAATTAGGGCCATGCATGGTTTTTTTTTTTTTTCCAAATATTTTTATAAAAAGGAAAAAAAAAAAAATAAGAAAATACTACTTAAACTTCAAAATTTTAAATTAGTCTTGTTGCCTACAAGAGCTGAGTATTAATTATAAGAGTATAACAATTAATAACTCATTTTAATAGGAAATCACTTATTTGAGATTTTGAAATTGAAATGATATTTTCTTATATTTTTATTTATATTTATATTTATATTTTTCTTAATATTTTAATATATATAGTAAACTTTTGTTTTATTATTTATAGTAATACATATTCTTAGCAAACATATAGAAAAATAAAAAACAATTGTACATTTTCATTTCACTAGCTCCTCCAAAGTTTACTTTTAATTCAATAAATATGAAATTCTTATGTTAGGATGTTAACAAAAAAGAGTCCTTATTCAATATGTCAATTATGGAATTAATGTTAGAGACGTGGTCAAATTAACAAGAAATTTTTGTATGAACTTGGTTTATTACATTATTTATGGTCTGACCAGGTTAAAATATAACAACCCAGCTAACATTAATCCTAGTTGGTTGCTCATGTATTTCATATTCTTATTTTTCTCAACATTCATATTTTACACGGAAAATAAGACAAATCAAGTATCTAAAAGTCGAATATAATTTCCATCACGAGCTGTTTCCATTGAAAAGTATATAAGATTTATAATTCAATCTTCATTTTTCTTTTCTTTTTTTCTTTCCTTTCCATTTTCTCTTTTCCAGAAGTCTTCATTTTTCATTAGCAGCCTATTTTGGCAGGTTTGTTAGAATAATTGCATTACTTTTATTTATTTATTTTATATACATTTTAGTTTTTCCCCCTAAAATATTTGACTTATAATATTAAACCTCATGTTATTAATTTTATCATTTTAATAAATTTATTAAGTGTTTTACTATCGTTTGTCAATTAAAATAGTTTTATGGAATGGAAAAAAAAAAAAGAAGAATAATATTTAAAAAATATAAAAATTAAAATGTCATCATTTGTATAATATTTACTTATTTTCTTAGGATAATTAAGTATTGATAGTGTAAAAATGTCATCATTTATGTTAAATATATTCTTGAGATTATTGATGTTTGATAGTTTCAATATTATATTTGTGTTAGAGGATAGCTCATACCCACATTAATTTCTTATTAGTAATGCTTATTTTTTCTGAAGCAAAGGTTCAACGGTTATTTTTATATTTTTCTAAATATTATTCCTCTAATTTTTTCCATATACAAAAGAACTACTAGTATTTTATTTGATAAATGATAGCGAAAATCTTAATAAATTTATGAAAATAATAAAAAGCAACGGCATGTGGTTTAATATTATAAACCAAAATTTTAAGGGAGTCATATATAAATTATGAAATGTTGGGGGGGGGGGGGGGGTATTTATAATTGATGAAAGTTAAGAGGGTTCTTTGTAAACTGTTCAAAGTTTAAAGGGTTTTATGAAATTATTAATTTATACAAGATGCCACGTAGGATGACACGTGTCATATCACAATTTGATATGGCATTTTCTGTCAAAAAGATAAAGTTCACTTAACGGCAAAGGGTTCATAGTTAAAAAAATGAATGGCAAGGGAATTAAATTTAAACTTTGAAATGTCGGAGAAGTTATATACAACTGATCCAAAGTTCATGGGAGTTTGGTATAATTTAGCCTAATAATAATAATGGATTAACAATGGAATTGAATGATTCTATTGCCAAATAAATTATTACCAATTAATTAGTGATAAAATTCCATCACTAAACCAATTTAGTGGTATAATTCCGTCTAATTAACTTTTCTATTGTAATATATGTTTTTTTCTTCAATGAAATATTTAATAATTAAATGGAAGTCATGTATATAGTATAATTGTTGATGGTGATTTTTTTTTTTTTTTTTTTTTGTAAACGCTTGTGTCAGCTTTTTTTTAAAAAAAAAATTAAATAAGAAATTGTACAAACCACTGCAACGTATATAGTCTACAAAAATAAAACTGTATTAATGTTTGTCTGATACGATATTATAAAGCGGATGGGAAAGCAAATGAAACACGGAACGTCATCATAAGCGACTGAGACAAGGTTCACACATTATCACCTGCGTTTTTTCTTTTACACATTTTCCTATTAAAAACCAATCTTATTCAAGAGATTCTCGAATATTAAATGTTGACATATCCCTTATTGATCATGTTGTAAGAGACTACCCCATTTCTCCAGACCTAATCCTTGTTAGACTTTTTTTTTGGGGGGGGGGGCTTGAGATAATGATATAAAGATATCCTTTCTTGAGACCCAATCTTTTAGACCTTTTTTTATATAGATATTCTATCAATCCTTAACAATTCTCACAAACCAATAAGAACAGTTAAAATCAATAAAATTGTCTTACAATTTAAGTAAATTCCAATATTACTCATACTAATCACACTAAACTCTAATATTATATAATTATTACTCTCACCCACTACTTTTATTAATTAGAGGTACATGTAGAAACATATAATTAATGTTTCTTGAGAACAAACAAGTAACTTATAAAAAGGACCAAATAAACTTGTTAGTTGGTGCCTTATAATAGGAATCAGAGAAAGTATTAGAGACAATCATATTAAAAATATTGTCGACACTAAGTACAAATATATATATATATATATATCGTTTGGTACAAAAATTTTAGGAAAAGGGTTGAGCTCACCCACAATCCAAGAAATAAAGACATTTGGAGCCTAGTCCATGAGGCATACTTGGGCCGGAGAAGATACACATGCCTCCACCTCCACCAGCGTTTCCACCGCGTTCCCCGTTTAGAATGCCTTTCCATCTTCCCCAATACTTTGACAACTCCGTGATCGAACCTCCCTTTAAATGAGTCCCTTTAAATGAGGGTAAGTCCGACCCTTCACTAAGTTGAATCCAAAAACGAGGGGTAAGTACAAATATATCTTCTAACGTAGATTCAAACAAATATATCTTCTAATGTAGATTCGAACATTAGTTCGAACTTTTTTGTTTGTTTTTGTTTTTGTTTTGTTTTGATAGGGTTCGAACTTGTTCGTTGTCTTATGAGGAACTACAATTACCATTATGATAGACCCAACCCATTAGTCATTTTATCGCTTGCTTTTTGAGCTATAATGCGCCATTTTCATTGTAATGGGCCCAACACTTAGGCCTCGAGCCCACTACTCCTCGGCCAGACATTCCCATTCCACGTGCCAACTTGCTTCAAAAGGGGAATGATAATTTGAATGAAATAGAATAATTTATTAATTGTTAATTAATTTATCAATAAAATTGGGTCTAGTGGAAAATAATGGAAAACAAGTCCATTCCCAAATGTTTTTTCTAGTCTCTTTTTATTATTTTTGTGGCAAAAGTTTCTTTTTATTAGTAGTTTCTACACAAAATGAGTAACATTTTCTTATAGTATGGGAAAAATGGTGTATTTTTCAATTTTTATGATTTTACAAAGAAAGTGTAGTTTCTTCTTAATTTAGTTTTATTGAAAAATCATAAGAAATTGAAAACTACATCATTCTTTATCCAATCGTAGTATATCAGAATTCACTCATTTTATGTATAATTTAATGATGATAAAAAAAATTGAGAGGTTGGGAAAATTTGAGGGGCATTGGACACCCCAAATCCTCCCAACATAAATCCCCATAATATTGATGAAACTATTCTGGAGTTAATACCAACAATTTTCCCATTAGGATGTTGGAAAGTGTTTTTTTTTTTGGTAGTAAGAGTGGTTTCAACCTTTATATGAGATGATCTAAAAAAGGGATCAAGTCCAATACAATCTCTTTAAAAAAAACTGTCCTTATATTGTCCAGACAATCATTTAAGATTGAGGATCTTGAAAGACCTTCTTTAGCCAAACATTGGCCAAAGCATTCTGTGACTAAGGTATGTGTTGCAGCTTGACCTCCCAGTCTATTGTAAGCACATTTTTAATCTATAAATAGACTGTGCTTCAAGTTGAGTTGTTCCTGCCATGCATCAGTTCATCAATCAATACCTTCGAATCATATTCAATTAGCACATTCCTAAAGCCTTCATCCCATGCTAATTTAAGGCCCATCAGCATAGCCCATTCTTCTGCTTCATAGACCCCACATTGTCCCAGATTATGAGTAAAACCCTTAGCCATTTTCCTCTGGAGTCTCTGATCACCCCTCCACATCCTGCTTTGCTGCTCTGAGTAACCACTGCACCATCTATGTTAACTTTGATCCAGTTTGCTGGCGGAGGGATCCAATTGACTGGATTTATATTATGCAGATAATCTGTTCTAGATTCTACATATGCATTTACGAAGAAGGATTTCCATGTCCTTTTGATAATAGCTATTGGGTCTGTTGGTTTATCAAATTCCACGTTGAAAATACTATTGTTTCTCCATGTCCATAGAAACCAAATAGTGACACCCCATATAAGGTTCCAACTCTGATTACCATCAATGCTCATTTCCTCTTTTAGATTGATGGACATCGAATCCTTAAGAGAATATGAGAAGAAATTTAAGATATGCCCTGGGCTAACAAGCTACTGCCAAATCTGCTTGGCATAGCAACAATCTGAAAAATGTGGAGTTGATATTCTACTCCAGCATTACAGAAATCACAGTATGAAGAGTTGGAAGACCACCTCTCTCCATTCATTAGTAACTAGTCTATTATTGAAAGCCAGCCAAAGGAGAACTTGAATTCTCTCTACTCCTTTCCAAGACCAGATATAACCAAATGTTCTGCTATATAGATGAGATGGAGGCTTTTCAATCAAATAATAAGCACTTTTGATTGTAAAAAGCTCGTTGTGTGATCCATTCCATACCATAATATCATCCCCTGCTCCTTTGATAGGTGGCAACAAAGCAATCAGTCTCTGGATTATATCGCCAATTACAATATTTGCAAGGCATGTTAGGTTCCGAGTACCATAAAGCATCCAGTCAGCAACTAGATTTCCTTCTTCCTCAGCTGATAGGGGTCTAATGCAGAAATCCTTTACCTTCCTATTCAGGAAGAGCAAATAATCAAGAAAGAAATGTACAGATTTGCCATTTCAAATTTGCCATTTAGTAGCCGCTTCAACAATATCATTCTGTTTGCACACAAATCTCGAAAGGCTTGAATCGGATGATTTTGCATCCAGTAAGATATATCACTTCTCATCATTTATTTCTTGCTTAAAACTTCACCCCAAAGACCCTCAGCACCTTTAACCAGAGACCATGCTAATTTAGCCCTAAAGGCCTTATTAACTGAGACTAACTTCTTCAGGCATAGACCTCCACTTTTCTTTGGCACAACAATTCTATCCCAACCCATTGGGTGATAGCCCTTTCTATTATCAGTTTTTCCCCAAATAAAATTATGTTGTAACCGTTTTACTTCTTTGCATATACTCACAGGAAGTTGTGCCACTTGCATTGGGTATATAACGAATGAACAAATGACAGATTTCACGAAAGTGATCATTCCCGCTGTTGACAAACAGTTAACTTCCCAAGTTGAGAGTTTTTCCTTCGCACGATCAACTATGAAAGTGGAATATCATCTAGAGGGGGGTGCGGGGGGTGAATAGGTGATCTCAAAATCTTTTGTGAATGAGGCAAAGGTAATGAAAACAAAGATAGAGATAGAGAGAAATAACATAGAGAGATTATACTAGTTCGGTCCAACTCCTTGACCTATGTTCAGTCCTCAGACACTTTGGGATTTTCACTAATTCTCAAACACTCATACAATTACATACTCTGTACTCGAAGTAATTCTTTTACACTAGGATTCATTCCCCCTTACAAGTTGTAATTGTACACCCACACTCAAGGTCCCACTACCTTAAGATTAAACAAATAATCACTTAATGAAATAAGTATGTAAGCTCTCTCACAGAGCAGATGAATAATAAAAACTGAAGTATAATGATATCCGAAGATATTAAATGAGACTAATGAAATAGTAGATTACAATAAGTTCAAATTGAATGCACAGAGTTTTGGTAGTTAGCGAATTCAATGCTTCTAGTATTTATATATTGCCATTAATGATTGTTGGTGAAGCTTGAAGATTATCCGTTGTGACTCTTCAAAAATAGTCGTTAGACAGATGAAGCTTAGGTGGAATTGAGCCGTGGACATTCTTTCATTCCTCCCGTTGTTGTGAAACAACATTTATTGTATGAATGGAATGGTAGGAATGTCTTTCGATTGCTCAGAGGTATGGTTGCTGTGATTGTGTCTCGATAAGGAAAGTGCATTAAATGCATTATGACACACAAATTGCTTTATGATAATTTGATGTTAATCCTTTGAATAATCATCTGAGACTCATTAGCAAACTGATTAAAAATAGTTAGGAATAGTAATGAGTGATGATATGAAGAAATGAAATTGCAATGAAGAAATTTGGATTTACGAAGATGGTGATTTTGAAATCAGAGAAGTTTAACTTCTAGTTAAAATGAAGTTGCCTTGAGTTCAAATGACTTGAGGTGAAAGTGAACATGACTCGAAGCATCTTTCATGGTTCAGAGAAGGTTAACTTGATATAATGACTTTGAGAGAGTAAAGTTAATATGAAAGTTAACTTGCAAGATGACTTGAGGCAAAGCATTTTTCTCGCAAGTTAAGAAAAAAAAATGTCATGAGAAAAGTTGCTTGGAGTCAAAGTGACTGGAGGTAAATATTGCCTGGACTCAAAATGACTGGAAGCAAAAATTGCCAGCGAAGTCAAAAGTGCAAGTCAACGAAGTGAGGTTTAACTGGACTCATAAACATAAATGATTGGAGTCAAAATGACTGGAGGCAAATATAATCTGACCGAGGCAAGCCTAACTAGTTTTAAAAACAATTGAACTCAAGCAAAGATAACTTGAGGCAATAAATATTTGACTTGAGGTAAGGTTAATCGCAAAACAAATATTTAAACTTTTCAAACTAATTAACTCGAGGCAAAACCGATTTTAACTTGAGTTAACCATTTTCAAACTTCAAGTTAAAACTGATTTGAGGTTAAACATAAATGCCTGGAGTTAAAACAAATCAGTTCAAAACTTTGCAGAGTGATAACTTGAGACAAAACGAGTTTAACTCGAAGTAGATATTTTGCAAACTAATAAACTTCAAGTTAAAAGCCATCAACCTCGAGGCATATCATAAACAAGTAAATGTACTGAAACATTTAACTCGAGATAAATAACTTATAACTCGAGGTAAATTTTTACAGAAACTTCACAAAGCATTTATTGATTTAAGATGGATTTAAAAAACATTTTTCCTTGAATCTTTACATTGTAATTGTTATCATCAAAACATAGGGGAACTAACACTCCCTCTTTTTGATGATGACAACACTTATAATGGTTTTTGAAGTTTTTGAAAAGAATAACTTTGAGATGAAATATGACAGCAATAAATAGCTTATAGATATGCATAATATCAGTAAAGAAATTATGGCTCAAGGTAAAGCACATGAACGCATTGAAACAAGAGGACATGAAATTCATTCATCTAAGATTAGATGTAATAAAGAGAATGAAATACACAAAAAACAGGTAACAATAACAATACACCAACAAAACAAAAAGCAAACTTCAAAAGCAGCCCTTCACTAGCTCTCTCCCTTTTTGTCATTAGCAAAAAGAGAAGAGGGTTGAACAGAAGGAGATGAAGATGGATGATTAGAGGTATGGCTGTTAGAGGAAGATGATGGAAGAGGAACAATAGATGGATCAACAGGGGTATGAAAAGAAGGTGAAACAAGGACAATAGCAGGGGTTAAAGCTAAAATGGGAGATGAGGCTAAAATTGGGGTTGATGCAGATGCAATGGGAGAAGAGGCAGGGAGAGTGGATGAGATGGGAGCAGAAGAAGAAACACCAGAGGGTCCAGCCTCAGCAGATAAGGTCTTGAGGAGCTTGTCAAACTTGGAATCTAGCATCAGAAAGACATTGTTGAGACTATCAAACCGAGCACCATAGTCTTCCAAGTGGCCTTCAATGTTCTCAAGTCTTTCTTCAATCTCAGAGACCACGAGCTTTCTCACCTCATATTCATTTTTTGTAGAGATCTCAATCTGTTGAGCAATGAGAGAAACTTGAATTGATCCAACTACCTCAGCTATAGCCTTTTCTACAATAGCCTTCACAGAGGAATGTAACATTGATGGTGGAGGCTGAGAAGGTTGAGAGTGAACAACAGCACTAGTAGGTGTTGATTAAGTCTCAATAGTTGCATGAGATTGAGATGCTTTAGACTTAGATGGTGCCCCATACTGACCAAATCCTTCTTTAAAAGTAATCCTCATATGATTAAGATCAAATTGACTAAACATGAGGGTTTTAACAGGTTTTTCATTAAGTTCAACATGCCAAATGCCATCTTCAAACAACATAAGAGAAATCAGGTTTGGAAAAGGAATTGGAGCAGATGGCGAAGAATGGAATTTAAACTTGTGCATTTCAGAGTAAACCCACTCACCCATATTGTGAGAAGTTTTATCAAGAATAAAGGAAAATAAAGCATAATCTCTCTTGGCAAAATGAGTGAAATTGTTGCTTTTTTGCACAAGATTTCTAGAATAAATATACCAGATAGCTTGGGGCAAAGGTGGCATAGCAACAGGACCAAACTTTAGGGGCCCTAATGGCTTACCTGGTCTGAGGATTTGAAAGATTTTCTCATCTGTATAATTAAGAGCGGGCATAGGAGGAGGATCAATGATCCTTAATAGAGTATTAATATACTTTGCAGTGACAATAATCCTTTTCCCTCTAACAAAGGTTGTCATTCTAGCCTCTTGAAAGCTACCATTAGATTTTAGAAGATTGGTAATCTTCATATTTAAATAAAAATTCTTGACAACATAGGGAGAATAAGGTATCGAGATTGCAAGCAAAATTTCAAAGAAACTAAACCAAGGAGATAGGTCTAAGTTAAAACCCTCTTTGAGTTTTTCCAAATTAACAAAGACAATGGGATAGAACCCATGATTTGCAAAACGATCTTGAAAGAGTTTCAAATCATTTTTAGAGAGAACAATAGGATTGGTAAGAAACCCATGTTCAATCCTAGTAAATTTTGAGGATTCAATTAATTTAGGATAAAGTGTAGTCAATTGAGCAGATGCAGAACCAGATACCTTAGAGGATGATTCTCCTCGAAATGAAGAAGTAGAGACAGTTGATTCGACGCGCTTAGAAGGAGATGCAACAACTTCTTCCTTATCCCTCCTTTTGGCTGTTTCAGGGTCGATCTTTGGTTGAACATGTATTGCAGGAGTCTCTTTAATCACGATTGTCTTTCGTCTAGATTTTTGAGACAATTTCATCACTTGCGACCTTTGCCTGGAAACTCTTAAGTGGCTTCTTCTCTCCCTTTTTGGTCGATTTGAGGGTTTAAGAGAAAAAGAGGACGGATTAAGTTGATAATTCAGGGATTCCTAAGATTTTGAAAATTTCTTAGACGGCATACTGGAGAGAAATGTGTAGAAAATTGAAGAAAAATTTAATGCTTTGCTCGAGTTAGGGTTTGAGCGTCTCACAAAGAAGGAAAAGCTTACTCGAGGGGAGATGAACAATCAGTCATATAAAGTATTTTTAAAGAAAATTAACTTGAGGCATTTAATTGAATGACTCGAGCTGAATAGCAGAATATATAGAGACAGATTCAAGTTAACTTGAGGCAATTACAAAATTAACTCAAGGTAAATAGAAATACTTACCTGGGTGTAGCGAAGGAGTTGAGTTGAGGTGATTTCATTTTACCTCGAGGCAATAAGTGCTTATACCCAGGGTGCTTTGTACCTTAGGCTGACTCGAGGCAAGGCACCTGCTAACTCGAGGCAAATAAACATGTAATTGATTTCTAAGAGAATTTGACTTAAGGAAAATAGGAACACGACTCGAGGCAAGATACTTCTTGAATTATTTGTTCTTTGATTGGTCGTGACTCAGGGCACTTAACTAATAGAGTCGAGGCAATTGACTCGAGGTAGCATTTTTGACTTCTAGTAAATCAGGCTTCTGCATAAAGTAACACGTATTAGTACATGTTTTATATTAACTTGAAGTCATTTTTCCTTCACCTCTAGTTATTTTAACTTAAAGTTACAACTTTGTAACTTGAAGTTAGTCTAGATTGCATTTCAATCTTGTGATATTTGACTCGTATAACTAGAGGCACATTGAACAATAACTTGAGTCAAAGTGTGCTCTGTTAACCTCTGTTTTCTTTCTCTTTAATAGAGTCCTGCAAAAACAACATCTGGAAACTTCGATGCTTAAGTTAGTATTCAATTATCATAAAAAAATAGGATTAATAACAATAAACTAACATTACTTACAGTTCACTGGGATTTACTATTCCCAATTCCCTTCAGAATGAATGTGAATTGTTCTTTGGCCAAAGGTTTGGTGAAAATATCTGCAAGTTGCAAATGTGTTAGAATGAACAATACATTGACATCTTTCTTTTGTACATAATCTCTATGAAGTGATGTCTCATATCAATATGCTTGGTTCTGGTATGATGGAATGGATTCTTGGCCAAGCATAATGTGCTGGTGTTGTCACACAAGATTGGAATTTCCTTCAGATGGATCCCCAAGACATGAAGTTGTTCCTTAAGCCACATAACTTGAGCACAACAACTAGAAGCAGCAATATATTCAGCTTCGGTAGATGACAAGGAGACAGTTGTTTGCTTCTTGTTGAACTAGGAAACAAGTAAGCCACCAAGAAATTGACATTGCCCACTTGTACTTTTTCAATCTGTCTTATTCTTACACCTCCATCGACCTCGCCCTTTCAGGTGGCGGGTTAAAGGGATTCCTTTCATATTTTACCTTTCCTTTATTATTAGTCCATTTAAAGGTAAATTAGAGCACGCGCAATAGAGTACTGACAGAGATTTGCCGTAATCTCCCAAAATAACCAGATTAGAAAAGGATTTGCAGTATAATGTAACCTGGGTCGTTTCCCAACGAATTCGCAGTTGGTTCAATTCGAACAAAGAATAAAACAAAAAAAAAATTGGGGGTTTTGATTCAAGAGAATAAAAATGAAATAACATAACAGAATGAAGTAAACACAGATTAAACAGATAAACGAAGATTAACCCAGGATTTCGAATTCCACCACTTCCCTTCCTCGGACGAAAACAGATTATAACCAAACGCGTGATCGACTCGGGCAAACCGAAATCTCGCATTTACCCGAAATTCCCTCAACTGAACAATCGTCCGAATTTATTCGAATCAGTGGCGTATCTCTGCGCGATCGTACAATGATACTTTAACCTAGTTCGAACTACGTCCTTGGGAAATGTCAATCGGGCGTTAAATCTAACACCCAATCCGAAAGTAAATCGAATCCAAATTACAAAACGAAACGAATTTGTTACCGTTAAGAACGAGTCCTCTCGATAGTGGAATCCTCAATCCATGGGTCAATCACAAGTAGCTTAGCTAGTCATGGTTATGCGAACGAAAATCGAACGAATGAAGAAGTTCATCATGAACACGAAGAACACGATGAACAGAGGAAGAACAGATGAGAGAAAATAAAACTTCGTATTTGATTCAAAATTATCTAAAAACGTGAATAAGAATGTGTTTGTGGCTGCTGCCTCACTTAACCTAAAATGGCAAAACGAAATGGGGCTCCAATCCACAAGTCGTGCCCGAACGAAAATAAAATAAAATGGGCTTTAATTACAAAATTCGAGCCCAAAAATACATATGACTTCGGCTCCAAAATCAACCGCCCTCTTGTCCGAATTTGCTCTTCATGTCTTCATAACAATTGTAGCTCTCTGAATCATCTGAAATATGAGACAAAAATGAGGCAAATCCGATGTCTGGTTCAAGAGTTATGGTAAAAATGGTGAAGCAATGTAAAACTGGAATTTATTATTAAATAATGGCTAAAATATAATAAAAGGCCCAAGGTCCAAATGAGTATAAAAGCCATTATTTATTAGCTAAAGAGTCCTAAATTATAAATCAAGAGACAAAAAGTAGTGTATGAAATATTCAATTATCAAATTCCCCCACACTTATCTTTTTGCACTCCCGAGCAAAATTCAAAGAAAAAGACCTAAAGGAGAAACTCTTCTTTTCTAACAATTGCTAACAATGCAAAAATTGAACAAGGGACACAAAGCTCCAAAAGATCAATCAATCAAGACCACAATCCCTTCATCTCAAATTACAATTCATGGTAATCTCAATTAATGATGCTAATCACATAAGATGGTCTCTCAAATGATGCGCTCAATCAATCAATCAATCAATCTCTCAAGTGTTTAAGGTAAATAAGTGTATCGCTCAAATTCTACTCAAGAAATTTGCTCTACCATAAGCTTGCTCAATTTCTACGTCTCCACTACTCATAACACATGCATGCACAAATCAAGAGAGCTTGTTATGAAAGGTTGTAATGGGGTTAGGGTGAAGGTAGGTAATAGTATGGAATGAGAGGTTAAGCACCAAGGAAATTAAAAAGAGCACTAATTAACACAATCATTCTCTATGTAAGAAAATTTTTATTTTACTTATATATCTCCTTTCTTTCTATGTATTTTCTTTCTATATTTCTTCTTTTTTTTTTTTTTTTTTTTTTTTTTTTTTTTTTTTTGCTTTTGCTTTTCTTTCTTTCTTTCTTTCTTTTTCTTTTTTTTTTTTTTTTTTTCATTTTTTTTTGAGAAAAAAAAAGAAACTATACTATATACATAATCACAATGACAAAAGCAAACATCCCCCCATACTTAAATTGTTGCACTCTTGAGCAACCCCACACTTAAACACAAAACCAAGGTGAAACCAATGCTCAATAAATTTTCAAGGTGCAGAATAAAATGGTTTTTCGCTTAGGCTTGTAATGTAGCTTTGAAAAGAATGAGTCAAAAAGGCATAAAGGGCTAGCAAAGGAATCATAATGCAAGGGAAAGGCTATTTGGCCAAAGTGAGAAAAATAAAAGAAAGAAAACAAGCTTCCATCATACTTATGCACTTAAATGAAAAATGTAGTTTCAAAAAGAAAAGGAGCAAGTTCTAGAGAACACAAATCATGAGCGAGATGCACACATGAAAGAAAGAATGGCAAAAGATGAATTCCATTCATGCAGGCCCAAAACCTCACAAGGTCAATACCAACTTAGGCAATCAACAACATCAAATCAACTACCAAGACATGTAATCGAAGAGTCAAGAATGACAGACCAAACAGAAATGATCCATTAAAACCAAAATGTCCAAGTTCATAATATGGAGCAATCATAGAAAGAGAGACTGTATTTATTTCAAAAAGCAAAGTAGAAAAAGGAAAACAAATAGAAGAAAGAGGGAGAAAGAAAGAAGAATACTCCCCAAGGGGTTTATGGAGGATAAGTGGCATCAATGAGGAGAATCTCTTGCTTCCTCGGTCAGCTGGGATCCCTCATGAAATGGCTTGAGGCGATGCCCATTAACCTTAAAGGTTCGTCCCGTGGGTGGATCACATAGCTCAACAGCACCAAATGGAAAAATGTTAGTGATCTCAAAAGGGCCATCCCATTTAGATCGAAGCTTACCAGGCATAAACTTCAAACGGGAGTTAAACGGAAGAACTTTCTCGGCCCACGAGAAAATTCTTTCCTCGAGAATATGCTTATCATGGAATGCCTTAGTCTTTTCCTTGTATAACCGCGAGCTTTCATAGGCATCCAATCTAAGCTCATCCAACTCTTGCAATTGTAGCTTCCGCTCCATCCCGAGACTTGGCCAAATCCATGTTACACTTGTTTAATGGCCCAATAGGCTTGATGCTCCAACTCAACCGGAAGATGACATGCCTTACCAAAGACAAGCCGATAAGGAGACATCCCAATCGGAGTCTTGTAGGCCGTGCGATATGCCCACAAAGCATCCTCTAATCGCTTACTCCAATCTTTAGGGTAGAGTTAACGGTCTTTCGAAGGATTTGCTTAATCTCTCTATTTGAGACTTCGGCTTGACCGTTGGTTTGAGGATGGTATCTTGTGGAGACCTTGTGAAGCACTCCATACTTGCGTAACAAGGCACCCATGCTTCGGTTGCAAAAATGGGAGCCTTGGTCACCGATAATAGCTCTAGGAATGCCAAACCGAGAAAATGTTAGACCTAACAAAATCCACCACCACGGAAGAATCATTAGTCCGAGTGGCTTTCGCCTCAACCCATTTCGAGACATAATCAACAACAAGAATATGTAAGTATAACCATATGAAGCGAGAAATGGACCCATAAAATCAATACCCCAAACATCAAAGATCTCACAAAATAATATAGGATTAGGGCATTTCATGCCTACGGGAAATACTCCCGCTCTCGACGTTATCACATGACTTACAAAACAGATGGGAATCATGAAACAAGGAAGGCCAAAATAATCCACCTCTAACACTTTCCTAGCAGTTCTTTGGGGTCCAAAGTGACCACCACAGCGCGAAGCATGAGCAAAATGCAATATAGAGTGAAACTCATGATCGAGCACACATCTCCTAACTACTTGGTCACTACAAAATTTCCACGAGATAAGGGTCATCCCAAACATAATATTTAGACTCACTCTTTAATTTAAGGGTTTGGGCCCTAGTGGAATCTATAGGCAAAACACCGGCTACCAAGTAGTTAACTAGATCGAGCATACCATGGAAGCTTACCTTGCGGTTTGTAGAAGCCGCTCATCGGGAAATCATCCCGAATAGAAGAGGGGTGAGAGGGAGAATGAGTGATGCGACTCAAGTGGTCAGCTACCCAGTTTTGTGCTCCACTTCTGTCTCGAATCTCAACATCGAACTCTTGGAGCAATAACATCCACCGGATGAGTCGGGGCTTAGCATCTGTCTTTTTCAAAAGAAACTTCAAAGCAGCATGGTCGGGAAAACAATTACTCTACTTGCTAGCGATATGACCTAAACTTATCAAAGGCAAATACAATAGCCAACAACTCTTTCTCGGTAGTGGTGTAATTAGGCGAGCGGATCCAAAGTCTTGGAGGCATATGCAATCACATGAGATGCTCTATCAACTCATTTGTGCCAAGATAGCACCAACCGCATAGTTGGAAGCATCACACATCAACTCAAAGGGGAGGCACCAATCGGGGGCTTGGATCATGGGGGCTGTAGTCGGCAACGCTTCAAATGATCGAAGGCCGCCTTGCAAGCATCATCAAATACAAAGTCGGTGTCCTTATGCGAAGGTTGGACAAGGGTCGGGCGGTCTTGCTAAAATCCCGAATGAAACGCCGATAGAAACCTGCATGACCAAGAAAAGAGCGAACTTCCCGCACGGATGCGGGGTAAGGCAAAGCGAAATTACATCTATCTTAGCGGGATCTACCTCAATCCCTTTCCTAGACACTATGTGTCCCAAGACTATACCCGACTCAACCATAAAGTGACACTTCTCATAATTCAGCACAAGATTAGACTCAATACACCTATGCACAACTCTAGACAAATTAGCCAAGCATGCATCAAAATCGAGACCCATATACGGTGAAATCATCCATAAAAACCTCCATGCGGTCCTCTAGAAACTCGGAGAAAATGCTTACCATACAACGCGAAAGGTGCCGGGTGCGTTGCAAAGGCCAAAAGGCATCCTTCGGTAGGCATATGTTCCAAAGGGGCATGTGAAGGTCGTCTTCTCTTGATCCTCGGGAGCAATATGGATCTGGAAGTATCCGGAGTAGCCATCCAAGAAGCGATAATGGGACTTGCCACCAATCGCTCTAACATCGATCAATGAAAGGTAGAGGGTAATGATCCTTGCGAGTGGCTTGGTTGAGTCTCCTATAGTCGATGCAAACTCTCCAACTATTCTCGAACTCGAGTAGGAATGAGCTCATTCTTCGATTGGCTACCACGGTGACTCCGGATTTCTTAGGAACCACACAGACCGGGCTAACCCACTCGGCTATCGAAATGGGATAGATGATACCACTTTTAAGCTTAGTGACCTCCTTCTTCACCACATCAAGGATAAGAGGATTAAGGCGTCTGGGGTTGCCTCACGGTTTAGAGTCCTCTTCCAATAGAATGCGATGCATACACATGGAAGGGCTGATGCCAACAATATCGGCTAATGTCCACCCAATGGCTTTCTTGTTAGCCCTCAATAAGCTTAGCGACTTCTCTTCTTGGTCGGGAAGAAGATTATTTGCCACAATGATAACCGTTCATCCACCTCCGAAATGCATACTTCGGGTGATGCGGAAGGGATTTCAGCTCAAGCTTGGGTGGTTGCTCGGTGGAGGAAGAAGCTTGGGTGGTTGTTGCAACAACTCGATGTCATCACACTTGGAAATGCACTGAAACCACATTCAAAGAAACGAAAGGACGTGTCTATACGGCTCAATGTTAACATCGAAATCAAGCTCATCAAAATCGAGTTAAGCTCATCAAAATCAGAATCGGGATGCACATTAGGATCGGGGTGAAGCTCAAACTCGGAATCAATATCGAATCCACATGTAATGTAGAATCACCAAGCAAGTCGAATCACCAAATAATGCGGCATTAAGCAAATCGGTGCAAAAAGCACCATTCATTATCGGACATGCACAAATGGGAGAATCACTCTCGATGCAAAATCGGGATAATCGGCACACCAATCGGCAATAACATCATCCACGGCATCATCAATCACATCAATGCGAAAAAGCAGAATGTTCTTCCCTAGGATGTCTCATGGCATCAAAAATATTGAAATTCACGATATATCACCAAACTCCATGGAAAGAGTACCGGAATGCACATCTATCTTAGTCCTAGCTTTGTTTTCATGAAAGGCCTCCCTAGAATGATAGGTGATCTACTACTTGGGAGACTCATCCTCCATATCTAAGATGTAAAAATCAGCGGGGAAATATCGGTTCATTAACCTTGACTAATACATCCTCAACTAAACCGAAGGATGAACATTACTCCTATTAGCTAGCCGAACAACAACACCGATGGGACGTAAAGGACCAAGACCAAGAGATTTATAAATAGATGCGGGCATGACATTAATAGAAGCACCTAAATCTAGCATGCAATCATCAAATCTATAGTTACCAAAATAGCAAGGGATAGAAAACGTCCACGGATCCTTGCACTTGCGAGGCATCGTAAATTTGGATGAGTCTTGATACATTCTGGTTCAAACTCACTCGTTCACTCCCCTTGATCGCCTCTTATTGGTGCACAACTCCTTGAGAAACTTGGCATATTTAGGAATTTGTTTGACTTTGCATCTAAGAGAGGAATGTTGATCTCTACTCTTGAATGTCTCAAGTATATCCTTCTCTTGTGCTTTTTTACCAACTTCTTAGATTGAATCGCTCTGAGGGAAAGGAAGAGGAATGGGGATGTCTTCCTCTTCACCTTGCTGCACTTGCCTTTTTATTTTTAGAGTCAATCTTCACATTTTCGACTCTCTTTCGATGTGGAAGTCACGTCTGCGGGGTTTAGGTTCCTCCAATTGCTTGCCGAACGAAGGGAGATAGCACTCACATTCCCCTTAGGATTAGGAATTGTTTGTGAAGGAAGAGTGTTGGATCCACGAGGTTGAAGCTGGTTCAATGAGGTTGCCAACCGCCCAATCTGTGTTTGCAAACTCGAATGGAAGTGTCGGTTCTTTGTTGGAACCGCATATTAGGCAGACAAATTGCTTCATCATATCCTCGAGGAGGAACCACCACTACCACTACTACTAGCTTGTTGTTGTGTTGCACCGTGGAGGTGCACATATGGCTGGTCGAGGAGGTGGTGCTAGCAAAGGCAAAGGAGGTGCAGATTGCTTTGTTGGAAATTTCCGTGGTCTATCTTGTCTCGTTGGTAATTCCCGATTTTTGCTGATATTGGTTACTCGGTTCGATTCGGTTCCAACGAAAATTGGGGTGATTTCTCCAACCGGGATTGTAGGTGTTGGAGAAGGCATTATTCTGGCTGGTATTGTGGCTTTCTGGAAAAGCTCCCACCGAAGCTGCGAGTGGTCTTGATAAGTAGGATCATGCAAGGTAGGGCAAGAGTCGATAGAATGGTAAGGGTCGAAACGGAACCCACATGAGTACCCAATCGAGGAGGAGAAGATTGTACTTGTACGTGTCCTTGCCAGTGCCTCACCGGAGAGGTCGAGATCATCAAGTCTATTCTCTAATCTCGAGAATCGTCTTGAATGGAGGTGTTTGAACATGGTAAACGGGAGTACTATTGGCCCTGGTGCCAAATTGCTTGAGAGTTGGCGCCATCTCGGATATCAAGTCTCGGGCATCTTCGGGTGTCTTGTTACGTAGAGCCCCACCACTAGAAGCATCCACTAAACCTTTGTCTACTTTGGAGCGAGACCATCATAGAAATGGGTAATCAAGTCTTTCTCGGAGATGCGGTGGTGTGGACGGCTTGCACACAACCTTTTGAACCTCTCCCGGTACTCATACAAAGTCTCCCCGTTGACTTGCTTAATGTTGGCAATTTCCTTCTTGATCGCGATCGCTCTTGAAGAAGGAAATATTTCTCCATAAATAACCTGCGAACCTCATTGACTCCCAATAGATGAAGGTGAAGGTACAACAACCGATCTTTGGCTCCACCTTCCAATGAGAAAGGAAAAGCTCTCGGCTTGATTTGATCTTCATCAATTGCATGTGGTTTCATTGTCTTTTGCACACTAGATGGAATTCCTTGAAATGCTTAATGGCACACTCACTTTGAAAGACCATGAAACTTAGGCAGCAAGTGTATTAGACCAGATTTAAGCTCAAAGTTAGCCCATGAGCGCGGATATTGAATGCCTGAGGTTGATAATTAACATCGGGTTCATTCAATTCCTTTAAAGTAGGCCGATTTTCCTGTTCTTACGCCATAATTTCTGAGTTAGGAAAATTGCTACTAGAATCGGTGTAAACAACAAGACTATCGAAGTACTATCGAAACACAATCGAAAGATCAACGGTATGGACACAATCGGAATGGCCACATCGGACTCAAGTGCAATGTCCAATTCAGTATTAATCCCACGACTTAGCCTAACAACTCTTCTAGCAGTAAGAATTGTCCTTTCTATTTCAGGATCAAATGGCAACAAGTCTTCTGCATTGATAGTGCTCCTAGTACTCATGCAGCATAGTCACAAGGCAGAATCTGCAAAAAAAAAAAATCAGAATTACGAAAATGCCACTAAAAGTGGTATAAAGTAGAAAAACACTAGAACACACAAAAGCAAACACAAAAACAAAAACCTATGGTAGAAATTGACCTAAACAAGTCCAGAAACACTATCAAATGATTTTTAAAATTTTTGGGACTTGGACGGGGCAACTCCTAGACCATTGGGAACCCAAAAATGGAATAAAAAAACTTCAAAATTGAAAAAGTGGTCTAAACGATGGAATTTGGCTTATATCTCAAGACCACAGCGCTTTAGCCCCGTGTCCTATGCTAAATAACATTTTCCTTCAGCTCACCAAAAATCAGCCCAATCGGAGTAAGTCAAACAATTGCTAAAATACCCGATATATCCTACCGAGACCAAAAATGGTAAAAACAGGGTCTAAACGATGGAATTTGGCAAAAATAGGTGAGACCTCATCTCCCCTTAGGGAGTGAGTCTTGCTCAGAATGCCCAATTCCTTGTGAATAAGACCTGGGTTGAGTGATCTAGGTCAGAAAAATTTCTGTCCAGCCACTCAAACCACCTAAACTACCGAAAACGAAGCTATTTGCACTAATGTTACTAATCAAACCGATGCAAATTCCCCGGCAGCGGCGCCATATTTTGACAGAGATTTGCCGTAATCTCCCAAAATAACCCAGTTAGAAAAGGATTTGCGGTATAATGTAACTGGGTCGTTTCCCAACGACCAGATTGGTTCAATTCGAACAAAGAAATAAAACGGTAAAAAATTGGGGGTTTTGATTCAAGAGAATAAAAATGAAATAAAATAACAGAACGAAGTAAACACAGATTAAACGGATAAACGAAAGATTAACCCAGGATTTCGAATTCCACCACTTCCTTCCTCGGACGAAAACAGTTATAACCAAACTTGTGATCGACTGGGCAAACCGAAATCTCGCATTTGCCCGAAAATTCCCTCAACCGAACAATCGTCCAGAATTTATTCGAATCGTGGCGTATCTCCGTACGATCGTACAATGATACTTTAACCTAGTTCGAACTACGTCCTTGGGAAATGTCGATCTGGGCGTTAAATCTAACACCCAATCCGAAAGTAAATCGAATCCGAAATTACAAAACAGAAACGAATTTGTTACCATTAAGAACGAGTCCTCTGGATAGTGGAATCCTCAATCCATGGGTCAATCACAGTAGCTTAGCTAGTCATGGTTATGCGAGAATGAAAATCGAACGAAATGAAGAAGTTCATCATGAACACGAAGAACACGATGAACAGAGGAAGAACAGAGATGAGAGAAAATAAAACTTCGTATTTGATTCAAAACTATCTAAAAACATGAATAAGAATGTGTTTGTGGCTGCTGCCTCACTTAACCTAAAATGGCAAAACGAAATGGGGCTCCAATCCACAAGTCGGGCCCGAACGAAAATAAAATAAAATGGGCTTTAATTACAAAATTCGAGCCCAAAAATACATATGACTTCGGCTCCAAAATCAACCGCCCTCTTGTCCAAATTTTCTCTTCATGTCTTCATAACAATTGTAGCTCTCTGAATCATCTGAAATATGAGACAAAAATGAGGCAAATCCGATGTCTGGTTCAAGAGTTATGGTAAAAATGGTGAAGCAATGTAAAACTGGAATTTATTATTAAATAATGGCTAAAATATAATAAAAGGCCCAAGGCCCAAATGAGTATAAAAGCCATTATTTATTAGCTAAAGAGTCCTAAATTATAAATCAAGAGACAAAAAGTAGTGTATGAAATATTCAATTATCAAGTACATGACCGGTTTGGACAAACTACTATACTGGTAAAAGTAAAATCAACAGAAAGTAAAGTCCCTGGAGGGTTATGATATAGTCATCCAATATAAATATCCAAAAAGGTAAAGTACAAAATATGAAAGGGCATCCCCTATCCTTCAACTACACTGCCATGCCCTACCTTTCCAAAAATGCCTTTTAGAATCAGGCTCGTACCCCTGCGTCTACAAAGTTCTTGGAGTCCAACAATGGCCCCCAGAGTAACTGTCAATACTCATGTACTAAATGTGTGATGTGTTTGCATGCAACCATGTCAAATATAAATTCACAAGTAAAATGCCAAATAAACCATATATGCAAACAGAAACATAAACACAAACTGTCTTCACACCGTCAAGCCACCTTACCAAGGCAGGCCCCGGAATCACCGGAATCACAAACCGTCAAGCCGCCATTCAAGGCAAGCCCCAGACTCCTTAGGCTAGGAACACAATCACTGGGGACTCAAACCCCAACATGCTTTGTATGAATATTTGGCAAAAGTACAAATACACATGCATGACAAAACAATACAATACATACATCAAAACATATAAAAGTACCAGAGTAAAGCAATTACTACCTGGTGGGGTTTATACCATTATGTATAACACCCCTACCGGCCTCGCTTTTACAGGTGGCGGGTAGTGTGATTCTAACAACCCATCTGGATCTTCTTTATTTGGCATATGCGGAAGCATTCCCAAAACATGTACTCAAAAATTAGACACCTGGCCCTATAATATTCATACGGAAGCGTCAACATTCTTCAGGGCCATCACCATAGCTATCGGGGTGTCTGCTCTGCTCATACTTTCTACGGCAACTTCAAGCAACCTTCCCTTGCAGCACTTCTTTGTCGTGCTCACCTGCCTAAAGGTTGGTTGGGGGGGAGGGTGAGATTCTGGCAAATCTTAGTAGCAAACATTACCGAACAATGCATGTAAGATAATTACTAGTGTATGATATGCTTGCCTTACATAGGCTCATGTTAACATAATGACATTTTTGCATGCTTCAATGCTACATAAAATATACTTATGGCCATAGCATAAATAGAAACAGAGCTTCAACGATTCGAATATGTTAAACAAGAAAGTAAAGCAATCATACATATCAAAACACAAGAAAAATATCAATACAAGCAAGTAGGGTAAGCCCACTACCTTATAGGCTAATGTTATTCTTCATTTGTACCTTCTCTTCAATTACAGAGTTGATTGCGACAACTTTCATTCTTTCTCGACTTCTCATGGCCCTAAACACGTCGTCATATTATTAGAGCCAAGTAAAACAAATACCTAATGGCTTATCTTTGCCTCATAGGCATTCTTACACCCTTGGAGATCATTCTTATTACATTTGGCCATTTCTTTCTTAATTTCGCATGGTAACTAAAAGCTATCAGCATTTTGGCCTAACTTTGAAAAATCACTATTGTTGGTTATGATTAGTTTTGATGATGTCTTATATAGATGTCATTCTTAAGAGCAAAAAGGTTGCATACTACATTTACATTCTACTCGCACTAATTCTTATGTTTACTGTAGATGTGAAGTATAGAATGATTAGGAGAAGAAAAGAAGAGGAGATATTGAAGAAGGTAGAAGTTGAAGAGAATGATGAGCCCAAGCTAAATGATGAAGAATGACCAAGATAAGAGATGGAAAATGGAAGAACTTGCTGAGTGGAATGAAGATATCATTATCCAAGTTCTAAAATTGATCCTAGAAGTCTCCATGATCAAATGGAAGTTGGAATGGCTCAAATCGGAGTTAAAATTGGAACGGCTCAAATCGGAGTTAAAATAAGCAAAAGGAGCTTCAGGATGATATAACTCGAGTTATGAACTCACAACTCGAGTTAATAAAGTTGCTACAGTGTTTTCCCTCTTCTGGAATGAGTTAACTCGAGTTATGTATGAGTAACTTGAGTTAAAATGTGCTCTCGGCGTTTCTAGACAAGAGTAACTCGAGTTACCACTTAGTAACTCGAGTTACCAATGCTTTTTCAGCACCTCTGTTATACTGTTTCGCATTTCAGCTGGCGAGGTCTGGTAATTTGATGATATCTCCCAAACCAGAGATCGGATTGAGATGAAACCAAAGGCATATGAGACTAGACTCCCAATGCGTCATTTGGATATAAAATTCAAGCCCAAAGGAGTTCAGATCAAGGAGCTATAAATTGTTGAAGTTGTCACTGAAATTCACACCACACTGCTGAACAAGCCTTAATGTTTTGAGTGTAACTCACAAAATACACCTCCAAATAATCTCAAACCAGTGGCATTTGAAAGAAGACATAAACATCTTTCTGGGGATAGGTCATTTTCTATAATTTGAATTGTATTCAAAGAGATATGGCCTTTGGAATTTGAAAGTCAGTTCTATATGTTACAAAAATGGTGGTCAAGAACAACCTCCATTCATCTAATGTTAATGGACGAAATACAATGAGTCTAGAGCTGATTCTTATCGAACTGGAAAGAAGACTTAAAGAGATTTCGAGATGGGGTGATTTGTCAAATTTAAAGCTACATCAAAGATGACATGTTCACTGGGAATTGGGTCATGTCTTTGCTTGATGCTATTGCGTTTCTCGAGTCCGAAATGTACACAAGAGCGGGAGTATGTAAGTTTATATCGGTAAGAAGTTATATTTGATTTGATTATGACAAAAGCATGTTTACTGGTATAACTCGAGTCATGCACAAAATAACTTGAGTCATGCGACTCTTCAATACTGATGAACTTGTGAAGAATTGGAGTAACTCGAGTTAGGATCAGATAACTCGAGTCAAGAGTCAGACAGAGAGCAAAGAGAATTCTGGAACAAAAGTTTAACTCGAGTTATACTTGGCAACTCGAGTTATAACTCAGATAGAGAGCAACCAGAAGCTTGGAGACAAGATGCAACTCGAGTTATGAAGGATAACTCGAGTTACTCGCAGACAGAGAGGAAATGACATTTTCACAACTCGAGTTAGAATTCAACCAGAAAGCTTTTGGCATTTAAAGCAACTCGAGTTACATGGCATAACTCGAGTTAACCTCTCTACATCAGCAAATCACCGTGTCCGAAATCACAAAATCATTGATTGTGATTTCATTACTTCTTATCATCACTCATTACTATTCCTAATCATGTTTAATCAGTTTGTTAATGAGTTTTAGATGATTATATGAAGGATTAACATCAGATTACAAAAAGGAGATGATTACGTCAGAGTTTACAACGTTAACATTCTCCAACGGTCGAATAGTTCCAACGGTCATATACGCTCACAATAGTCATATTCAAACCTGGAAGAATTACCCAATGATCTTCATTAGCTATAAAAGAAGAAGCATTCAAAATGGAGAAGACGAGGATGAGAGTTGAAATGCTGATATTCTGAATCCTACGTTCAGCTCACACGCACTCTGTTTCTCAATATTATATAGTTTTCAGCAGAGAGTGTGATGATCGATTATGTACTTCAGTGATTATTATTTATCTACTCAATGAGAGAGTCTAAACACTTTGATTATATGTTTAGTGATCAAAACTCAAGGTTGTAGAACCTTTGAGTGTGGGTTTACAATTACAACTTGTAAGGGGAAGTGAGTGTGAGAGTAAAAGGATCATCCTTCGTTTACGGAGTGTGTGATTGTATCCTTACAGTGTGTAAGGGAAGTATCTCGGTAAGAGATTGTAAAGGCTACACAAGTGCCCGACTAAACTTGTGAGGTTGTAAAGGCTTTTCTCTTGTGCCCGGTTAAACAAGGAGATAGTGGAGAAAATCTCAAGTGGAGCTTGGGGACTGGACGTAGGTCAAGGATTAGGCCGAACCAGTATAAATCTCGGCTTTCGTATTCTCTTCCCTAAACTCTTACATTTCTAGCATATATGTTTGAATAACTGACTATTGCTTTGTAAACTATTTCTGTCATTCGAACTACCTTCAGTAAGTTTCGAAAAGATTTCCAAAGTTCCTAAAGTTTTTATTATACACCCAATTCACCCCCTCTTGGGTGATAGTCAGGTCTTTCAATTATTAATTCTACAGAACTCCGATTGGGGTAGTTCAAATTTCTATTTGTCACTAATTAAGTCTAGTTTCATGTACTAATAATCATTAGACTTATTTCTTGCTGTATCATTCCCAGGTTTTCAGTTATTCTTCGCTGTCCAGAAAAAGGTTCCAGTTTAAAGGTCTACCTCAAAAATTCGTATCTCTCGGGATACTACTCTGATTAAGGCGTATGACCTATCAAATTAAACCTTGTTATGTCTAGTTTATATATGAAAAATTTCACAATGAAACTAGCACATTTACTATTTCAAAATTGAGCCCAAATACGACTGTGCATTTCTGAAAACTGACAGTGTTTCAGTTTTTCTGTTGAACTTTGGAAATTCATAATTCTCTTTGTACACATCAGATTTGGGTGTTCTTTGGCTCATGATAAAGATCATGATGTGTACTAATTATCCAAAAAATTTCAGGGTCAAAGAAGTTCATTTACCCTAGTTTTACCTCGCTCAACGATCACTGTTCCAGCTGGAAGTTCAGTTTTCCAGCAATTGATGGCGATGCTACAGTACACACATGCACTATTCATCTACGATTTCACTGTAGCTAACGTCTTGACTCTGTTTCTGCACTCCAAAAACAGAACAATCAACGTGCATGCAACTCCAAATGGTATTTATGGTCATCACCAAAAACAGAACCATACCTATTCGGTGCTCCTTGATTCCAGAGAACCCAAGGCTTTATACTTAGAAATAGCAAGCACTTGGTTCAGCTATTCATACCTCGAAACAGCAAGCCATGGTTCAGTAGAGACCATTCAGAAGACATAGCACATGCATGCAACATCAAGCTTCAACTTCAACCACTTCAGAACCTCATGCATGCAACGATAGCTTTAAACGTTCTCGCTTTCGGTATTCAAACCAGAGCATTCATGCGAACCCAAAGCTCGACTTCTAAAGCCTTGAAACATAAAAACCAACGTGCGAGAGGTTCAAAAGTCACCTTGAATAAATTCTGATCTGTATGCAACTTCCAATCCCTTTTTGATAGTCGACACCTCTCGCTTCTGTTTCTGATCGCAGCTCCTCCTCATTTCACAGCTTCATTCTCGGTCTCAAACTCTCTCTTTCTCTAATTGTCAAACTCTCGTCCTCTCACTCACTATTTTTCTCTAACTTCTGCATTTCTGTTTCTGGCTCTCAGAGTTTTCCTCTCAGTGTTTTGGAGTTCTCGCAGAAGAGGATAAATGAAGGTGTATATGGTTGCTGCAGAATTCAAGAGAAATCGCAGAGCATGGTGACGTGTTGGAGACACGAGAAAGAGTGGTGGAGCATGAATACATGCCGGATGAATAAATAAAGGGAGTATGAATATTGTTTCCACACTGAGCTTCCATGAGAGGAAATGGAGCATTGCATGAACACGATGATCTGTCTTAGAATGCATTGAACAGCTGTGCCTTTGCTGCCACCTCTTCATCTGTATTTTATTGTTGGGCCGAGGAGGAGTAGCAGCTGAAGGAGGATATGGGCTTAGTCGAATAATGAGGGAGTATGTCCGAATGGTTATGACCGAGAAGGAAAGCACATTGAAGGATCATGGTTTGCACGTGTGTGTTCAAATCTTTGCAAGTCCAATTAACAACTGAATATTAAATTGGTGCACTATCTGAGCTGAAGAGAAATAGCAATTTTAGGGAGTATGGCCTTCGTGTAGCTTGCTTTATTTGAAATATGTTGGGCTTTACAATAGATACAATTTACTTTGCCCTTGGGTCCACATATCATTAAGCTTTTCTTATAAGCTTTGGACTGAAGTATTCTTTTGGACTAAAATCTTCAACTAATGCTTATCTTCTCATTAACCACACTTTGGGCTCCACGCAACTATATGAGAAAGGTAAGGCAAGGAGGTGTTATACTCAAATTCTTAAATTATATCCTTTATTCTCTTTTTCCTTCTAATTTTGTACCATAAGACTACAACAATTCTTTTCTCAAAATTCTGATTAAACATTTCCTTGTCTCTTCAAATTTGGCTTGGACTTTGCCCAAATTCATTTGGGGCTTGGGATAGAAAAATTACCACTTTACCCCTTCTTAGTTTCGGCACTAGACTTTCAAATAAACTCCAGAAATTATTCTAGGCCATTAACTTCAATAATTATTTTCCCAAAAATTCATGGAATGTAGGCCTTAAATTCCAATAATTATTTGTAGGCCAAATCTTCACAATACATTCCCTTTCAATATTTCTAATTTCCCAATTCCAAAATTTGGGATGTTACATTACTCCCCCCGTTCAATAAAATTTCGTCCTCAAAATTTGATCGTTTGTACTTTGGGGAATAATTCTAAACACTTAGTCTATTCCTTTCTCATGCATGCTCACTAAGCACACAACAAATCATACAGCCATTTCATTCATTCTGTACCCGGTGTGTAGTATTCATTCACGGGACTCATTGGTCCATTCTCACAGCGCTTGGTTACACCTCAGGCTTCTCTGCCCAATACATTCAACCTTTCGGCTTATTCTATTCTCTTACCATAGCGTCCGATATTCTTGCCTTAATGCCCAAGGAATTACCCTCAAGCCATAGGCATCACGACTACAACTTGGTACAGTCCGAATGTTCTTCCAATCTCAAGATATACTCTAGTCACACTGATCTAATGTCACCCTGCTAGGTAACAAACACAGTGCTAGGCTTCTTCAATTCAAGCTCTCAGACTACTTCCTCTTGACTAGCTCTGTTGCTAGCAAGTACTATCTAGCTTAACCAGTTCATATTTCTAGACCATTCTATCAGTTTCTGTTCCTGTACGAACAAGGTCACCAACTGCACCGCTTCTCAATTCAAAACATCAGTGATGACAACTACATCGTCACTTTTCAATTCTTCTATGTTGTCTCATATTCAAAGTTCTGATTTTCAAATTCGAACATTCAAAATTCTGTGGTAACAGTACATTTTCAAAATCATTCTATACAAAAATAGTTCTTTCATATTTTCAACAAAATCGCTGCCAGCTCAAGTTCAAGAAAATATATTCATTCTATTGCAAACCATGATGGTCGCTTCATTCCAAACTGTAATATTCCCTTGTCGAAGTACCACACCCGGCCTAAACCGCCGTGGAATTCAGGGTTACCCCACATTCTAGGGTACTACCTCTCGGATTGACCGGCGACGAGATTACAGCATTCAAATTCCCTCGTTTGATTAGCACCCCCGGCTTAACCGTGATGGCATATAGGGTTACCCCACATTCTAGGGCATTACTTCTCGGCCTTAACTGGAGATGAGTTTACTTTCATTCTCGATTCGAAATATTCAATTCTCGTGTGCACAATTCTTTCTTTCAATTCTCAGTTCAAGATATTGAATTCTGATGTGCACAATTCTTTCTTTCAATTCTCAGTTCAATGAGCTTTTTCAATGGCAAGCGTTTCAAAAACATTCTAAACACATCTGGGAAGATCCAGTAAACTGAGTATTTCTACAACAGTTTCTGACCTTTCCAGTTCTGTACTGCTTTCACAACTACATAATTCAAAATTGAATTTCAAATTTTGGGTTCAAACCCATTCTTTGAGACAACATCATTTCAAAAGTGACCATTACCCTAGTCTCAAATTCCGTTGAAAACATTTCATTCAAAAATTCAGTTCATAAAATTCAAAAATTCAATTCCAATTCTGGGTTCCACAAGGATCCCTTCCATGAAACAATATCGTTCAAAAGTGACTACAAAATGGGTCTCAAATTCTGTTTAATGAATTTCATTCAGAAATTCATTTCAGAAAATTCACAATTCTGCAGGTGCATTGGCAAGTTCAAAATTCAAATTTTCAAACATTCACAGGAACTAGACAACTGCTATAGAAAGTCATCACTTCTAAACACATTCTAGATTCTATTATTGGCTACCCAGGCCATTCATAGGACTCTTAGTCCATTCTATGCCTATCTTTCCCACCACGCTTCCACTACGCTACTCTAATTGGTTTGCCATTTTGGTGAGTATCCTTCGTAGGTAGCCCTCATACACATTGGCACAACATTCTAGTGCCTTAATCCATTCAATTCAATTGGTACCCTATTCTAGTACCTCAATTCATTCAAATCATTCTATTCAATATCCTAATACCTCAATTCATTCAAATCAATTCAATTGCCTAAAGAATCAATTCAACTATTGTCTGATTCTTAGGTCATGATTCAATTGGTAGCAACCCTTTGGAGTCCTATTCAACTTCTAGGTTCATCAACCTTGCCGTCTTCATTCTAGTATTCTCATGGCATCCCTAAGAATTACCATATTTCATACCTCAAGGCACTCATGCCATCAATCAAGAGGTTTCAAATTTCTATGACACTTCACAGGGGTTATCCATTATGGGATTTCTTTTGCCTAAGCAAGTTTAACTACACAGTTCCATTGGAATTATTGGTCACATGTTAGCTAGGCATCAAATTCTCTGGAGCTCGTACCCTTTTTGATTAGGTATACATCACTAATGCTCCGTTTCTTGTGATTATGTAATCACATATCAGTACTCAGAACCTAATTTCTGATTGAACTTTTAAATTCAAAGAAGATAAATCTATTACCAAAATTTCCATTCTAATTTCGACTTAACAATCAGAATGATCGAAGTATCGATATAGATACTATTCACTTCATCAGAGCATTCAAGCCTAATGAATTGTGGGAATTTATTTGATAACCAGATGTTATAGGTAAAATGGTAAATTCATTAACTCAAGCCCATAAATAAAATTTGGCAGACATTTTGGCAAAAAAAAAAAAAAAAAAAGAAGAAGAAGAAGAAGAAAAAAATTAAGCTTAGGACATTATGTGTTGGGCCGAAGAGAGCATTAGACTTCTTTTGATCATTGATCCAAGGCAATGTAAACAAATGGGCTTGTGTGATGGGACCATATGCAGAACCCATTGTTTTTTTTTAATCCACTACTCTCTTCCAATTGTGCATGCCAGCCACGTGCTTCCTCTCCACCCATACACTTCATTTTTTCTTTTAATCTAAACCAGCAACCACACAACATCAACACCAGCATTCTTCATTCACATTTCCTTCAACCTCTCTCATTTTCTCATCCGATTGTTTCTCCTAACTCGGATAGCTCCCTCTTTCCCTAATATTCATCATCCATTTTATTTATTCTCTCCATTCAATGCCGAAGAGACAGACTGAGGGAGACAGATAGAGATCGTGAGAGACTCCAAGAGAGAGAGTTGATCTGAGAGGAAGAAGAGATCACAAAATCTCTCATGCAAGTCGGTTTCTTATAAAGGTGAGTCTCCAAATCATTTTCCCATCTTGGTTTCCATCATTTTCTAGGTATTATAAGAGTTGCTGATGTCTGAAATTCATGGGATAGTGAGAGGAATTTGCTGTCACCGTATGAAGCATAAGCAGTCTTGCATGTCAATTTTAAATTGGATTTTGGGTTCCTTTGGCTCAGTAAACATGCTTAAAGGCTGTTCATGTCTGATATATGTGCCTCGAGTCTGGTTTTCAAGAGCTATAAGTCAGAAAATAAAATTGCATGTGTTGTTTTCTCAACTCTGCAACATGACATAAAAATAGAGCATATTGTGCATAGTGTTTTCGAAAGTTAGATGTTGATTTTTGCTCTGAAATTTTTACAGGAGATATTAATCTCCTTAAGGTTTAATATAAGCTTTGGATCACCTAAAACGGAGGTCTATAACTCCAGTTATGATTTTTATAAGTTGAGCTGAAAAACTGGAAATTTCTGGTATGCTTCAAGAACAGCAAAATGGCGTTGGGTTTCGGACTGACTAAACTAAATCATTGAAATGTGAAATTTTCCAGTTAAATATTAGACGTATAGAGGTTTAATTTGATAGGTAATTCATCAAATTCCGATAAGTATTGAAGGATTTATGGTTTCTCAAAGTTCGGTCAGAAAATCTGAAGAATTTCTGGACATGGTTTATGTTTTTGAATTATGGGAATTTTTCTCAGCTATAAATCAACTTGGTGACTTTAATTTATGAAAATAGAATTATTAAGGTTTAAGTAGAAATTGGAATCACTCCATTTGGAGTAATATTGGTTGAGTTATGAATTTTCCAAAATCTCAGAAAAGAAGCCTGAATTTTGATAAGTCTTTAAAAAGTCACATAAGTTGTTAATTGTGTTAAACCTTTAAAGTAAATGTTTCTTTGGTTAAAATGAAAGGTTAAATGGCTGAGATAATAATTATCCATAGTGAATAGTATCTAATTAAATAAGTCCCAATAAGTATACATCCCTAGTCATAAGGATATTAAAAGACAAGTATTCTTGGGATGGGTCTAGAGGAGTTGAATTTATAATTATATTTGGATTGGTTAATGACCCATCACTATATAAATGTTAATTATAGGACATGAGAATCGCCCGTGCCTGAAGGACAAGCATAGTGATAAGAATCTGGTGGAAGGGGTTTTGTCGGTAAGACCAACAAGTAGTAACTCTAATCTCACATTCTTTGCATAGCTATATATGTTTGTGTATGCCATATTGTATGTCCCTTTGTATGAGGCCAGCACCACTCGTGGCTCGATTGAGCGGAAGGGCCGACCATGGGGCCAACTTCCCTTGGCTAGGCGGGCCTAGTGCATTCATTGAATTGGTATTGAATTGCCAAAATGAATTTCTTTGTGCCAAGGTTTTTGAAATCTTTGAATCAACACTTGTATTACAAGCTGCATTGTATTTGGTATGTAATACTTGTGTTTGAATTTGAATTTGAACTTGAACTTGAATTTGAATGCTTTAAATGCTATGTGGACTACTCTATTTGGTGAATTTACATGTATTGCATATGCTAGAATTTGAGATTAACCTGTTACTCTGGGATTTATTCATTTGAATCTCAGAGCCTTCCTTAAATCCAGGACGTGGACAATCTAGTAAGCAAGGAGGAAGAGGCAAGGGCTTAGAAATTTATGGGTTTTGAGAAGAAGGTGCTGATGAAGATGGAGTTGAAACATTTAGTTTCACTTTTATATATGGGTTTTACTATTTCCTTATGACTTAGTTAATATTTTGAGATAGTCGTGTATGGCTACTGGGATGTATATTTTTAATTAGATACATATGATTACATAGAAGTAGTTAAGAAATATATATGCTGCTAACTATTGCTGCAGGGACGGGCATGCATGTAACAAGCCCAATTCATGGTGAATGATTTAGTAGAGCACTAAGTTAATCGGAGAAATAAGGAAAAAAAACTCTGATAAAATTGAATAAGGTTTCAAGTATGATGCATTTAATACAGATGTTTGAACCATTAATATAATGTTTTGTAAGTGTTTTAAATGTTTTCAAAAAGCCCATTTGAACTATAATAATGTTTTGAACGCTTTATAAAAAGGGCTTCCATTTTCCAGGATCAAACTTGGCCTAATGGTTTAAATTCTTTATTGAATAATACATCAGAATGCATGATAGGTGAAGATGCCACTCTGTTCTGGCCTCAGTATAGTGGGGTGTTACAGTTTATACGGTCTTGCAATTTTTAACAGCCCTCTAGCTCTCCAAGGTATGGGTCAACCCTAAATAACACCAAAAGACCTTATTTTAGCATTTTCCATAAATACCCTTACATTTTTAGTTAAAATCGAGCCCTTTATTAAATTTTCCAGAAAATCCAGTGAGTCTGGCCCAAATTCCACGATTTTTAATAAATTCCAAACAAATTATATTTATATGAAACTAGTGCCATATGAACCATTAGGATGTCTATTTTTCAGGACAAATAATTCTAGAGACCAAAAGTACATATATTTTGGCGTGTAGCCCATTTTCCACACTTTGGTCAGAATTATCCTTTTGCTTTCTGATCCAACTTTACCAATTTTTATATCTTAGTAGAAAAATCCAAATAATACAAAATTACACATCACAGTGAACCTTAGGATGTGTAATGGATCCCTGTAAAATTTCATCTTAATCCAAGTTCATTTAATATTTTTAAAACCCTGTTTAAGGTTTGTTGTCCAGGAACCCAGAATTGGCAGCAAGCTTGTTCCTAAGGTTTTTCGGTGTTTTTGAGTTTGGAAACTTAAACCATAGCTTAACCCCATAAAAAATCACACTTTGAATAGTTTGAGAACATCAAAAACACCAAAATCAGATTGTAACACCAAGCCCTAACCACTTGAACAAAAACCAGAAGTTTAAGCTTCAAAGGGTCGGGTTTTCGGTGTTTACCTGATTTGGAGATCTGGCTTGGTGTTCTTGATGATTGGCTCTAGCTCTTGATGCTTGAAACTTTTGAACTCACTCCCGTGGTCTCTTTTGGTCACATCTCTTAAGGGAGAAAAAGTGAAGAGTCAAAGCCTTTTAATAATAGTAAAAAGAATCTAGGCGGTATTAATTAACTAGAGTAAATTCCTGTCCAGTAATTAATGAATTGGATCTGACTTTTTGACTTAATTCCCAAGAAAATCCAGAATATTTTAGGGTCTGGACAACTGCCGCATCCCCCTCCATTCAGGTCAGATTTTTACTTTTCAATTGTGGAAAATTACCTACATTGACCCTAATTTACGAAATTACTAGTTTTGGCCCGAAACTTCTTTATTATTCTTTTCTTTTTCCCTAAGCCCTCTAGGTGTTTCCTAGGGATAGGTGGAACCATCTTGGGCCCACAAATCAGATTCCTTTATTTTTCTTTTATTTTTCCCAATTTATCTGATTTATTCCTTTTTATCCAGAAAGTGGGACCCACATTTTGACTTTTGGACTGGTTTTGCTTTTCTTTTCCTCCAAGTAAACTTTTAATCATTTTAAAGGCAAGGTGGTGCATAAGGGACCCCAAGAAATCTGCCCTCATCCATTATATCTGGCTTTTCCACTTTATTCAGTCCAATCTCCTTCTACCGGTCCTTGCTGGGCCCCGCTAGTTGACAGGGTGCTTTCCTTTGTACTTTTCTTCAACTTTCAGATATTTTCCCCTGAATGGACATACATATGTGGAACCTCCTTAACTACCCAATACGGCCCCACATTTGTCTCATTTAGTTCAAAAGAAGCCCCTAATCGATCCCTATCGGTTCCCTTTCTACCGGTCAATTGCCTGTGGGACCCACATTTTGTGTTTGGGCCTGAACATGGGTAAAATCATATGATTTCTCCTTCTCTCTCCTGGGTGGACGAATTTGATGACACAAGGGTAAGGATTTGACTATTTTGCCCTTACTTTTCCTCTTTTTACCCCTGAAGTGATACGTGTCATAATGTGATCATTACTTTGACTCATGCTTTTTGACATATGACTTTTTCAGTGTCTTTTTCTCTCCCCTGACCATGGATGGCACATGGTCATTGTCCAGAGGCAGGAATTTGATTCTAATCAACATTCTCGGGCCCCACTTCATTATACTAGCTTATACTACACCGGTGTTTTGCCCTGGGCCCGCTTTTCCTCAAATCTGGACACCGTCATGATCTCTTTTTCCTTGTCTACACTAGGCGACATTTTGGACCATTTTAGGGCCCACCATACTGTCTCCCATTATTCTGAAAACACTTTATATTTATTACTCCAAATAAGATATTACAGAAAATATTAATAATTAAATTAGTAATAAATACTTCTCATTAATTCAACAGTAATTACAAATACATTATTTACATCAGTAGATGTGTTACACTTATACCCAGCATGATCCAAGTTTGAATATGCCACCAAATATTCTGATTTACCTTTGGGAAACCACAGTCCAAGTTCCTCCGTGTCAACAAGATATTGAAATATCCTTTACACATGTTCTGCATGAGATTCTTTAGGAGCTGACTAGAACCTTGCACACATTCCTACACTGAATTGAATGTCTGGATGACTTGCAGTTAGATATAGCAAAGAACCAATCATTCCTCTATATCTGGCAATGTTGAAGTCTTTTCCCTTTTCATCTGCATCCAATGAACCAGTTGAACTCATCGGGGTGTCTGCTCTATTACATTGATCAAGACCATATTTCTTGAACAAGTCTCTTATATACTTGGTTTGGGAAATGAATATCCCGTCCTTTCTTTGTTTAATTTAGAGTCCAAGAAAATAATTCAATTCACCCATCATATACATTTCAAATTCACCCTGATAGTCTTTGAAAAATCCTTGCATTGAGATTCATCAGTAGATCCAAAAATAATATTGTCTACATATATTTGAGCTAAAATCGAATCCCTTGCTACATTTTATGAAGAGAGTTGTGTTTGATTTTCCTCTGACAAATCCTTGATCAAGAAGAAATTTACTTAATATCTCATACCAAGCTCTAGGAGCTTGTTTAAGACCATATAGAGCCTTTTTCAAACGAAAGGCATGGTCATGGAGGAGATAATCAGGAGAGCGTGGGATCACTGGCGTCCACCGATGCCGATTCACTCTGGCGACGCCATTAAGGCAAAACCACCCCCACCATCACAACAAAAAAGATGGGGAGGTTGTTCTACATAAACTTCTTCCTGAATGAATCCATTAAGAAAAGTACTCTTAATATCCATTTGATAAAGTTTGAGTCCTTTGATACATGCAAAGGCTAAGAGCACTCGTATAACATCCAATCTAGCCACTGAATCATATGTTTCCTCATAATCAATTCCTTCTTCTTGATTATAGCCTTTGGAAACCAATCTAGCCTTGTTTTTGACTGAGATTGTAGATTTATCTCGTTTGTTCTTGAATACCCATTTAGTGCCAATGACTAGATGATCTTTAGTCCTAGGTATCAAGTCCCAAACTTGATTTCTTTCAAATTGATGTAATTCCTCTTGCATTGTTAAAACCTAATCATTGTTTGATAGGGTTTTGTCAATCTTAGGGGGTTCAATCTCATAGATAAAGGCAGAGAAGGTCACTTCGTTTAAAGTGATTCTTTTGGTTCTCATGCCTTCACCAACCTCACCAATTACTTGATCCAAAGGATGGCTCCTACTGTATCTCCAGGCACGAGGTTGAGATTGAACTGGATTTTCACAAATGTTTTTAGGCTTCACTTCTAAAACTTTTTCAGAACTTTCAAGAATAGAAGGTGTTTTTGAAACTGGTTGATTTTGAAAAATAGGTTTATCTTCATCAAGAAACCTGTCATGCTCAGTTTCACAAAACACAACATGAATTGACTCTTCTACAATATGAATTTGCAAATTAAAGACTCTGTAAGCCTTACTTCTATTAAAGTAATAAGGAATATACCTTTGTCGGACTTGGGATCAAACTTTCCTAAGTTATCCTTACAATTGTTATGAATGAAACATTTGCAGCCAAAGATATGTAGATATGATAGATTTGATTTCCTTCCTTTGTAGAGTTCATATGGAGTCTTGTTGAGCTTCTTTTGAAGATATGCTCAATTTGAAACATAGCATGCAGTGCTCATTGCATCTCCCCAGAAGACTTGAGAAGTCTCATTCTCATTCAATATTGCTCAAGCCATTTTAGTGAGGACTCGGTTCTTTCAACCACACTAATTCTGTTTTGGAGGCCTCAGGGCTGAGAAATTGTGGTCAATTCCATGAGCATCGCTAAATTCCCCAAAAGCTTGATTCTTAAACTCTCTTCCATGATCAGTTCGGATATGACAAATAGATCAAATGTTTCATCTTTGGAGGATAAAAAGATAGTCCAAGTAAAATGAGAGAAGTTGTCGACAATGACTAGAGTATACAAATTGTCACCAAGGCTTTTTTCTCTTGCTGGTCCAACTAAGTCCATATGAAGTAGTTGGAGAAGTCGCTTGGTCAAGATTTCAAACTTAGTTTTGAAAGATGATTTAGTTTGTTTATCTCTTTGACAAGAATTACAAATCATATCGTTTTTGAAACGAAGTTTAGGTAAACCAAGGACTAAATCTTTTCTTAACAACTTATCTAGTTGGAACATATTCACGTGAGCCAGACGCTTACATCACAACCAACTTTCATCCAAGTTGCTAAAAAAACAATTTTCTGAATTGAGTTTAGGAAGGTTTAATGTATAGCAGTTACCTTCTCTAGGTGCCTTAAAGAGAACTTTAAGGTTACCTTTGTCGATTAAAAGATCATCCTTGTTGACAATGAGGCATTCTTCTGAATCAAAAATGATCTAGTTGTTCTTGTTTGCACTTTGGCTCACACACAAGAGGTTATGACAGAGACCTTTAACGAAATATACGTCTTTGATCAGGGGTCCTTCCTCTGCACCAATCTTACCAATGCCAGCAATCTTTTCAGACTGATTCCCTCCAAAGGTGGCTTTGCCACCATCCTTTGATGTCATTGCCACAAATTTGGATTGACCCCTCGTCATGTGTCTAGAGCATCCATTATCAATATACCACTTATTAGTTCTTGATGCTTTCAAACAGACTTGCAATTGAGATAATGTCAAGCCTTAGGTACCCATCTTTTCTTGGGTCATTTTGGGTTAGTTCGGGCCTCAGGAAAACATAGGTTCCCTTAGGTAACCATTGATAGTTACCAACAAGTTTATCTCTTCTTTCTTTCTTATGAAAGCATGATGAAGTATTATGCCCCTTACAGTTACAATAGTTACAATGAGCAAAGGGGTTTGAAGAGTGAATGGATTTCTAAAAATAGTTCAAGTAAGATCTTCCTCCAGTTTTCTTTTTCCCTTTCTTTTTGTCAAAAATAGGATTGTAACTTATGCCTGATCGATCATTTGTAAACCTTTGAGCTTTTAAAATTACTTTGAGTATTTCACTACCTTTAGTGAACTTCTCAAGAGTTTTCGTAAGATAAGCATTCTTTTTTACAAGATCAGGGCAATCTTTGCAAATCATGTTTTCACGATTGGGAGGAGAATCTTTAACTTGTTTTTCAAGCAATTTGATTTTCCTCTTAGAGGCAATAAGTTCTTTCGCAATTTTTTTCAAATTCAGAATGTAACTCATTATATTCAGAAAGCAATTCATCATAGGTGGGTTCAAAATCATATACGTCTTTGTTGTTTCCAGGTTGCTCTTCTTCTGCAACCAGACATACATTTGCAACCTCTTCTTCCTCACTTTTTCTTCATCTGAGGAATTGTCTCCCCATATGGTAGATACGTAAGCCTTTTTCTTGAAGTGATTGAACTTCTTCTTCTCCTTTTCTTTGCCCTTCAACTGAGGACATTTAGATTTAATATGGCCTATCTTCTCGCATTCATAGTAGATAATCTGATCTTTATCCTTGAACTCACGTATGTTACTTGAGCTTCCCTTCTGGAATCAATTTTTGAAGCCTTAATCCTTCTTGTAAAATTTCTTGAATCTTCACATGAACATCCCCATCTCATCGTTATCTTCTTCATCTTTTTCTTTATCTTCCTTCTCTTTCACAGCATTCAGAGGAACACCTTTGCTTCTATTGTTGTTGATTTCATCTAAGCCCTGTAAGAACCGGCTGAACCCAAGAGGGGGTGAATTGTGTGAAGTATAAAAATTTAGGAACTTTGAAAATCTTTTTGCAACTCAGTAAAACCAGTTTGTATGACAGTAAAGAGTTCTAAGATAATAGACAGTCATTCAAACATATATCTTTGGAAATATAAGAGATAAGGGAAGAGAATATGCAACCGAGATTTATCCTGGTTCGGTCCTATCGTTGACCTACGTCCAGTCCTCAAGCTCCACTTGAGATTTTCAATCCACTATCCTCTTGTTTAATTCGGGCACAAGAGAAGCCTTTACAATCCCACAAGTTCACCCGGGCACTTGTGAAGCCAAATCTCTCACCGAGATACTCCCCCTTACACAATGCAAGGTTACAATCTGTTTCCCTCTCAAGATTACCCAATCTTGAGTAACTCTCAAATAAACAGATAGAATGTTTATAATGAATCTTCTCTCTCGAAGTGAATAAGATAAACCTGAAGTGCAATACAAATTATCTCACTCTCTATGATAAACTATGTAAACATTGAAAAATAGAGTGTGAGTAGGAAGAAAATCAAAGTATAAGCATTTTGAAGATGTAGGCTTGTGTCTCTCATTTTTCTTCTTGAATCTGTCCTCTTTTATAGGTAGAGAACAATATATGACCGTTTGAATCTTCAATATAACCGTTGCCTTCATTAGACAAGGTTGTGGTTAAGCTTTTATCTTCTTCTTTCTCTAATCTTCACTTAATCCAGCTGGGCAGAAGTTCAGAGTTGACTCTCTGCAAATTTGTCCGTTCGAATAGCAGTTGCTGGATGAGGAAATCATTCTTTAATCCTTTGTAGGCGTGTGCAGATGGATTACCCAAAAGAATGCAACTTTCGGGTTTGCATTTAATGTCTTGACATCACTTTTGCTTTTGCTTTAAACCTTGAATGTACAATCTCTAATCTTTACGAAACTCACCAATAAAGTGGTTAAACATATCTAGGAACATTAGAGATTAATCATAGGAAGTATTAAGATCAAACAAGAAGGTATTGCAAATTAAGTCGATTTGAAATTGATCTCGATGAAACCTTGAGGTTTGCTCTAAAACCTCGAGGTTTTCAAAACTATGAAAAGCATCATACTCTCTGTTTGGCCAAACCTCGAGGTTTTAACAAAAACCTCGAGGTTTCACTTGAAAATGAAACCTTTGAAAAAATTGCTCCAAGGCAAACCTGGAGGTTTCCTAGAAACCGGAGGTTTTCACAATCGAGAAAAATCATTTGCTCTTTGGATGGCGAAACCTCGAGGTTTCTCACCAAAACTCGAGGTTTCTCTTAATCGTGGAAATTTTGAGTTTTGCGCAAAAACGAAAACCCGGAGGTTTGAAGGTAAACTTGGAGGTTTTGTAAGCTTGGAAACACCAGATCCTCTCTCGCCCGGACAAACCTCGAGGTTTGTCCAAAAACCTCGAGTTTTCTCATAATTTTTGGAACTTTGAGAAAACTTCATTTAGCTCAAACCTGGAGGTTTCTCAAAAACTTGGAGGTTTTGAAAAAGCGGCGATTTTGCTTTGTTCGAAAACTTGGAAAATTCTTGGCCAATGTTAAACTCAAGTTTACATGTCCAAGGTCGAGGTGAGAATCCATTGCAAGAAGAATCAACTCCAAACTCATTGTATTATTCCCGTTATGATCGATGAATGAAGGCTATTCTTGACCAAGTGTTTTTGCGGTATCTTGAACTTGACCAACTTTTGAAGGCCATATCTCCTAGTCTAAACTCCATTTTGGTACATTAAAATCTTGATGGAAATCCTTTTGAGTCTACTTTCATATGCCACCAATTTCAGCTCAATCTGATTTGAGGTTTGTGAGTTACACTCAAAACATTGAAGCTTGGTTTGCTGTGTGGTGTGGATTTCACTGTCAACTTCCACAATTCATAGGTCCTTGATCGGAACTCCTTTGGGATTTAATTTTATACCAAAATGACTCATTGGGAGTCTATTTTCATATGCCACTGGTTTCACCTCAATCTGATTTCTGGTTTAAGAGATATCATCGAATTACTAGATGTCGCCCGAGCCGAACGTGAAACGAGTAGACCCGGAGTTGCTTGATCGAGGTTTTGCTTGAAACCTTGAGGTTTTGCTTGAAACCTTGAGGTTTTGACTGAAACCTCAAGGTTTGCTAGTCCAGAGACACCAGAGATTCTGAAGGCACTCAAACCTCGAGGTTTGTACTCAAACCTTGAGGTTTGTACTCAAACCTCGAGTTTTCTCGTCCTAAACCTTATATTTGCATGTTTTAACTCTGAATTGAGCCATTCGAACTTCCATATGATCTTGGAGCTTTCTAGCATCAATATAAGCACTTGAATAATTATATTCTCATTCCATTCAACAAGTTCTTCCTTCTTTAATCTCTCATCTTGATTATTCTTCATAATCCAACTCTTTCTTTCTTCTCTTCTCTTGATCATTCTTTGCCATTCAACTTGGACTCATCATTCTTAGCAAGTTATGCCTTCTTCAATATCTCCTCTTCTTCTTGATTAATCTCTATGATTCAACTTGAACTAATCTACATTAAACATAGTAGTTAGTCAATGTAGGAGATAACTATATTACTCAATATATTACTTAATCTTTTTGCTTACAATAATGGCATCCAATATAAGACATCATCAAAACTAATCATAACAAAAACAGAGTATAACAGAGAAGATTAGAGAAGATTAGACACAAGATATTTATACCGGTTCAGTCATAAAGATTGATAATCAATAATGAACTCTCTAAAAAAGCAAATGTATAAAGAATGAAGATTTAAATATCGAAGATACTATCTAAACAAGTAGAAATAGTTAAATGCTTATATCGCTAATTGAATGTGTAGAGTTTCGGTAGGTGAAGAATTGAATGCTTCTAGCTTTTATAGTTGCTTGCAATAAAGACCATTGAAGTGAATCTAATGAGCCGTTGTGAGTGAAAATGAATATAGCCATTGAAGTGAACGTTACTCAGGCTCTTCGTATTCTTTAGAGCTTCACCGTTATTCTCTGTTGACATTCCTTGTTCCATTTGTCCATTGAGACTTAGTGAGAAAGTTGGATGGAAAAGGCCAGAATGCTTTATGGTTGTTTAGAAGATCAATTTCCCTTTTTATGCTTCGTCTCTGTTAAGCATTTAATATACGTCTGACAAAAATTTGCTTTAGAGTAATTTGACGTTTAAACCATTTTAAACTTATTTGAAACTCATTAGCAAACTGATTAAACTTTGTTAGGAATAGCAATAATCAATAATGTGAAGTACCCAGATTATAATGAAGGATTTACATATTACGAAAATTGAGATTTCAAAAGCAGTGAACACTAACTCGAAAATTGAAAATGAGTGTCATTATTATTACTGATCAATAAAAATTTCTAGACTCTATAAAATAAAAAAGGGCGGGGAGACAAGCTTTCATTTTTTATGGTAAAAGGCTTGTAGCTCGATACTGGGAAGAAAGGCATAATGGTACCTCTAAAATTGATGCGATGGTCACTCCCTAAGCTTTAGCGCGCGGAAGAGCGTACTTTAACCAACTCGAGGTCAAACCTTGACCAAGAATTCCCCTCAAGTTGTCTTTGAAAAAAGACAGAAGATCCGGGGCTTGATTTTCTACCCGACTGGACGTGCCCTTAGTGAGGACGCTTACGCGGGTTATCTTACCCAAATTGCCAATTTTGGTACAAGGCAAAGCGTTCCCTATCAGCGTGTGATCCGAGCCGTCCGGAACTTGACGGTTAGCAGAAGCTAAGGGCTAGATCAGTGCCCTCGGCTTACTGGAAGGGAGTCAGGGTTAGACATCTGATAAGCAGTGTTTGCTGGACAGGCTAGTGCAAGGCTTGGCCTATCATTGTAGGCTTTAGGAATGAGTCTACCGCTCATAAACATAACACCTTGATTTGGAATGATAATTTGAACTAGCAAATTGTCATAGGCATATGGGAGAATTATAGTTAAGGTTGTATTTACAGGACGAAGCTTCTGTATAGCATAGTGGTAGGTTAACTGGATAACATTGTGAATGGAGGCTATGCTGTAGCATTGTGGAAGTTGTGTAGCATAATTGCTATAGCAATGTGTTAAGGCAAACTGGGGGAATGATATGATTAAGATGAAATCTGAGCTCAGGCTATCTTTTACCTGATATCTTCTTACGACTACGATCATTAGTTTAATTTTCTGTTTAATAGTTATAATCAAAAACTCCCAAACCAATTAATCTTTTCTTTTCTTTTTACACACAACTGTCTTTGAATCATCGGTATCTCGATCTACATGGGACGATACTCTACTTACTTTTTATTACTTGTTCGACAGGTCTACTTTCCATCAAAGAAATTGACCAACAACAATATAGTGGATTTCCTACTATATATCATAAGGATACAATAATGCCAATTGGATTTAAGTCAAACGAGACAAATTCCACTAATGGCTATATATTCATTCTTGGTGGAGGTGCCATCATATAGAACTTTCCTAAACAAAATATTATTACCAAATCCTTAAGGGATTCTAAATTTTTTATTATGGAATTGGCTAAACTGAGGCTGAATGTTTGAAGAAATTCTTAGAAAATATCCCATTGGGTGACAAACCAACACCATGGTGTCACTACAATGTGATAATCAATTTGCGATAGCTACAACTAAGAAAAAAATTAATGGTAAAAGTAGACATATTCAATTGAGACATAATATTGTAAGGTAGCTGCTAAATGATGGTTTAATCTTAGTCGATTATGTAATGTTAGAAATGACCCTAGCAGATCTATTAACAAAACCCTTAGGGAATAAATCTATTATTGAAACATCGAGGGGAATGGGATTAAATTTAACTCAAAATTACAGGATGGCAACCCTACTTTTGTGATTGGTGATCCCATGAAGAAGGTTCAATAGGTAAGAAAAAGTCGTTCATCAATTCTAACTAGCAAAATATACACTAATGGTCCCTTCCTAACTATGGCATGGGGAAGTGCTAGAATGCATTTTGACTAGGGTAAGAAAAAGCTCTTAATGATTTCATAATCCTACAGGATGGTGTGCTTATTGCAAGTGCATTTTCATGAAATCACCTCTACGAATGTGGAGTGGGGATGCTCTTATGAGATCATAGAGAAATCTCTAGAGCATTTGTTATATACTAGGCATATGCAAGACTATCTTAACGCGCACAACCACTGTTAACAACAGAAATGTGGGGATATAATTTAACCCTTAATACCTCAAATATATGGCCAACAAATGATTGGTTTTAAGTTCATAGGACCACAAACTTCTCAACCAGTGTACTAAGTGTTATCAGTTTAGGTCTAGTTTTAAGTTCAAATGACCACCAGAAACAATGGTCATACCCATGTATATGACTCAACATGCTTTTTTTGACACATGTGCGCTCTTGTTGTGAATATGTGTGGGTGTGTTAAGGAAATAAGTCCCATATTTCATGGGACTATTTGAGTAAAAGTATATCTATAAAACATGTTATCTTGGACTTGTAAATAATCTTAGAGGAGTTGGGGCTCACACACGTAAGAAAGGGTCATCAGATGGCAAACATAGTATAAATTAGGTGATTTCCTCCCACCTACGCATGAGTTAATATGTAGCACTAGCACCTATTTCAAAAAGAGTTTTGCTTGCCAAAATATTTTTTTTTTTGCTTTAATGGTAATTGAATATTTAATAGACTTCTTTGTATCTCTTGGTGAATAAATTTAGAATTGTTTAGTTAATAAATAATGGCTTTTATACTTATTTGGGCTTTGGGCCTTTGATTAGATTTTAGTCATTTCTAATGATAAAATTCTTGTTTTATATTGCTTCACTATTTTCACCATAACTCTTGAACTTGACATCGGATTTGCCTCATTCTTGTTTCATATTTCAGATTATTCGAAGAGCTACAATTGTTATGAAGACCTGAAGGGAAAATTCAGACAAGAGGGTGGTCAATTTTGGAGCCTAAGTCAGATGTATATTTCTGGATTTTTATTTGGCCTCGAATTTTGTAATTAAAGTCCATTTTGATTTTATTTCTGTTTTTGGGCCAAACTATTGGAGCCTAGTTCGTTTTGTAACTAGGTTTTCACAAAAATCCTCAACATGCGCTAAGAAAAGAACAAGTTGCAAGGCTTTATGAGAAAAACATATAGCAAAGCTGATACTATGCTATAGCATTAGGACAGCTTATCGAAGTGCAATACAAGGCATCTCTGAAGCTATAGCAAAGTAAAGGACACAATGCTATGCGTCATATGTTCTGATCTTTTGTCAAGATTATTTCAGGAAATATAGTGAAGGTCGAGAACGACAGGTAGATTGCTGAATCAACAGAATCAATCTACTAAGATTGGAAAGGGAGATACGACTGGATCTCAACAGATTAGGAAAGGCCCAGCTCGCAGGAACTTACACCGCAAGAAAGCCTGATTATATAAGGAAACAGCAAGCCAACCTAAAGGGGGTCGAGTCGCTGAGAGTCTAATCTCATTCACATACGGCCAGACTTAAAAGAAGAGAGAGAGTTCACAAGGCACGAAAACTACAAGAGAACCCAGTATCCTTCCTAGCAGTAAGACGGGGAGAAGAAGACGTGGAGTGGTTACGTGACAAGGATTTTTCCATGCCTTCGAAAACTTCGTCAAGCTTTCTATTTTCTTCATTTTAATCTTTTGATCATGGGCCATTTTGTTGTTATCTGTTTTGTGTTTCTCTCATCAGTCATGAACTAAATTTCCTATGGCTGAGGAAGGATGATTTCTTAAGTTTGGAATGAACCCAGTTGCTAGTTCTTAATTCAATAAATTCAATTTGCTTACTAGTGAATTAAATTCTTGTCAATTAGCGGAAGCTAAGGGCTAGATTAGTGGCCTCAGCTTACTGGAAAGGAGTCGGGGTTAGACCTATGAGAACTAGTGATTGCTAGGCAGGCTGGTGTAAGGCTTGATCTATTATTGTAGGCTTCAAGAATGAGTCTACCTCTCATAACCATAACACCTTGCTTTGTAATGTTGATCTAACTAGAAAATTGCCATAGGCATATGGGAGAAGTAAAGTTAGGATTACATGTATCGGACGCAGAAGCTTCGATAGACTCTAGTGGTGGGTTAGCTGAATAGCATTGTAATGAGTATCTATGCTGTAGCATTGCGGAAGCTGTGCAGTATAAATGCTATAGCAATGTGTGAAGAAACTGGGGGATTGATATGCTTAAGAATGATTTCGAGTTCAGCTTAATTTCCTACTGATATCTTCTTACGACTACGATACTCTGTTTACTTTCTTGTTATTTAGTGTAACCACAAAACCCCCCAAATCAATCAGATTTTACTTTCTGTTCACACAATTATTACAGCAATTGAGCGTCACTTCTCAGTATCTCAGTCTCTGTGGGACGATACTCTACTTACACTTTTTTATTTGTTCAACTGGTTCACTTGCCATCAAGGAAATCGACCAACACTTATTCATAAGGAATTGGGCATTCTGAGCAAGAATCACTTCCTTAAAGGAAGTGTGGTCTCACCTATTTTCCCAAATTCCAACGTTTAGACCACTTTTTTGCTGTTTTAAGTTTTAATTTTGTGATTTCTACTAGATTTTTTTTCTCCGGAGTATCTCTGAATGGTCTAAAATTTTGGAACCTGATAGAAAGTGGCCTATTGACCAAGACACATCGTTTACGCCATGTGGTCTTGAGATTTTAACCAAAGTTCATCGTTTATACCACTTTTTCAATTTTTAAGTTTTTTTATTCCATTTTTTGATTCCCCAATAGTGTAGAAGTTGCCTTGTGCAAGTCCCATAAATTTTAAAAATCATTTGATAGTGTTTCTGGACTTGTTTTGGTCAATTTCTAACATAGGTTTTTGCTTTTTTGTTGTCTTAGTGTTTTTCTGCTTTTTACCACTTCTTGTGGCGCTTTTATAATTCTATGTGTCTTACAATTCTCCCTTGTGTTTATGCTACATAAGTACTATGAGTACTTCTAATCTAGTAGACTTGTTAGCATTTGATCCTGAAATAGAAAGAACAATTCTTACTGCTTGAAGAGTTGTTAGGCTAAGGCATAGGGTTAATACTAAACTGGGCACTGAACTTGAATATGATTGTGAGCATTCTAATTGTGTCCATTCTGTTGATCTTTCTAACGGTTTTTCTGATAGTACCTCTGAAGTTTTGTTGTTTTCACTTATTCTAGTAGTAATTTTGCTAACTCAGAAATTATGGCAGAAGAAGCAAATCATCCTACTTTGAAAGAGTTGGCTGCCTCTGATGTGGTTAATCAAAATTTGTGTATTCAATATCCTGAACTTGGTGGTAACTTTGAACTGAAATCTGGTCTTATCCATTTGTTGCCCAAGTTTCTTGGTCTTGCAAGTGAATGTCCTCACAAGCATCTAAAGGAGTTCCATGTGGTATGCAACACGATGAAACCTCAAGCAATTGGTGAGGACCATCATCTATTGTGAGCTAGGTTGATATGCAGAAGTTATTCCTAGAGAGGGTCTTCCCTGCCTTAAGAGATACTTTTATTCGAAAAGAGATCAGTAGCATTAAAAAAATCAATGGGGAGACTATGTATGAGTATTGAGAGAGGTTCAAGCGATTGTGTGCTAGCTTCCCCCACCACCAGATTACTAACCAACTGTTGATTACATACTTCTACGAGGGTTTATTACCAATCTACGGAAGTTTTGTAGATGCATCAAATGGTGGGGCCTTAGATAACAAGACACTTGAAGATGCCCAAAAGTTGATATCCACTCTAGCTGCTAATTGTCAGTAGTTTGGCACCAGAGCGAATAGTCCTGTTGTTTACCATATTCAAGCACCTCCAGTCCAGTACGATTCTCAGAGATTAGAGAATAGACTTGATGATCTGACCTCCAGTCTGGTGGGGCCTTGGATACTCTTATGGGTTCTGTTTTAACCCTTATCATTCTACTGACTCTTGTCCTACCTTACATGATCCTGCTTATCAAGACTAGTCGATAGATGTAATGGGTGTTTTTTCGGGAAAGCCACAATCCAGACTGGAGAAATCACCCCAATTTCTGTTGGAACTAGAATTAAAACCAGAGTAACCAATATCAACAAAATTCTGAGAATTACTAGTAGAGATAGTACAAACTACAGAATTTCCAGCAGTAGTCTATACCTCCTTTGCCAGCACCACTTCCTAGTCCCACCTTATGTGCACCTCCACAAGCGGCACAACAACAACCTAATAGTAGTAGTTCCTCATTGAAGAATATGATGAAGGAATTTGCCAAAAACAACTATGCAGTTCCAATAGCAAACTAAAACTTCCATTCAAAGTTTGCAAACTCAAATTGGCCAATTGGCAACATCATTGAACCAACTTCAACCTCAGGGATCCAACACTCTTCCTTCCCAAAAATTCTATATCCTAAGGGGAATGTGAGTGCGATTTCCTTACGGTCTGACGAACAATTAGAGGAGCCTAAACAAGCTACAGATTTGAATGAAGCCACATCAGAAAAAGAGTTAGATGTTGAGAAGATTGACTCTAAAAATAAAGAGGCAGTAAAGCAAAGTGAAGAGGAACTTAACATCCCCATTCCTCTTCCTTTCCCTCAAAGAGCCCTTTGATCCAAAAAATTGGCAGAAAAGTCACAACAGAAGAAGTCACAAGATAAGGACATTATAGAGACCTTTTGGAAGGTTGAAATCAATATTCCTCTCTTGGATGTCATCAAGCAAATTCCAAAATATGCAAAGTTTCTCAAGGAGTTGTGTACCAACAAGAGAGGATTAAAGGGGACTGAAAGAGTAGGTCTGAACCAAAATGTGTCAGTACTTATCCAACCCATCCTCACAAATGCAAGGATCCAGGAATGTTTTCTATCCCTTGTATTATTGGTAATTATAGATTTGATAATTGCATGTTAGATCTAGGTGCTTCAATTAATGTCATGCCTCCATATGTCTATAAATCTATCGGTCTTGGTCCCTTACGTCCTACTGGTGTTGTTGTTCAGTTAGTTGATAGGAGTAATACTCATCCTTCTAGTTCAGTTGAAGATGTATTAGTCAAAGTTAATCACTTGATATTCCTTGCTGATTTTTACATCTTAGATATGGAGGATGAGTCTCCTAGTAGTAGGTCACAATCATTCTAGGGAAGCCTTTCATGAAAGGTACTAGGACTAAGATAGATATGCATTCTAGTACTCTTTCCATGGAGTTTTGTGATATTTATGTGAATTTCAATATCTTTGATACCATAAAACATCATAGGGAAGAGCCTTATGTTTTCTATATTGATGTGATTGATGATGCTGTAGATGATGTTCTTTCTGATTGGTATGTGATGAGCACAATTTATGCCATGTTTTCTCTATATTTTATGATTGAATTGTATGGTAAATACAAGCTTAACTGCAATCAATCTAAGCAAAAAGGCATTAATTCATGATGTAAGGAACTGAAGGATAAAAACCATTCACATCCTAAAAATGTGCTAAGAAAAGAATAAGTTACAAGGTTTTATGAGAAGAACGTATAGCAAAGCTGATACTATGCTATAGCATCCTGACAGCATATCGAAGTGCAATACAAGGCATCTCTAAAGCTATAGCAAAGTAAAGGATGCAATGCGATGTGACATATTTTCTGATCTTTTGTCAAGATGATTTCAGGAACTATAGTGAAGGTCGAGAATGAAAGGTAGATTGCTGACGTAACGGAACAGAAGATGCGGAAGATCGAAACTGAAAGATTTGAAGAATCCCACAGGATCAGTAGAATCAATCTACTAAAATTGGAAAGAGTGATCGACTAGATCTCGACAGATTAGGAAAGGTCCAGCTCCTGGAACTTACGCTGCAAGAAAGCCTAATTATAAAAGAAAGAAAAAGCAAGCCAACCCTAAAAGGGGTCGAGTCACTGAGAGTCTAATCCTATTTTGTATGGCCAAACTCAAGAAGAGAGAGAGAATTCACAAGGCACGAGAAACTCCAGGAGAACCCAGCATCCTTCCTTGCAGTAAGGCGGAGAGAATAGACATGGAGTGGCGAACGTGACAGGGCTTCTTCCACGCTGTCGAAACTTCGTCAAGTTTTCTGTTTTTTCTTTCATTTTAATCTTTTGATCATGGGTCATTCTGTTGTTATTTGTTTTGCGTTTCCCTCATCAGTCATGAACTAAATTTCCTATGGCTGAGAGAGGATGATTTCTTAAGTTTGGAATAAACCCAGTTGCTAGTTCTTAATTCAATAAATTCAGTTTGCTTATCAGTGATTTAATTACCTTGTCGATTAACGAAAGCTAAGGGCGAGATTTGTGGCCTCGGCTTCGGCGAGGAGTCGAGGTTAGACCTCGAGAAACTTGATGATTGCTAGGCGGGCTGGTGCAAGGCTTAACCTATTATTGTAGGCTTCAGGAATAGGTCTACCGCTCATAACCATGACACCTTGCTTTGTAATGCAGATCTAACTAGAAAATTGTCATAGGCATATGGAAGGAGTAAAGTTAGTATTATATGTATTAGATGCGGAAGCTTCGATAGATTATAGTGGTGGGTTAACTGAATAGCGTTGTAACTAGTAGCTATGCTGTAGCATTGCGGAAGCTGTGCAGTATAGATGCTATAGAAATGTGCAAAACAACTGGGGGATTGACATGCTTAAGAATGATTCCGAACTCAGCCTACTTTCCTACTGATATCTTCTTACGACTACGACGCTCTGTTTATTTTCTTGTTTATTAGTATAGCCATAAAACTTCCAATCAATTCAAACTTATTCTCTTTTTAAACACAACTGTTCTGCAATTTGGTGTCCTCATTTGATATCCAGTCTCTATGGGACGATACTCTACTTACTCTTTATTACTTGTTCAACTGGTTCACTTGCCATCAAGGAAATTGACCAACAAGTTTTTGGCGCCGTTGCCGGGGACTGTTGATACCTTTAGTGATGATGCCCTTTTTGCTTAATAGTTGTGATTTATCTAAGAAAGCTCACTCTTTCCCTGTTCTTGATTTTTAGGTACATTTTGTAGCGCATATGCAACTCGCCTTCAACCAACCTAGAGCCTTACGATCCAGAAATCGAATGCACTTACAAGTAAAGGCGTAGAAAGAAGAAGCAAAGAAGTCAACCTTTTGACTCAGCAAGCATTACGGATATGCCTGTCAACCATGAGCAGGATCGATGAGAGCCGATAGTAATAAATAGGGATAATCAGATCCCTGTTTATTAGCTAGCACTGTCAATTTCCCAAACCTAAAGGTTCAGTTTCCTTAGGCAATCTTGCTATACTTCGTCGTACAAACATTCATCCTACTGCTACAAAAATCTGTTCATGCTTCATCATGCAATTTGAAAAAAATTTCAGTTGTGCAAAAGCTTGATTCAAGGTAAATTGGTATGGCACACGCACATTGAAACAGCAGTAGATTATATCACAGATTAACATAACTAATCCCTCCCCCACACCTAAACGATGCAATGCCCTCATGGCAGTAGCATATAACGAGGGGTAAGCATAAATAGAACGCGAATAGCGGGCGGCGGGAGGTGAAAAGAAGAGCAAGAAAACAAGATTAATCACAGCATCATTCACAAAATGGCCCTGAGGCAAACACCCAGGGCATTGGCAGATTGTCGAAAAAAAAACCAAAAATATATAGCAATAACAAAAAAAATAAAACTAGGGGGCCAGAGGGGCAGGAGGGGGCACACTACTGGCCGTATCCTCATCGAAGGAAGTGTAGTCTACCCCGGTGACGACCGGAATTCCTGAATGTGAATGTAAGAGGGAGAGGGCTTTTCGGGGAACCACGGTGATGGGCGGCGGAGAATGTCGTGGGTCGCTGTGGATGGTTTTCAACTCCGTGCGCAATAAGCGAAGACATTTAAGGAACCTACCCGTAGAGTTTGCATCAGTTTTCGGGCACCAGTAAAAGGGTGCATTGGAGATCATGTAGGCCTTGTCATAAGTAGAGGCAGGGCCTGTGGAAGCTGAAGAGTCGGTAAAGTAAGAAGGGGACGAAGAAGTGGGTACGGGTGCAGAAGGTTCTTGCGCCGGTGGTGGGTTGGGTTGATGGCGTGCATAGACCGGTGAGGGTGCCTGGTGAAGCCTCGTCGTCTTCTTGACCCTAGGCATGGTGGTTGGGTAAGGAAGAGATGGAGGAAGAGGGTCGGAAGGAAAGGGAAAAGACGCAGGACGAGAGGGTAGAGAGAGTAAATATAATAAAGGTAGAATTTGAATGTGAAGTGTTATGACTCTTCGATAATGAGTTAAATTGATCTGGCGCATAGTGGGCCCACAAGAGTGGCTCGTTATAAAAAACGCATGCACATAGTGTGTATTCAAGAGACAGGTGTGTACCTGGTTAGCGTGTAATGGGCTGCTGCCGCATCACTGTGTAGGGCCGAAATGCCTTTCATTATGCTGTAGCATTGGCCATGTTGGACTCGTTCCCTCCTGCTAAAAAAAGAAAATAAGAAGTTGGGCTGCCTCCCAATAGCGCTTGCTTTAAAGTCTTCAGCCAGACTTTGCCATAGCAATTTAATGCTAAAGTAGTGCAGGAAGGCCGCCCGCTTCTTTACTGCCTTTGCTGTCATCTTCAGAGGTTAGGTACTTCTCAGCGGGGTCTTCGAATCTCACAGTTTTGAGGATTGAGAAAGTGACCTGATCGTCATTAACGCGCATAGTGAGTTCTCCTTTTTCCACATCGATCAACGTCCGCCCAGTTGCCATGAAGGGTCTCCCCAAGCGGATGGGAACGTCACGATCTGCTTCGAAGTCAAGAATAATGAAATCCACAGGGAAGATGAATTTATCCACTTTTACCAGGACATCTTCGATTTTTCCTTCAGGTAGAACAATGGAGTGATCGGCTAGCTACAACGTAACTGTTGTGGGCCTGGCCTCCCCAACTGCTAACTTTTTGAAAATCGACATAGGGATGAGATTGATGCTAGCACCTAGATCACACAGAGCCTTTCTTGAATACTAAGGTCCAATTGCACAGGGGATTGTGAAGCTGCTAGGGTCTTTTAATTTCGGAGGTAGCTGATTTGTTAGCATAGCACTGCAGTCCTGGCTCAATGCTAGTTTCTCGAATTCTTCCAGCCGTCTCTTTTTGGACAGAATTTCCTTCATAAATTACACATAGCTAGGCATTTGTTCCAAGGCTTCCACCAGAGGAATATTAATGTGCAATTGCCGTAGCATGTCGAGGAATTTCTTAAATTATTTCTCTTGACCTTGCTTTTGTAGCCTTTGTGGGAAAGGCGGGGGTTGCTTTAGACCCGAGATCAGGATTATGCTTTGATGATTATACGATAGCATTCATTGTTGGGTATTGCACGTGATCATCCTGTGCGACACGTGGAGGCAATGTCGCGGTGCTGATATCCTGTTCTGGTTGTGAAAGCCTTGGTTGCCTCTGCTCGTCTTCAAAAAGTTGTTCGGTACTTTCTTGTCCCTTCTTTGGTTTCTCAAATTTCAAATCAGTAACAACCATAGGTTGCTTGGTTGCTCTCATGGTTTCTAAGCTTTTACCACTTCGGAGCTCTATCAGCTTGACTTCCTCTCTTCCTTGGATCCTGGGGACTTCAGAGTTACTTGGCAGGGATCCTCAGGGTCTGTTGTTTAGGGCAGTAGCTAGTTGTCCCACTTGGTTTTCAAGGTTCCTCAGGGTTACTTGCTGATTCTGAATGATTGCATCGTTCTTTGCCATATATTTCTTCAAAAGGGTCAATATATAGTGTTGCAGTTCTGAGTTACTGCCCTGCTGCCGTGCTTGCTGGGTAAACCCTGGTGGGTTTGATGTTCTGTTTGAGTATTGAGGGCCCGATGATTGTCCCGCTACTTGTTGACCTTGAGAATTCCATGAAAAATTGGGATGCTGCCTCCATCCGGGATTGTATGTATTCGAGTACGGATTGTTGGTGTTACTGCCCCTGTTAAAGTTGTTGATGAAGTTTACAGATTCGGGGTTGGCAGAGCACTGAGAGTAGACAAAAACCCCCAACGGGGTTGGCCATGGAAGAACAAATCAAAAATCAAATTCCAGAAATTCCAAAACCAGCAAGAACAAGAAAAGAACACAAAGAGAGTAATCAAAACAAAGACAACAAGGAAGATACAATGAAAAAAAAAAAAAAAAAAAAACCTAACAAGTAACTAAAATGGAAGGAATAAGGAACAATAATGCAAAAAACAGTAATTTCATATCCGCAAGAGATTTGGTGTTCATAGTATCGTCTTGGAGCCACGAGGAGATTTCCGGATCTGCAAAAATTGGTGCCCTCTCGGATCTAAAAAATCAACAAGAGTTAGATCTAAAAAAACACTTACTAGCGGTAGCGTTTTGGATGAAATCGATGGTGACTCTTGTTCCGAAGTGCAAATTACTCGCGTCTCGTTGCTCTGGTCTCTTCGCCCGGACCCGGATCGAAGAGTGTTGAAGGAGTAGGAATAGATCGAAAGAGAAGATGGGGTGTAGAGGAGAGAAGAGGAAGGCATATGTGCGGATCGAAAATGAGAAGAGGAGGGCATACGTGGGGAATTAAATGGTGTGCGAGAGGAGAGAAGGGATAAATGAAATTAAAAAATTCATTTTAGGCGACCTAAATTGGTATTCGAGGTAGTCTAAAAGTAAATTTTAGGCGACTTAAATTGGTATTTAGGTAGTCTAAAGTCAATTTTCAAGAGTTTTTTGGAGCCAACAAAAATCCTAAATGACGCCTTTCATTTTAGGCGACTGAATTGGTATTTAGATAGTCTAAAGTCTCAATATCAATTTTCAAGAGTTTTTTGGAGCCAAAAAAATCCTAAATGGCGCCAAAAATTTCATTTTAGGCGACCTGAATTGGTATTTAGGTAGTCTAAAATCTCAATATCAATTTTCTAGAGTTTTTTGGAGCCAAAAAAATTCTAAATGGCGCCAAAAAATTTCATTTTAGGCAACCCGAATTGGATTTAGGTAGTCTAAAGCCTCAAAAAAATTTTAGGCGACCTAAATTGATATTTAGGTAATCTAAAGTCTCAAAAATGATATCAATTTTCAAGAGTTTTTTGGAGCAAAAAAAATCCGCAAATAATTCATTTTAGGCGACAATGCAATTCGTCGCCCAAAATCTGAATTTAGGCAACCTTGAATGCAATTCAGTCGCCTAAAATCCAAAATTGACGACCCGAATTGATTTCGGTCGCCAATGCTAAAAAAAAAAAAAAAAAAAAAAAAAAACCCCCACTTACGGCGCCAAACAAATAAATTTTATTCTAAAAAAAAAGTTATTCCAATTTGGGCGACACGAATTCAATTCGGTCGCCTAAATTCAAGAGTTTTTTGGAGCCAAAAAAATCCTAAATGGCGCCAAAAATTTCATTTTAGGCAACCCGAATTGGATTTAGGTAGTCTAAAGTCTCAAAAAAATTTTAGGCGACCTAAATTGGTATTTAGGTAGTCTAAAATCTCAAAAATGATATCAATTTTCAAGAGTTTTTTGGAGCCAAAAAAATCATAAATGGCGCCAAAAATTTCATTTTAGGCGACGAATTGGTATTTAGGTAGTCTAAAATCTCAATATCAATTTTCAAGAGCTTTTTGGAGCCAAAAAAATTCTAAATGGCGCCAAAAATTTCATTTTAGGCAACCCGAATTGGATTTAGGTAGTCTAAAGTCTCAAAAAAATTTTTAGGCGACCTAAATTGATATTTAGGTAGTCTAAAGTCTCAAAAATGATATCAATTTTTAAGAGTTTTTTGGAGCCAATTCATTTTAGGCGACACGAATGCAATTCGTCACCCAAAATCAAATTTAGGCGACACAATGCAATTTAGGTCGCCTAAAATCAAAATTAGCGACCGAATTGATTTCAAGTCGCCAATGCTAAAAAAATTAAAAAAACAAACCCACTTACGGCGCCAAACAAATAAATTTTATTCTAAAAAAAAAATTATTCCAATTTGGGCGACCTGAATTCAATTCAGGTCGCCTAAATTCAAATATTGGCGACCTGAATTCAATTCAGGTCGCTTAAGGCTCATTTTCCTTTCATATATTTACAAGAATGCCACTGTCTTCATTTTTTACTTCCTATTTTTTAATAAGGACGTTTTTTAGGGTAGTAATATCCAATTTTTGTAGTAGTGTTTTCTTTGATCGTTCTATGTCTATTATATGTCTAGTTATTGCTTGTATGAATTGACATGTTTGTATGCCTATGCGACTATCTGAAATCATACATTTATATATGTGATTATATTTAAAGCATGTCATAGGCCTATGTGATTACATGTAATGCATGATAGTTTTAATAAACATGTCATTATATTATGAAGTTATTAAGTTGCAAGTATCTTATGATGTCAAGCTTTTCCATGTATGTTTGAGCATGCAGTAGTTGATGTTTGTTATTGGGATTCTTTGAATGTCACCTTAATAACTAACCATGCTAAGTTACAAGTTTCTAAGGAAAAGCTAAAGATAGAGCAAGGGTAAGTGGAAGGAGAAATGAATTTCCTATGTCACTAGAAGTGGGAAATGTGTAATAGATTCCATGTGCTATGTAAATTCATATTGTTGCCCTGGCATGTGTAATTGAAGTGCTAAGATGGATTGTGACCAATTGGAAGTCACAGAATAGCCTTGAAACTATGAATTTAGCATGTATGTTGCTTTTCCCATGTTCCGGATTGGTTGCAGACTATTTATCGAGGAATTTAGTATCGACGTTTAGAGTTTGTAAACATTATGTATAGATCATGTGAATAACCCTATAACATAATCAAAAGTTTTCTATCAATATAATGTACTATTTCTATTTTGCCCACTAAACTGCGTATGAATACTTTGATAAATGCCCATTGAGTTGTGCATAAGTACTTTGATGGATTTCGGTATATACTCCTTTCCAGTAATTCCAGTCTCTAGCATCAATGGAAATTCCCTTTATAATTCTAAGTAAGACTAATGCCGACAAGACTGTCACAATTATAAACACATACAACCCACCACACATAACTAACAAAAGAGAAGACAAGAATGGTGCCACAACAGAAACAAGTCAAGGCACCAAATAAAACAAAAACAACATCAAATCAGTGTTGATATAATTAAATATTAATAGGAAAAATTGAATATCTAAAATATTACCTATTCCTAGATTTTAAAAAATCAAATATATATAGATTCAATTAAAGAAAATTTTCATTTAAATACCATTTGAACTTGAAAAACTTTAAAACGTCTGTTAAAATATGGAAATGACACATATGTCACAAGAGAAAAATATGACATTTTGAAATGTTGTGCTTTATCAAAATGCCCCTCACTTTTTTTTTAAAAAAAAAAAATAGGGCAAGTTCCCTTCCCTAGCCAGAGCTCCACCAGTAGGCCTCGCACTGCCGCCATTGGAGCTCCGGTAACAACTTAAGTAAAGCGATTAACTATTTGGGTATAAAAATTGACAAATTGAACTCTTTAAGCTTTATTAGATGTCGTTGATAAGTTAAATGAAGGCAATGACGGCTAAAATATATCAATTTGCAACTATGGTATAAAGATTGACAACTTGGAGAGCTCAAGTTGTTAATCTCTTTACCGAAGTTGTTAATTTCTTATATTCAAATTGTCAATGATGTCTAATAGGTGTATAAACATCGTTAACAACTTGAGTATAGTAATTATCAACTTGAGGAATGCAAGTTGTCAATCTCTATACTGAAGTTATCATTGTCTTTATTGAACTTATCAACTGACAGGACTTAGGGAGCTCAAGTTGTCAATTTCTATACCCAAATAATCAATCACTTTATTCAAGTTGTTATTGGAGCTCTGCCCATCGGCCCGCTAGCGAAGCTGCAGCAGGTGAATGGAACTTGCCTTTGAAAAAAAAGGTTAGGGGCATTTTGGTAAAAACACAACATTTGAAAATATCAAATTTCTCCCTTATGACCTAGATGTCCCTTCCATGCTTTAGCGGAGTTGGCTTACATCCTTTGTGCTAATGGTTCGCTACCATCCGCTGCTTGAAGCGTTGTGGTTTTTGGCATAAAATGATGACTTGATCCCTTTATAATAATAATAAATAAAAAAAATCGGTAGATAGGGTAATAAAAAGATAATTTAGGATACTGCATATGATACATAAAAAATTCTTCATTATCTTAAAAAATTATTTTATGATCTTGAAAAATATTTCATCGTACTAACTAGTACTAAAAGTACTAAAATGATACTAACTTTATTATGTTTTTTCAAGATCCTAAAATAATTTTTTTAAGATCATATATTATTTTTCAGTACCAATCAATATCCTGAAGTATCATTTTAGTACCAACTAGTACTCTAAAATATTTTTTTCAAGATTCTAAAATAATTTTTCAAGATGATGAAGAATTTTTTCTCGATCATTCAATATCTTGAATTATCTTTTTACTACCTAATACCTTGAAATTTTTCTTTTTTTTTTTTTTTTTAATAAAGGGATCCAGTCATCAATTTACGCCAAAAACGACAACACTTCAAGCAGCGGATGGTAGCAGACCATTAGCACAAAGGATGTAAGCCAACTCCTGCTTTAGCATACCTTTTGGAATTTTCTAGGTTCAAATAATATTTAAATGAAATTTTCCTTTCAATTAATCAATTTTAAATATCAAATATATTTTCCTAGTTGACCCCTAGATGCCTCCTCAACACTTTGATAACTTTCGGATCAATCTAATCCTTTAGGTGAGAAAATCCGACCAATTTATCAATTGAACCCAAAGGGATAAACCAATAATTAACTATACATGAAAAATTCAAAATTAATTATATTATATCATATCTAAGCAGCTAACTTAAACCCAAAAGCTAACTTAAAAACTGGGAGAGACGCGCTGCATAATTTGCTTTTATTCTTCTTATGATTTCTTTTGTTTAAGATTTTAGATTCAGATGTTTCCATCGTATTGATCCCCAGTTCCAAGAAATTAACCAATAGAGATGGATCTTTTCTACCGAATCCCACGCGCTTTTTGGATCTTCCCTTTGGCTGGAAATCGTCGTCCATTCTCATCTTCCAAAATCCAAATCATCTGAAAGCACCTTTTAGCAAGGAAGTCCGATCACCGCGCCCGATTCTCATCGTCCAAAATCCAAATCTTCAAGTTCAAGTCAAGAAATAACTTTATAGTATTTCAGTTCTGCCCCTATCTTCTTCTTAATTTACCAATCCCTCCTCCACCTGCTCCGCCATGTATCCCCCTATGCTCGTCAACTGTTCCACCTGCCGTACGCCGCTGCAGCTGCCGCCGGGAGCCCAATCCATCCGATGTGCCCTCTGTCATGCCGTCACTCACATAGCCGATCCCCGTGCCGTCCCTCCACAGGCGCCTTCATCGGTGCCTCCTCCCCCTAGTTGGAATGCTCCGTCGCCTTACTCTGGCGCACCGCCTGGTCCCCCGCCCAACGCCCACGGGCGGAAGAAGGCTGTGATCGTGGGCATATCGTACCGTTACTCCCGCCACGAGCTTAAGGGGTGCATCAATGATGCGAAATGCATGCGTCACCTGCTTATCAACAAGTTTAAGTTCCCCGAATCTTCTATCCTCATGCTTACAGGTATGTTATGTTTATTCTACGATCTTCTTCATTGGGCGCTTGGCCGCTGAATCTAAGAGATGCAATTATGTTATTGGGATTTCGTTGTTTTTTAATTTTTTATTTTTAAGCTCGAAGTGGAAGTTCTCAAATATATTTGATTGTTTAAGTTGTTATCTCGAAGTTCAATTATGTGTTTCCAACCCTTCGATCCATCTTTATTTGTCCGTAAACGGCATGCTAAATATCCCTTTCTGGAAGGTGCAAAGCCGAAGCTCTAATTTGATCAATAATAACGACTTACGAGTACCTGGAAAACAGATTGGTACAATTAAGCTGGGAAGAATTTTTTTTTCTGAGTAAAGCTAGTTCACCCGGTTGGTTAAACATTTACGCTATACTGAAAGGTAAAAATTACACCTTAGAACAATTGTGAGTAGATTTATGTTTGACCAATAAACGCATTGAAGAAAGCTTTCTAGCCAAGGTTGATGAAGCACTACTCCCAAAATCAATCTTTATTCATAGACATGTTTTGAACCTTCTCAATATCCTCATCCTATGTTACCAAATTGGGGCAATGTGGACTTAAACAAAGAAATGTTTGCCTTAGAAATTTAGTGAATAATTTCAAATCACTATTTTTTGGGAAATTGAAAATCTGTTGCTATGGTAGTATATAGGAGGCTGTTTAAATTGACATCAGCTCTAAGCATCTGAACTAAACTTGGAAGACAATTCATCATATCACAATTTTCTATGGAGTGTTGAGTGAATGTTCCAGAACCCTTCCTCCAAGCAATAGGAATATCCAAATCCAAACTCTCCCAACGAGAAATTTTTTTAGTTAAGCTCTATTCTTCATTATTAATAGTTTTCTGTGTATATTGGAGTTTAGTTCATGCCATAATTAGTTTATTATTGATCATCATCTGAAATTTAAATGCAGAAGAAGAAACTGATCCCTACAGAATTCCGACCAAGCACAATATGAGGATGGCAATGTTTTGGCTTGTACAAGGATGTCAACCAGGTGACTCCCTCGTTTTTCACTACTCTGGACATGGTTCACAACAACGGAACTATAACGGTGATGAAGCAGACGGATATGATGAAACTCTGTGTCCACTTGACTTTGAAACTCAGGGCATGATCGTTGATGATGAGATCAATACTGCAATTGTCAGACCTCTGCCTCGTGGTGTTAAGCTTCATGCACTAATTGATGCTTGCCATAGTGGCACTGTGCTAGATTTGCCATACCTTTGCAGAATGAACAGGTTATAACATTTTTTATAATTTCCTATTTTCACTGTTTTAATATTTGAATATATCCTCTTTCAAGTACAATTTTTTTATAGCATTCTAAATAATTTCTTTAACCTTGCATCAGTACTTTCTCTTTCTTATATTTCATTAAGAATATTACGGACACTTTATTTCTTGTGTGACAAATGAAATTGAGTCCAAATCTCAAATTATTCAGTGTGTAAGTGCTTAATAGCCTATTCATTCACAGGATGATAATATGTGCCATTTGTAGTCAATTTTTTGTTTTCAATATTGATATCCTGTGCCCAAATAACTTTCCCCAAATTATTAAGCTGATCAGGTATTAGGACTTTGTATTGTTTATCAGTCTGTTTTTTCTGGTTTTCTGTTCCTTTCCAGTTCATTGGTGTTCCAAATTGAATTGGAGTTTGGCAGAAGGGAACAAAGATGTCTATGTGAATAATATTTGTTCATCTTTGCCAATTTCTTCTGTATTTAGTTACACTAAATCAGTCCCACATCCATTGTATCTCTAGCAGAACCACCTTCATTTCATTATAAAATGGTTCACATGCCTCCTATCATTCTCTATGCGAGGAGGAGCTACCCCTGTTTTCATGGCCAGAGCTTTCCTGCATCCCTGGTGGACCTCTGCTTTTGACTTTTGACCAGAATCTCTGCCTGTCATCTGTTGCTTTTCCCATGTTTGTGCCACCAGTTTCTAGCAGAACACTGACTCATTTTTCCTGCAATTTTCCAAGTGATTCTCCCACCACCTGAGAACTTCTCCAACTACTTTGGCTGTGCATTAATCCAGCACTCTTCTGTGAATTATTCTGGTGGCACTTTTCTTAACCTGTTTGCAACTCCAGCCGCTCTTCATGCTGTGTAATTGCAGCAATTTTTTTTCAAGTTGTGTTTCACTCTGATAGCTCATTTCATTGTGCAGTATACCAATATGTTTTTGTTTTTCCCTGCTCTTAACATTGTTGTTAATCTCAAGGATCATATGGCCTCTTTTTGTTGCAAGTTTTGCAATATGGTGTCTTCCTCCACTGCTTATTATAAGGCACCTCTAACCACCTCATCAAAACCAAGGATAGGTGGTTAAGTTTTTAACTTTGTCTGAAAATGGAAAAAAATCTTCAAATCTACCTGTATTTAATACCATGAATTATATCCAAGAAGTGATTGAAGTTGCAATTAATGAGATTTTAAATGGGGGCAATCTTGGCACTTGGTGACTTATAATAAGGACCATCTACTTCACCAAAAAAAAAAAAGGACCATATTTCTTTTGGAATGGTGCCTTATAATTTGGACCAAAGGAAGTATATGCTTTCAAGTGGAGGAAGGTCTTATAACAGTATCAGCTTATGTTCCTTCAATTTTTTTTATGATATCCGAGACTTGGCTGTATCTCAAATTAAACAAATTTCACTCTATCATAAATATATGTAACACAAGTTCAAAGGCATTCTCCCTCAAGTTATTATATAAGGGTACTTTATTCTAAGAGTATAAAACGTTTATTTGGCTCTAAGTTTTGCCTCTCCCCATATAATTTATTATAGGAGTGGGCAGTATGTGTGGGAGGACCATCGCCCTAGGTCTGGCGTATGGAAAGGATCAAATGGTGGTGAAGTTATATCATTTAGTGGTTGTGATGATCATCAAACCTCTGCTGATACATCTGTAAGTTTCATAAAATTTGAGTTGAGATCTTTCATAATTCATATTAACTAAACATTGTTCATGTCTCAGAATATATTCATCCTGATGCTTATTTGGATACAGGCACTGTCAAAAATTACATCGACTGGAGCCATGACATTTTGCTTTATCCAAGCCATCGAGCGTGGACATGGCACAACCTATGGTAGCATTCTTAATTCTATGCGTACTGCAATCAGAAATGTTGGCAGTAATGGTGGTTCTGGTGGCGGTGATGTGGTGACAACTCTTGTCTCCATGCTTTTGACGGGTGGCAGTGCCATTGGTGGTGGCCTGAGACAGGTAAAAATACTCGTTCAATTTGAATTATGTCCATAAACCCAGTGCTTTTTTTATTTATTTTTTTTTTTTTTTAACGCCAGAATTTCCAAACATGTTATTTTCCAAACTATATCTAAACTTTCTACTTGTTGATCCCAAGTGCAGAAATAATTTAGTAGTTGCCCTGACATGTTTTAATTTTCTCCCCCTTTTACTGCTTCAACAGGAACCCCAATTGACCGCCTGCGAACCGTTTGATGTGTATGCAAAACCTTTCTCCTTCTGATGCTTCATATTTTGTATAAAATACTTTGCACTATGTGTATTCATTTATTGGTGCGGAAACAAATTGAGGTACATAAAGGAGCAGATAGTGCTTTCTGATTGGATAAACAAGTTTGGATATTAGGAGGTAAAATAATGTTTATTGCTGAACTGCATGATTGGTATAATATTATAAAAGATCAATATAATGGTTCTTCCTTATAGATTGCTCATTTTGGTTTTGGTCCCTATAGTTTTAAATCATAGGTTTTAGTTTATCAAAGGGCAAAATGGTCTAGATCTTTAGTAAATATAGGGATAGATATTTTAAAAGAACTAACACTTATGGTTTGAAACTATATCTATCAAAACCAAAATGAGAGCAAACTATAAAGACCAAACATTGTATTAATCCAATGTATTTGTGTGAATACCAAACATTGTATTTGTGTGAATATAGAGAAATACACACACACACGTGTGTTTTATATCCCAAAACGAAAGGGAGGGCTTTCCTATATGCATTTCATTGTCAATCTCCTTTGTGAAGAGATAAGCAGTGTAACCATGTCTCTGACAATTACACACAACTGTGTAACTAAATGGTACTCCCTCTGGTTCTAATTATAGGAATACTTTTGTAGTACAATTTAATTATAGGAACACCTTTGTAGTGCAATTTGCACTATAAAAGTGTTCCTATAATTAGGACCGGATGTAGTATTTGGAGTACTTTGGGCATTTTTCTTCTGAGATGCAGAAGCTGAAGTTTTATTGCGAATGTGAAGTGGTGATGTGAGCGCGTAAGTAAACTGAAGCATTCACATTTCTGCGTTTGGAGAGAAAGTTACATAGGAAAATTAGGGCTGATTTGGATTAATGTTTGTGAAAGTGACATTTATTGTAACTATATTTTGGAAAATTAAAGTTGGGGTAAAATTTTGTTAGTGTAATGTAATTTACTCATGAATATACTTTTATAAAAAGGTCAATTTGATATAAATTTGTTTGAAAAGTCAATTATTAAGAAGTTCCAAATATAATGAAAAACTGAGGGATGTATAAGGGGAGTGGAGGGGAAATGAAATTTTTATAAGTTGAATTTACAAAATTTGAAGAAGTTGGGTTATTAAATTTTAATAAAGGGAATTTATAAGATATAATAATATGTAAAATTAATTAAAAAAAAAAAAAAAAAAATTTGACCACATTTATCTAATTTTTATAAATTTAACTTATAAAAATTTTCTCTCCCCTGCCCTTCAAATACTTTATACCATAATAGCCCATAAAAGTCATTTTTAAAAGCTCCAAAAACCAATTTTAATTTTAAGTTGGTTTTCGGCTAAAAAGTTATTCGGCCCTCCTAACAATTCGCCAAATATAACCCCTTGTCTTTGGGTTTAACTGAAAAGAGTCGGAAACTCTCATCAAAGAAAGGGGTTTGATCCTAAAGTTGTTTAAAGCGATAGGGTAGACATCCTAACTCTTGGATGTCTAGGTAAAACACCCAAAGATAATAGATGGCTCGCCTTGTCCAACATTGATATCACTTAGGAAGAAAGGAGATTTCGCCTCTACCTTGGATCGTGAGTGAACCCGACCCTTTTCCTAAAATTTTATTACCAAAAAATAATAATAATAATAATATCGCCTAACATAGTTTTGGGGCTCCAATGAGCTTTCTTCAATTTTTAACGGAGCCTTCCGCCTTGGAGAGTTTGAACTTCACGTCAAACAAGTAAACGATATCATAATTTACCCAAGTAAAACCGTATATTCGCTAAGATATGGAATATTTGGAAGAATGATTTTAAGGATGCAGCTTTTGAACCTATGACGGTAGAGTCTATTAGCAGTGAAGAGAAAGAAAAAAAAAATAGATTCTTATGAAACTAAGATATTCTCATCCCAATTTGGCATAATAGAGATGTTGGGAATCCTTGAAGGCATCAATGTTATTCAGGATCTAAGATTCAAGAAAGTCAATATCTGGCGATTCTTGTTTTTTTGGTTGAAAAAGAATACTCAAGGAGTCTTCTTTTGATTAATATTCTCCCAATGATTAGGGAAATCTTAACAAAGGCCGAATCTTCATAATTTTAAGGAAGGGGGTTTTCACTTGGTAGTCGTCACAGTGATAAGTATCATGTGCTCATTACTACGTTAAGAATTAAACCGTTCAAATTTAAAATTTATAGTCTATAATTTTAAACGATAAATTATTTTTTTTTCTTTAAAATGCTGTAAGATTATTTTTATCTTGAATCTTACATATAGTCAAATAAAAAAATTAAAATATGAAAATTAATTTAAATTATATTTTGGCTGATCTAAATTAATCTCTTTTTTTCTTTAATTTTGAACAAACGTTCAAAACCAATCTAAATGGTTTAGATTGGTGATATAATCAAAGTAAGCTTTTAAACCTCCAATTTAGCATAGGAAGGAATATATTGCAGTTTAATTAATTGTATACTAACTAATTTTTTTGGTAAAATGCATACTAACTATTTCAAATATGCCGGGAGTCCATTGTACGGACATGGCATGATCAAGATGCCCGCCTATTGCAATGGGGTAAAATTTATATTTTATAAGAAAAAAATATAAAATGATATTTTGAATGGAAAATTAATGGGAGAATGTGACTTAACAGATATAAACAAACCAATATATTGGAGTAGTGGGCTTTGGAAGAGGAAACTTATCATTTTTCAGGAAATGATTCAAAGGTTTATAATCAATCACAAGCCTATGTTTTCCTCTTTTGATTTCATACCTCTTTTCAACATAAAAGGCCTGGCAAAGCCATTTAGACTTTTTAGGTTCAATAAGACTTTGTTTTAATAATGCTTGATACATCCACCCTCCGACGTGGTATTCGAGCCAAGTGGATGTCTCAAAATCCTAATGACAGTGTTGTGTCGGAGACATTCTCTAGCAAGCAGCTAAAGGAAGCAAGGACACGGAGACCAACAAAGTCATTGGGACCTTGATCTATCCTATTTAACAATTGGAGAACCCAGAAAAACTGAAAATTATCATATTAAAGTCAATGACCACCGGAGTGGTCATTGACTATATTGTATTCTAGTGTTATTGCCCTTGCTCTTCTGCCTGTTTATCATTATATTTGTTGTATTTTAGTGTTATTATATTGGCTCTTCTTAAGCTTCTTCAGCCCTTTGCCCCTCTTCATTACTGGAGAGGTGAATTATATAATATAATAGATAATAATAACCTTTGGCATACTGAAAAAAGAAAACAAAAAAGACCTTCTTGTGTGTTTTTCCTTAACAGATCCTGTTTTACTCAAAGAAATGATGGTGTCTATTTCAAAATCGGTACCTATCCATGGCCCTTGCTGCTTGATTCGGTTAAACCGGATTCCTCACATCTAAAAGAACTTGGAACTCTTCTTGTTGATAGTAACAAGCAAGGACCGAAAGACTGATATCATATATCTATTTGTAACATCCCAAATTTTGGGATTTGGAATTTGGATATTTTATAGGAAAATTAATTGTGAAATTTTCCCTAGAATAATTATGAAATTAATTATTGAAAATTAAGGCACATTTTCCCATAAATTAAAGGCAAATAATTAGAGAACAATTTTTGGCATAAATATTATAGAAATAATATTTTTGTTAAGGCCAAAAAAAAAATTTAATTGGGAAAGTAAAATCCTTATATGAAATTAAGGATTAATTTATTTTCCAATAATTGCAAAACATGGACTTTTGGAATGGAGCCCATATAATCATCTAACCCAAACCAAATTCTCCAACTCATCCTAATTTCACCAGCCATCATGTTACATAAGTAGCAACAAATATATGGCCCATTATTCCATTTCTTCATTCTGATTCATTATTGGACTAAGCAGCCCATACGTGCCAACCAAGTCCAACCTATTATCCATTTGCACCAAAACCAATTACTCATATATTATTCCATTCAAACTCCCTCTTTGACTTTATCTGCTTCTTTATTCATTCCACCACAACACGAAAACACTGAGAACACTAAATCATTAAGAGATCAACCACGCCATGCTCCCATGCGTCAGCCCCTACACAGCCCATGCTTCTTGAGCTCCACACCACCTTCCCCACTCCTCCTTATATCAGCAGCTCAGTCAGCAACCAAGAAAGAAAGAAACAGAAACAGAAAAAAAAAAATCAGGAGATAGAGAGACAAAATCGGAGGAGGAGGAAGGTTCGGTTTGTGCATGAAAGCTTGGGTGTTGTTGAAAGTGAGTTCCTTAAGCCTTTTCCTTCTATTTTCCATGGTTTTGGATGCTGGGTTTGCTGTTTGGGTTGAGAGAAAAACGAAAACCGAAATCACCTCTGTTTTTCGGATCAAAAACAGACCAAGCTTGTGTGCTTCTGTTTCTATGGAAAACGTTTGAGTTTTTGCACGAAATTTTTATGGAAGATAGTAGACACAATAAGGTTTAAAACAAGTCAAAACCCAGCTAAAACGAACGTGTAGAATGAGAGATATGATTTTCCAAAGTTTTGCCAAAATCTGGAACGTTTTCTGCACCTTCAGTGAACAGTAATTTTGGGGCTTCATTTTGGAGATTTTTTCTTTGAAATTTTTATAGTAAATATTAGACATCCTAACCTTTAAAACAAGCCAAACCCCATCCAAAACGGATATGTATATTGAGAGTTATGATTTTTCGAAGTTGAGCTAATAATCTGGAAATTTCTGATATGCCTCTGGAGCAAGAAAATGACGTGGCAATTAAGACCAAGTAAACCTTTGAGTTTTTCCTTGAAATTTTTGCAGTAAATAATAGACCCACTAAGGTTCAAAACGAGAAACACCCCAGCCAAATCGGACGTGTAGATTAAGAGTTATGATTTTTCAAAGTTAGACACTGAAAACTGGAAAATGTCAGTTTCAGACGTGAACAGTAAATTTCGGGCTCATTTTTGAAATGGAAAACATCTGATTTTTTCCTTGATATTTTTACAGTAAATAGTAGACATCTAAACCTTTCCAAAAAGCCAAAGAACACCTAAATCGGACATGTAGAAAAGGAGATATGATTTTCCGAAGTTTAACCGAAAATCTGGACGAATTTTTATGTTCCAGGAATGGTGATCATCTTCTGGCGTGGTTTTGGAATATGAAACCTTTGATTTATTTCATGAAATTTTTTGTGTTGATAGTACACGTATTAATCTTTTAAAAAGAGCTTTGGATCACCTTGAACGGAGGTTTGTAACTCGAGATATGATTTTTGAAAGTTGAGTCACAATTTTGGAAAGTTTTCTGAACAATGTTTGCATTTTAAAAATCCGGGAGTAATATAATAATTTATGGCTATTGGTATTATTTTTATGTGAAATTAGACATGCTAAGGAGCACGTAGCTTTTGGAAACACCTCATTTAGATTTTTGTAGAATTAATTACGAATTTTCAAAGTTTAATCAGAAAAATTCTGGAAAAGTCCTATGAAAAGAGTCAAGTTACATATATACATTTTTGGAATTTTTAGAAACATTATATGTAATGCAATAAAGCATAATTTGTAGGATAATTGGTATTTATTAAGCTTCTAACTCAAAGTATTGATGACGTCTTAGAATAGCCTCTGGGTTAATAAAGATATTATTGAAATTTTAATCATTTTAATTTTTAAATTGGAAGGATTGTTATTTTCAGTTTTTATTCATTATTAAATTTTGTTCATTTTTATGAAATTATAAATGACAATTTTAATTATGTGGAGTTTGAAAAAGTTATTAATGGTTAGTAAATTGGTTGTGGTAGATTGATTTTTGGCGTGTGTTTGAGCTATTGGATTAGAAGCGAGTGTGATAATAGTTAACTACTATGCGAGAGGTAATCACTTTCCACTTGTTATGTGAATTAGTATGTTGTTTGTGAGTATTTTGTGAAATAGCTGTGAATATTTTATTAGAAATTTCCTTGTGGAACCTTATGATTTGAATTGTGAAATATTTGCATATATTTATATATGTATAAGAAATTGGGATTTGAGCTATTATAACATGTATATGAGAATTGTTTTGATATGAACGTGAAAATCTTGGAAAATTCCTATTGAGCTATTTATTGTGATAATTATGATGATGGTTGAATTGGGAATAGATGGAGTAGTTATTCTACCACGTGGTGAGGCCTCCATTGGTGCATGATGGTTGGCTTTCTATTGTCGCACCTGCTCAACGTGAGGGACCGGCCCACATGTTCAATGAGGGGAAAAGGCCCATGGTCCGGGACGTGTGCTCTGCGGGATTTTGGCGGTCCCCATCACATGACCGGTGAGCTTTCGAGTAACCGATAACATGGTGTAACTTAGCCCATGGGTCTAGTCGGAGGAAATAAGGCGGTTCGGTTGGATTGGTGGGAGGCATCTTGGGAATTGTGTTAATGAAAACTGCGATACATAATTTCTTATATATGATTTATGATATGAAATTTTTATGATGTGGATATTGGCAAATTATATATGTTATTTTTTTAAAATACTACGTTATATAAATTGTTCCACCTGGCACCTCACTAGCACATATTAGTATTTGTAATGAGTTGGATTGATGGTTACCACATTTTTCCAGGTGATAATTTCCATTCGGGTCCATCAGGGAAAACTTCGGAAGCTTAGGCTACTCCTTCTGGCAGTAGTGCTTCCATCTTCTGGTATACGTTGGATGATTGTATATTGCCACGTTAGGGCTCATTTTGCATACTCTGATTTATTTTGTATATTTTGGCAAGCAATGAAGCATTACTTAGTCGTTGATAAACTCTTAATTTGTAATTTCGTTAAGTAAAATGGAGGACGTTACACTATTCCTAATGAAGCTGAAGCTTACAGTTAGGATGAGTTGTATTAGCCAATGCCACACTATGTATCTACCAATTGTGCTACCTTCTCAAACATAGCTGGACCTCAACTAGATTCTCAAGGCAAATTTCTTCAAGATTCACAAGACTCGTATGATTTCACTCAATTTTCCTTGTCTCCACCAAGATCCTCAACTCAGTCCAGTTCATCCATATACCTGACTTATTGCACTCAGCCGATGATGTTGCTAAACCAGACCCATATTATGATGATTTTGATCCACTCAGTTATCTTCAGAATTTTGATGATGACAGTAACAACAAAAATCTCTCTTCGAGTCAGAAACCTATCTGCAAAGGGTCCCTATAATAAGTGTCGATAGTTTGTCATTTTGTTATTATTCCTGTGTGCTCTGTTTTGTACTAAAACTGTGCTACATGTCCATTACTTAGACATATGTCCTTTACTTTATTTTATGTGTCTGTCCATTAAGTCATGCATGTCTGTACTCTTTTATTTTGGTCCACAACTTTATTGTAGTGTGTTTTATCCTCCAGCTTAAGAGGTTTGTCCTTTTGCATCTCTGCTCCTCTATATAAGCAAAGCTCTTTCTCAGTTGTAAGTAAAAGGCAACTACAAAATAAAATCCCATAGTGTTTCTATATGGCTTACTTCTAAGTTTTTCTTTATGCTTTTGAAAGCCTATATGTTCTTAGTATGTTACTATTATCTGCCCTTAGATTCCAAGTATGCTTTGCACTTACCTCTGTGCATCAAAACTAAATCAAGATCATGATCTAGTTGAGAGAGTAATGAAAATTAGTATACTAAATGTGCCTGTATTGTAAGTCTTGGGATGAGGTCTGAATCCTTAAGTGTCCTTAAGCATGAGCAGGAGATGAGGGTCAAGAAGCTCGGACTGTCCACTGGATTCAGTCTTCTTCTTAACATCTCCTCTACAGGCATGGTATCAATATGATAATTTTTAGTTTATCTGAGTTCTCTAGTTGTCAAATAGGATAGATCAAGATTCTAATGACTTTGTTGGTGTTTGTGTCCTTGCTTCCTTTAGCTCTTTGCTAGAGAGTGTCTCCGACACAACACTATCATTAGGATCCTGATACATCCACCCTTTAGTGTGGTCCAGCATAGTTAATTCTCAGGGAAATTATCAAGCCTCTACTGCTAAAGAAGTGTTAAACTGGCAGACTCATAATGTTGTTTGTCAAAATACAACATTAATAAGAATTGATTCAAAGCTTGATTCCTTGACCTCTAAGACAGATGGATTGGCTTATCAGATTAATCAAATGTCTGAAGAAGTCAAAAATTTGTATCTTTTCCAAAAGCACCAAGCTCATAAACTGGATGTAGAGCTCTGATCCTTTATTGAAAGAGGATATATGGGATCAAAATTTAGAGAAAAGGAAATGGAGCTACAAGGTTTTCAAAGAGATCTTAAAAGATTTTAATCAAGGAGATGGGTGATTTCTACTTGGATTTCTATTTTTATCAAGTGCTACAAGGGTAAGTTGGCAAAGTTCCCCAACTAAAACTTCAGAAATATCTCTACGAAGAGCATTAATATTTCTGTGGAGTTCATCTTAAAACTCATTAGGAAGTGATGCAATAAAAGTATGCCAAAGATTGTCATCATTGCCACCATCCAACATATAGTACTTTTTCATCATTCTCTGATAATAATCTTGCAAGCCTTTCCTTAGGATCCTAATGAAAGTGTTCTATTAGAGAGACCCTCTAGCAAATAGCTAAAGGAAGTAAGGACACAGACACCAACAAAGTCATTGGGACCTTGATCTATCCTATCTGACAGAAGCAAATGAAATCTGAGCTTGAGAATCAGTCTAAAAATTTATATTTTAATCCTAATTTATTCCTAGAAATCTTTCTCCTTCTATAAAGAAAACCTTAGCCAATAAAATAGAAAACCTAGTAGAATTCACCCATCTTCCTTATTCTTAGATTGGCCAGACTAATCTACCTCTTCTTAGTCAGTATAGTATGTACCATATTTCCAATAGTTTCACTAGTTAACTCTGATTAGAATCCGAAGAACTTTGATTATAATAGATATTATTAAAAAGGAAATTAACCATAAAATTTCTGGGGGAAATCCTATAAAAAGTCATTTGAAATACCGAAATTCTAGTTTGGGTTCTTTAGCTTGACAAATGAATAATTAGGCCACAGTTATCAACATGAGATTTAGAAATTGGGTGAAATGACCTCCATGCCCATAGTTATTTATAAAAGGAAAATTGAACATACATGTTGGAGTGTTGCATTATTTCATAAAAAGAATGATCTTATCACTGTCATTAATAGAGTTAGTTCAGACATTGGATATTATCAATTCATTGAAGAATGGAAACAATCAACGGTAATAACCATTTGAACAGACAGAGAAACCAAAATATGTTTTGAATTCTCATGAATTTCAAATGGCATACTTTTATTTAGATTCTGAGGAAGGACACAACAACAACTCATCATAAATATCTCAAGTTAGTGATCTCCTATTAGGATGATACCTTTCAGATTATTCAAGTTTACACCTCCACATATTCTTTGTTGCTGAAAGAAAAAATTGTAAAGAATGCTTTGGTGGCTTCAATTGCTTGGTTAAATGAATTGGAAGGTACATCAATGAACAATTAGAGGAGAATGTAAATAAAACGCCTAAATTGGAGATCCATAGATGAAATGGAACTTAAAGTGAAGCACAGGAGATAGAAACGGGAAGGGAGAAAGAAGGAGCAAGAGGACATGAAGGTAAAATTCACTTAATTCTTATATCCTGAATTGGATCAACGGACTCAATTTTGAATTTGTTAAATTTAAAGGATTAATTCAATATTTGATTATTTCAAAAGGCTTTTAATAAGATTTTCCCAAATTTAATGCTGAAATTCTCTCAATATCTAGTCATGATACTGGGGGAAATTAAATTTTGTGATGGATCTAATTTCTTTCCTAACTAGAATGAACTCCCAATTTTTAACCAAAGAAATATATCTTCATTGCAAAGTATACTACTAATTAAATAAATGCACTATGGTAGAAGGTGAGCTTTCATCCGTTACAACATTGAACAGCTAAAAAACAAAAAAGTCAAATCATATCAACGCAATGTGGCAAGCACTAGTTCAGGTAAGTCCCACAATTGGTACTAAAAAAGATTGTTTGCTAGACTATCATATGTGCAGTTTAAAAAACAAAAAGACTCAAATCTAGGATTGCATGTTCTTTGATCAAGCTCCACCTAATTTTACTTGCATATAGTGTTGGGCTCTCTAGCCCAAGACAAAAATTGGAATTGAATTAAGGAACATTAAGGAAGAATAAATTTAAATAGTATTTCCTCCGGTCCTAATTATAAAACCTAGTTAACTTTTTTTGGAGAGATTAATAAAGCTAATTAAATTATCTTAAAGTATTTTTATTTTTATTTTTTTCTTCAAACTAATTAGTTTAACTAATAAACTAATATATAATCTAAGGATATATAACATATGAAATGATTAAGTAACTTATTTAGTTTCATTAATCTCTCCCCAAAAAAGTCAATTAGGTCTTATAATTATGACCAGAGGTAGTACAACATTGTCCACTCAAATTCTTGAAAATCTCCTTACAATCAACATTTGTTATAGTATCACCTTCTCCATGTGATTGCCCTTCCCTTTTGTTGATGTGATGTTCTTCCTCACTCTCCCACATTTAGTTTCTGTTAATAAATAAGTTCACTTACTCAGTCGCAGTGGATGAAGAATAAAACCAAAAATATAAACACCTTTCATTCTGGCGGGAATTGAAAAGCTGCAACCTGGAAAATTGACAATATGCAAATATATAAACACCTTTCACTTATTTCTTCATCATTTACTACCAGTAGAGCATTGTCAGAAAAAAAAAAAAAAAAAAAAAAAAAAAAAAAAAAAAAAAGCAAAGAAAAACCTAATCTACAAACCCGTTGATTCAATCAAAACCATCCATGAATAATCAAAGCAATAGTAGTGGACGAAAAATGAGAAAAGTTACTTGCGTCCGGCCACTTCCTCCTCCTATGCTAAGAAGATATGAAAAGTAACCAACTCTACATCCAAACAAAATGAATAAATTACCCAGCTAATCAGAATTGACAAGTCTTACTCTTATTTATAGCAAATATGTACATACAACTAAATGGGCCAGGTCCAAACCTATAAGCCCAAACCAACACAAGTAATACATAATACAACAATACCAAATATACATATTCTAACACCCCCTTCAAGTGGGGACTAAACAAATTTGTAGTACCTAACTTGCGAACACAATTATCATGACTTTCTTTACCAAGTGGCTTCATTAGCACATTTGCCTACTAATTCGTAGAAGCAACATGCAATAAATCAACAATACCTTGTTGTAGCTTTTCACACACAAAGTGAAAAATGATCTCGATGTGCTTCGTATGACTATGAAAATAGGGTTCATAGTTATCACAATGAACCTCAATCGGTCCCAATCCTTTTACACCAAGATCCTTCAATAACCTAGTAACCCAAATTGTTTCCAATACCGCTATTCCAAGTGCTCTATACTTAGCTTTTGCTGATGACTTGGAGACGGTATGTTGTTTCTTTTATTTCCAATACACCAATGACTCTCCTAACTTAATGGTGTATCCTATGACTAATCTCCTAGTATCATGACATGTCACCCAATCTGATCTACATAGCATTCCAACTAAACTGATTTGCCGAAGAGAGAAAAATCCCAAGTCCCGGATAGCTCTAAAGGTATCTCACAAAATTACAGTGACCCAAAAAAATAAGAAATTATATTTTAGTCTTGTAAAAGTTTCAAAATTTTCACCATATGTGACTTTTATTGAAATATTTATGAGGCACTATAATTTCAAAATATATTGACTTAATTTCAAATGCTAACTCCATTGTGTCCTAATATGTAAATTTCGCCCTCTCTAATTTCAAATCCCGGCTTCGCACAACATAGCTAATATCAGGTCTAGTATTAGTAAGATAACACAACCTACCAATCAAACAACGATAAACTGTTGGATCCAATAACAAGGGATCGAATTTTCCCTTTCGCTTTTCTTTCATATGAGCATACTTGCTGGTATCATGTGTCACATGCCCTTCTAGACTCAACCGTGTGCTCCTTTCCATGGTAATGCATAGTGGCTTTGCCCCACTCAACCTAATATCACTTATGAGATCAAGTATGTATTTTCTACGGCTAAGCACTATTCCCTTGTCTAAACGGGCCAACTCCAACCCAAGGAAATATCTCAAATGCCCTAAATTCTTAATTTTGAATTGATGGTGCATATAAGGTCTTAACATCATCTATTCCTTGCATATTGTCCCCTGTAATAATGAAATCATCTACATATGCCAAAACAAGGGTTACTCCATAATCATCCGATTTAATGAACAAACAATAGTCATACATGCTCTATCTAAACCACCCTTGAATCAATGCATTAGTAAGTTTCACATTTCATTTCCTAGATGCTTGCTTTAAAATATACAAGGATTTGCGAAGTTTACAAACTTTATTTTCACCAAAAGTATTAAATCCTTATGGAATACACATGTAAACCTCCTCATCTAAATCCCCTTCCAAAAATGCATTATTCACATCTATTTGAAAGAAATGATAACCATGTATTGATGCAAGAGTGAAGGATGGTCTGCATTGTTACCATTTTAACAACTAGGGAGAAGGTCTCAAAAAAATCAACCCCTTCTTGTTGACTGTATGCCTTAGCCACTAACCTTGATTTATACATCTCAATGTTACCAGAAGAATCATCTTTAATTTTAAAGACCCATTTACAACCAATGGCTCGTTTACCTTTAGGAAGGGACACAATTTCCCATGTCGGAATATTTTCTAAGGCGGCCATTTTCTCATGTATGTCCTTCATCCACTTGGAATCCTTAGATGCCTTTTGAAAAGAAGAAGGCTCAATGAGCTTATCAATACTTAACAAATAATCCCTGTAATCCTTTGTAACATTGGCATAGGAGATATATTCATGAATGGGATACTTACAACATGTTTTAAGTGTTTCATCATTTTGAACTTCTCCAAGACAAATGTATTCATTCAACCATGCCGAAGCTCATTTATATCTTGCTGGTTTAGGCTCCCTATGTAAGAGCTATTCTACATCAATAGATGACTCATTCCCAAGTGGATCATGATCAGGAGGGTAAGGTTCCCCATGTTCCTCATGAATAGAATCGGACCTTGAAAGAGCTTGCAAATCATAAGGATCATATAGAAAAGATTTAAATCATATGGAAAAGAACTTTGCTATACCATAAGTGCATTATCTTCAAAAGGAAAGCGAGTTTCATTAAATGTAATGTGTCGACTAACCATGACAGTTCGTTTAAGCATATTATACATCAAGCAACCCTTTTGATTAAGTGGATATCCCATAAAAATGCAAGGATCATAACGAGGCTGAAATTTATCAGTATTTTTTTGGAGTATCATAAAAGATAAACAACCAAAACTTTAAGATGAGAAAGATCAAGTTGTTTATTGTACAATGTTTCATAAGGAGTTTTATAATTCAATGATTTGGAGGGAGTGCGATTAATCAAAAAAGCAACTATCTTAATGCTTTTTCCCCAAAATCATATTGGCACATGAGAGTTTATAATGAAACCACGAGCAACATTCAAGAGGTGTCTATGTTTTCACTCCACCATACCATTTTGTTGAGGTGTGTATGGACATATGGTTTCATGCACAATACCCTTACTATGAAATAAGTCAACAAACTCATAGTTCACAAACTCAAGGCCATTATCACTTCAAACCCTTTTAACATTTGCAAAGAATTGATTATGACCATATGCAATAAAATTTTTGAGACAAGAAGCACTTTCATGTTTATTCCGCATCAGAAATATCCACGTACATTTAGAGAAGTCATCAACAATAGCAAGAAAAAATCTATGACCAAAATATGTAGGTTCCCTATAAGGTCCCCAAGTGTCAACATTTATCAACTCAAAAATAAAATAAGTAACAAAAGTTCTACAAGGAAAAGGTACTTGTCCTGAGAACATATGTCATAACTTGGCATAGATGAGTGAGCAACATCCTTATTTGCAGAATCTAAATATTTAAAAACATCTAAAGGGGCATAACCCATCCTATGATGCCACAAAATAGAATGATCTATGGTGTGATGATTAGAATGCAAGTGCATAATTCCTTGAGAATGTAGAGTCCTCTCAACTAAGTACAATCAATCATAAGCCTTACCAATCATGTAGGATTTCCCAATTTAACTTCTCCTGCAAAGAGAAAAATGAAGGTTGAAATGATATAGTGCATCATTGCATTTGCCTAGTGGGCCTAGAAATGGAGACCAAATTGAAACAACATTGAGCAGAAAAATATACATCATGCAACACAACATTATCAAATAATCGTATTGTGCCTATATATGTAATAGCTATATTATCTCCATTAGGCATTTTAAGTTTTCTATGTGGACCAAGATAAGGTGTAATAATGGTGGCACTTGAATCTAGTATCCAATGAGATTTAGTTAAGTTATGAAGCAATGCATTTATAAAACATGGGACGATTTCCTTAACATATCATGTAGCCTCAACTGGCATTTCATTCGAATCTTTCTTGAGTGAAGAATATGATTTGTATTGCTCGTGGGTCAAGGTTGGAGGAGAAAATGTGGATTGTAATGCATTTTCTTTCTGGATGGATGTGATTAGCTTGGTTTCTTTGGTTGAGGTTAGGCAAGTACCTAACAAGCTGATAACAAGTATCTCACTTATGACCTTTCTTGTTGCAATGGGTACATATATTTTGAGAACATCCTCTACCCCTACCACGGCCTTACCTACCACCTCTAGTTGTCAAAGCACTTCTACCAAGAGGACTAAATGAAGTGGGAAAAGAAAGGTTTTGCTGGTTTTCTTCTTGGACAATCGTATAATAGGCTTAGTTCACTGTCAAGAGTGGGGGCATAAGCAAAATCTGAGACCTAACATGTTGAAATGTCTCATAAGACCTATAAGAAATTGAAACAAGTGTTGTTGTTGACTAATCTTAACAAACTCTTGAGAGGTATTGCATTTACAGGATAAAAAGGGCACTAAACATAATACCCATCCCATAGTTCTTTTAATTTGGTAAAATATGCAACAATTAATAGACTATTTTGAGTGGTGGATGCAAATAAAACAAAGTAATGAATAAATTTGTGCATAATCTACCTTGTAAAGCGCTCCTATAGGTCTTTCCATACATGGTGGGAGGATTCTGCAAAGACAATCCCGTTTGCAATATATTTGTCAATTGATTGAATGAGACATGATAATACAACTACATCATAGTGTTCCCATAAATCCTTGTGCGTAAAAGCATGTGTATTGGTGAATGTTCCATCTATGAAACCAATTTTGTTATTGCCTTGAAGTGCTAGGCACATGGCTCGGTCCATACTACATAATTGTTGGAACCAGTGAGTACCTAGGGCACCAAGGAGGTTATGTGAGTGTTTGAAGGATGCAGGAAGAGGGGATGATGAACATCAATTGAATTCTCGACTGATTCCATAAGTGACAAACAGTGAAGGAAAGAAATTGAGTCCCTTAGGCAAAAATTGGTGCTCGTAGCTAGAATAAAGGGAAGAAACCCTGAGCTTAACTCAGAAAAATTCAAAGATGGCTATAAGCCTATAAGCCGAGAGGAGGCAAGAGAGCTTATCAGGAAGGTGGAGGAAAACATTCAAGGCTTCCTACAAGACTTCAAGAGGCTAGATGCAATGAAAAGTTTGGTGAGTCACTGACGATGACAACTTCTGAAATGGTCCGTCAATGATGACTTGGGGGGAATCTCAGAAACAACCAATGATGCCCAAACAAAGTTTGAAAAAGAAAGGACGGAGTATGTACCTAGCAAATTTCAAATCAAAACAAAAGATAACCTCATATCAACATACTAAAACCTCATATCAGCATACAAATTGCACCTTCAAACCAAGAAATATTTTTTCAAATCTCCACAAGACAAACGATAGGCGATAACCTCAGCAACGATCCATTGAGACTAAGATTCGACAACAACATAATGTGATACTTATCCACGGAAAGAAACAAAGTCTGGATATCTCACCGATAGAACCAAGAAAACTAAGCGTAGGTTTGCCAAGGCACAAACTTAGATAATCATGTGCAAAAACCTATCACTACCATGGCCGGCGCCTCCTATCTCCTCCATGTTGTGTAAGACAATGGCGATAGGATTGGGTAGAAGAAACAAAATGTTGCTAACATGAGCAATAAGCTGGACAGGTGGAGGAGGGATACCATGATGAAGATCTTGAATTGGAGGATAGTCTGTCAAGTCCAAGAATGACCGCTAACTCACAGTCGAGTCCAAGAACATGGTGGCGACATGATCAAGAGTTGTGAGAAAAAGGCGAAGCTCGACCAAGTAGAGAAATGGGAAAGAACCGGAGAGAGAGAAAAAAATCTTGGTTTGCAAGAACTTGAATTGATCATATGATGAAAAAAAAAAAAGATCACACACTATTCGACGTCAAGATTCAATCTAATGGTGGTGATTAAATTCAAGACATTACAGCACTTCAAAAAAACCATTCAAACTATGGTACATGGTCCAAGACCGAGTCCTGTCCATGACCCTATGAAATCATCCATCACATATAAGTATATCATAAGCAGTAGAGTTAATGTTACAATACGCGTCCGTACCTTAACCTCACTTTTACGGTTGACTCGCCTATAACAACATCATTTAGGCTTCAATGGGCATGGGTTCTTAAGGTGGACAACATGTGCTCTAGTACCATGAAAAGTAACCAACTCTACATCTAATTTTCTAGATACCACTATTTTTAAATATAAAAAAATGATATTAAAATTACTCTAGAATATTTAAAATCAAAGCTAAACTATGAATTTAAGGTGAACAAATACCCATTTATAGGAAAAAGCTAACTAACCTATACATCTTTCATTTTTGGTCATAGATTTAAATCTGAATTCTTTCCTTCAAGGCCAAAAACGTGACCTATTGACTAGTTTTAATCTTTTTTATAGAAAATATGTACATACTACTAAATGGCAACATACTTTCCTATTATAAATACTATTAATTTGGTTCAAACCTATAAACCTAAGCCACATACAAGTAATACACAATACAACAATACCAAATATACATATTCTAACAAGATCATTATGTTGCTTTGTGTTTCTTTGGAGGAGGCTTTCTTCATTAGGATGGCTTGCTTTACCAAGATCAACGACGACGGAGGAAGCATCACAATCACATCCTCTTCTTTGCCTCCTCACTTCCAGTGTCAAATGAAAACGAACAATGAGAAGGGATGAGGAGATTATGGGGCCCAAGGGATTGGAAAGTATAACATTTTCCATAATTACCATTAAAATAATTATTTTATACCTAAACATATTTAAGTCCGACCAAAATAAATCATGATACATTAAACATCATATCAACAAGCTTTGTTCATAATTATAAGTTGTAGTTTGCAGCTGAATACTCAAATTATGCAATGTATTAAAAAGGCCCTAAAGTTCAGCAATATACATTAGACTATGCTCATACAAGATTGATAACTCACATCAAGTCTCGGATTCCTTCTTCCCCTTAGTATCAGCGCCTAAATTCTCTCCTGAAAAGTAAATAATGACTGGGTAAGTCACGAGGACTCAGTAACCACATATCAAATTTAACAAGTATACAAGAAATGATTACAAGATAGTTACACAGGCCAGTTATGCCTTCGTATATCAATAAGTCTGAGTAGTTTACCAAACCATTTAATAGTTCAAAATTATTCAGTATGCATGTAACTCCCTCAACCATCCTTATAACCTCCTTATAATCGCTGACAGAACCCGTGGGCTATAATACAATAGGTTTAATCTCTTTGACGAGATCATACCAAGTTCACCAATGATAAGGTGTAACCCAGCCAAACGCTACAAAACTTATATCAGACTATAGGCTCCCTTTCCTTCGAATATAGAAAGGTGTCATTGTCCCAAGGGCTGACCTTAATCCCAGCCAAAGGAAAAGGATGATACTAAGGGCCCTAAAAATGTCATAACCATCCACTGTGCGCTTAGTGGTGGCCATACCACGTGGTATCAAATCAATATCCTACCATCACATCTCATCTAGTACACCTCATTGTGCAGTGCAATATCACAATTTAAACATCAACAATTTATACTTATATTCAATATTCAACACCAAGAATAAACTTTCATAATTACAATATAAAGAATTTAATCATAACAATATATGCAATTTAGGACCACTTAACTAAAAGTTTACCCAAACAGATACCTCACACATAAATAAATTTTCATAGGTAACATACTATAATATGTTCATATCATTTAAATATATGAACATACGCTTATAATCACCTCAACAAGTATACATGATAAATCGGAAAGTGATTACCTCAAGTTCTTGCGCAAAAGAAATCAGTCCCCTTTAAAAATAAATATATAATTATACATTAATAGAATTAACATAAATAACCACTAATACCATAATAAATAATTAATCAAACTATTATCACACTTTAGTTTTCCTCAAAAAATGGACAATTTATCTATCCCTCAACTTTTAATTTAATATTAACTTTTATAAGTATAACCCAATTTATTAAACAATCTCCAAACCTCAACATAATCAAAAACATATCAATTCTAATTTAAAATCTCAAATCACAATTCATAATTTCACATAGTTCAAGATTTAGCAAAATTAACCGATTAAACCTTTAATAATACCTCTATTAATCCAACTAAATGCTTTAATCCTCATTTAATCGGTCAAAATATACTATATGACATAAATCCTAAATTCTTTTAAATGGAAAATAAATTTAAATTCTCACAACAACCAACTAATAAATTTAAACCAATTAAAGTTATTTATTAACCATGCTTTACATATATACAGTCTTCTATTATCAAAACTCAAAACTTTACCAATATTCTAATTCCAAAATTTTCAATAATCAATAGAAAGAGATCGAAAAATATGTAGAACAACTTTCATGAAGAAAATTTATTGAAAAGAAAATAAATTAAATACCTAAATAATCTTATAAAAAAATAACTTACCTTAAAAACTCAAATAGGCTCTCTTTTCTTCTCTTTCCTCTTCCAATCTCGTTGTCTCTCTCTCTCTCTCTCTCTCTCTCTCTCCACAGCTCTCTCTCGTCTCACATTCTCAACTCTCACACACACTATTTCACACACACACACACACATGGCATCTATATATAAGGGGAATAAGGCGGTGGATTAGCAATGAAATTTTTATTTTTATTTTTTTAATAATTCCCATCTGCCACACACAGTGGCAGGAAAGTTGCCACGTGACCCAAATTGGTGGCAGCATACCTGCCACAATATATACACATATTGTTTTTTTTTTTTTTTTTTTTTTTTTTTTTTTTAAAGAATATTACAGAAAGGTTGAAATGAAAAAGAGAAGAGAGAAGGGTTTTGTGAAAAAAAAAAAAAAAAAAAAAAAAAAAAAAAGGAACAAGATCCTTATGCAATGGGAAAGAGTGGTTCACATTCATGTTCATCCCTCTAATTTTAGGGTAAGACAATTTTTTATTTCAATTAAATTGTATGATGCGTCTTAAAATATATTTTGTATCTAGTATCTTAAATTAATGAATTTATAGTCATACATTCAAAAATATTTTCCTTGTAATATCAATATCTTGAAATATTTTTCAGTAGGAACCGATATCTAAAATATTTTTTTAACGTCCATTATCTTAAAGTTAATTAATTTTTAGTACATAGAGTATTTTTTAAAAAAAAATTATTTTTTTTTAAAAAAAACCTTTTATTTGGGATGAGCATGGGATGTGGATTCGGGAAAGAGTGAGGAAAAGCCTAGGGCAGGGGTGAAAGGTGATTAAACACCTAGGGCATGGTCAATAGGACAGTGAAAATAGCTTTTAAAAAAGGGTTAAGGTGCGATTTGGCCAATAAACTATTGGGTGAAGAGCGTCCAACACAATTAACTATTAGTTGGACCTTAAATAGCAACAAACTATTTAAAATGTTAAATTACCACAAAAACATTGCTCTCTCACTGACGTCCGTTAGTTCATTTGTTCCTGTAATTCATTCTCTTCTCTCGGTGCAATGGCATCTTTTATTTGACAGAGTTGCAGTCCATTCTCTTCTCTCGGTGCAATGGCATCTTTCATTCTCTTCTCTTATTCTCCTTCTTCATCTTCTTCCTCCTTCATCTTCCTCATCCTTCACAAGCTCAAAACATCATACAACCCAACACCACCAAACTACCGTGCCTCGCCAAAAACGTTACTCTCTCACAGTTCTCGCCTGCATCGTCGCCGGAAGTTACAGTGTTGCAAAGAGGAGGCAAAGCGGCGCGCCGAAGTGTTGGCCGGAAGCTGAGTCAAGACACGGCAATCATGATATCGGAACAAAGATAGTGTCAAATTCTCGGAAACCTTTACCGTTAGCATCAATTATTGACTGCGATTTCGATCCAAAAAAGGAAGCAATCGACGATATGGTATCGAACAGTTGAACCACATAGGAAATCAGGATGTTCTCGCCATTTTGCAATTGAGTGGTGTTAGGGAAATTGCAGAACACAGGGAACACGACACAACCGTCGATCGTCAAATTCACCGGGATGAGGGTAGGGTTTACGACTTCGACGGATTGGTAGGTCATGAGATTCATGTAGCTAGAAGTGGAGACTTGGTAGAACGTGTCTCCTTTCTTGATGGTGTAGGAGAGATTGGCGTAAGAGATGGAACTGAAGGTTGAGTTGATGAAGTTGTAGGAGCAAGATAAGGGAATGAAGAGGGGTTGATTTGGGGCTAAAGTTGAATTGGGAGTAAAAATGTTGCTTGGATCTGCAATCATGGGTCGGCTAACGGTGAAGAGGTCACCAATGGAATCGAGGTCGAGGATATTAGGGGCTGAAGCTCGGTTGAGGAAATCAAAGATGCCATTGCACCGAGAGAAGAGAATGAATTGCAAGAACAAATGAACTAACGGACGTCAGTGAGAGAGTAACATTTTTGTGGTGATTTAACATTTTAAATAGTTTGTTTCTATTTAAGGTCTAACTAATAGTTAATTGTGTTGGACGCTCCTCAACCAATAGTTTATTAGCCAAATCGCACCTTAACCCTTTAAAAAAAGCCAGGTTCGCTTTGAACGAAGGTCAAAATCGTAAGCAAATTTTATTCAAAATGGCGGGCATTTTGCGATAACTGAAAGTCAATTTTGAACAAAAGCCACATGCGTCACCATACTATATGAGCTAGGAGCTAGGAGCTAGGAGCTTGGAATAGAGCCCGAGGAATTTTTATTTTATGGTGAAGCTGGATCTTTGTTGTGAACAGTGAATTGAGTTTGTAGCCCGTCCGCTTGGGTGGAGTTATACTGGGTTATTGATGGGTAAAAGTGTAAAAATGTAAATGTGTTTTACTCTCAGGAACACCCAACACCAAATGTTTTTTAGAGGTGCAAAAATACATATAAACTCTCAAAATAAGTGCAAAAATAACATGACCGTTAAATATAACTTACTACTCCCTCCGGTTCTAATTATAGGAGCAAATTACCAGAATTTGAAGGGATTAAGGAAAGACGTTAAATTAGTTAATTATGTATATTTTCCTAAAATACCCTTACCAGTTTGTATTTTACCGAAAATGGAGCCATATTCTCACAAAGGGCTGCAGTAGATATTAAATGCAAAGGATACAAACCAAATCCCAAATTTACTTAAGCGAACTCCTCAGCAATAACATTTCCTCTCATAAAAAATATTATGGTTTTATAGTCCTTCAAAATGAATCTTTTTTTTTTTTTTTTTTGTTACAACAAAATGTATCTTTCAACGACATGACAAATTGGTTGCTTTTAACATTAAAACTCTTTATCCAACGGGGCTTATATTATGAGGCATGTTTATATAAAAACACTAAGGGATAGGATATTGTTACTACTATTTTTTGTTACTACCACTTTTCCACCGTTAGATCAGAATCTTAATAGGAGAGAGAAATTATAAAGGTAGATGAGATTCTGATCTAACGGTGGAAAAGTGGTAGTAACATTAGTAATAACAAAAAATGATAGTAACAATATCCTATCCCAAACACCAATTAGTTAAAAGAAGAAACAATGTTAATTAATAGAATAAAATTAGTTAAAAAATATATTCTTAAAGTAATATTAAAATTACTTTATTTAAAAACAAAAAATAAAATAGAATATCTCACTTGATTATTGTGTTGTTAAATTAATTATTGTGAAAGAAGTATTAGTAGGGGTGATATGAGAAAAATATGACAAAAATTACTCAAAATTATTTTATATAAAAAAGTATAATTTAGGTGTATATGACATTAATGAGTTGCAAACATTATTTACTTTATAAAATATATGGGTGTATTATTTAATCATTATTGTCTTTAATTATTGTTGAGAAAGTATAAATATAGGTATTATAGGAAGAAATTGACAAAAGTTAAAACTTGCTTTATAATTAGCACCAAAACCAACTCCAAAATTTACTTCCTATAATTATTTTCAGGAAACAAAAAAACAAAAAAAAGCCCCTAATTCAAAAGGCAATCCAGTCTAGGCAATCCACCGTGGCTTCAATCGTGGACCTCATCAACAAAACTAGCAGGCACTCACTTGATAGTACACTCTTCCCCACTCGACTCGCCACTTATCTGGAGTTGGAAGTGGGAAGATAGCAACTCGCCGCAAGTGAGGAGTGAGAAAGCTTCTTCCGGAGGTCATTGGAGGAATGGAGGCTTTTGATATTTTTCCCCCCTGATCCTTTGTTGTACTGTGGTCTATTTTGTTTGAAATCTTGTGAATATTTGGAGGATTGGAGTCCATTGCTTGATTTTGATTGCTCTAGTTCTTCTTCTACAATCAGATTCATTTTAATTTGTTCTTTCTCTTGAAAGAGTGGGTGCCATTGGGTCTGTTTGATGCAAGTGAGGGGGGAGTGTTCAATTTGGGTTCACATTATGTGGTTATCCTAATGTGTTTCTTAAGAGGGATAAGCACATTTTATTTTATTTTTTAATTTTTTTTTATAAATTTTATTTATTTAGATTAAATTATATGTTAGTTTTTGAAAAAAAAATGTGCACCCAATATCTTAAATTAATTAATTTTCTAGATACCGTTGTTACGGAAACATATATTTATGTATGCAGAACTAAAACTAATTAATTTGAGATACTGAGTATAAAAAAAATTCCAGAAACTAACATATAATTTAATCTAAATAAATAAATTTAAAAAATAAAATAAAATGTGATTGTCCCTCTAATTAGAGGAACAAGCACATAAGAGACAAGCACCTTAGGTGCTTCCGTTCAATTTCTTTTCTTGTTTTTTTACAAAAAAAAAAAAAAAAAAATGCTGGCTCCTATTCATCCCTTTCCCATGCTCGTTTCCCTTTTATTAAAGTCTAATTTGTGGCTTTGCAATTCTGTATATAAACAGCAACGAGATTATCGAAGTTACAGACGTTTTACTTTCACAGCAATGAATTTGATGGAACTTTTCCCAATGAAATTGGGAGCTTATCTAATCTCGAACTTCTCGGTTTGGCCTATAATGACAAATTTGTGACCATGGCGATCCCATCGGATTTTGGGAACTTGAGGAATTTGATGTTCATCTGGATGACAGGCTGCAATTTAATCGGTGAAGAGTTCCTGAAATACCAAAATATGCAGATTCATTTTTTTTTTTTTTTTTTTTAATTAGGGGCATTTTGATATTTTAATAAAAATAGTGTGAGACTCGTCACAAAAAGTAACGATATTAAGTTAGATTTAAAGGTCATGTTATTTTTGCACCCATTTTAAGAGTTCATGGATACTTTTATACCTCCAAAAGCATTTGGTTTACCCTTACCCTATATTGATTATGCTAAGATATTAAAATATCAATGTACATTGTATCTTTTGTATAGATAACAAATTTTCCAACTGAGTTTCTGGTAGCCAAACCTCAATTTTTCTATAACACCAATTACGCACATATGAATTTTCCAATATATGTAGAATATTTTTTTGCCTAATTATTGAGTTTTTTAAACGAGATTTTTTATTTTTTATTTTTACCAGAACTAACGGTTTTTCTCTACGCATGAATTGAATTGTCACGCATGATAATCACAATCAACTTTTGTTGTTTATATATAATATATACACAATAATGCACAGAAAAATTAGGGAGAATAACTGAGGAGAAGAAATAGTTATTATTAGAAATCTTAAAAATTGTAATTATTTTTAGGACCAAAAAACATTAAAATATAAATTTTTATCAATTATAAAATTAACCTTGACCAAACTTTTACATTTTCACTAACATCATCTTAACTATTTAATGGTTAATTATCAAATTTAATGATATCTCAATGTAGATTATGATACACATCAGATTATCTTTAAAAAAAACTTACTTAAATTAAAATAGCCTCTAAAATCTAAAAATAATTAGAAATCTAACAATAATATTGAATAAGTGCTAAAAAAATATTGAACATAAAAAAAAATAGTAACAAATGATATAGAAAGAGGGACGAGGGAATATCAATTGATAAATAATCGTTAAATAATTGAGATAGGTTAAAGAAAATATAATCGTTAAATAATTGAGGTAGGTTAAAGAAAATATCGGACTTTAGTCCGGGTTAATCTTGTAATTGAAAATTTATTTTTAATCTTTAGTTATTCAAAATAATTACAATTCTTAAGATATTTGTTAATAATTTTTTCCCTCCGTCCTTCTCCCTTATTCTCCTATAATCCTCTTTATTAAGAAAATATCCTTGAAAATTATTCACCTATTAAAAAATTAGTGATCGTTGAATTGATTTTTTTTTTAAAAAAATGTAAGTTCCAATGTAAATTAAATCTTTTAAAATCAAATATTGGCCACCCAGCAATAAAATTCCCTAATTCTCAGAAATCAAAATTGAATAACCCTATCAATAGAATATATATATAAACACACACACACAGATAGATACACACACATACGCACACATACATATGTATGTGTATGTGTGTGTATAGGGAGAGAGTATAGAATGATCACTAACTAACTTGAAACACAAGAAATCCATATAAACTAACTAGAAGTGCCTCCAAAACAGTGGGAAAAGATCACTCAAGAAATCTAATCCAAGAAAAAGAAAAAAGAGCGATATAATGAATCGAATCATCAAGAACTCGAAATCTCTCTACAGCAAAACCCAGTGGCCACCAATCCACTCTTGATGAACCCTAAGCTCACTGGAATGGAAAACAACGTCACGGTCAACGGGATTCCAGTAACAATGAACCAAATAGCTATCCGGGTCGGACTCTTCTCTTCCGTTGATCTCAGTGAGCCACCACCCTTCCTCGTCTTGAACGTCCACCATTTGGTTCAGAGAAAACCCACCACCAGTGGTCGAAACATCGTCAATGGATTGCCGCGGCGGCAGAGGGCGGAGATCGTTAGGGCCAACGGTTTTTCTGAGAAAGCTGAAATCTTCGTCGTTCAACAGTGTGTTGTACTCGACAATATAGGAGCCATCGGGGACGTGAGAGATCACGGTGGCTTCATAATAAGAACCTGGAGGCAGGTTTATGACTTCGACGGCTTGGCCAATGAAGAATCTGTGGATTCCAATGGAAGATGGAGATGAAGAAGGAGGAAAAGGAAGATAGTAGATCGCCATTGATTCAGACAGACGTACTGGGTGAAGGTTTTTGAGTGACGAGGAAGACTTTAAACTGATTAAGAAATTGATTGAGATAGAACAAAAATAATAAATATATTATATATTTATTTATTTTTAGAGGAATATAGCCAGAGAGAGTGTGGATGGCTGTATCAATATATAACAAGATATATATCGAATCGATATCTACTCTGAGTCTATTCATACTGAATATATACCATATATAAAAACATAAAAATTAATTAAAATGTAATAAAAGTAATAAATATGTAAAAAATTTATTTATTTATGGAGGGAGGGAGGGATATCAAATTCTTAACAAACTGAAAAGGAAAGTTATATAGGTAAAAATAGGAAAGTAAGCACTTTACCAAAAATTTAGGAAAGTAAACAGATTTTTCAAATCTTTGCTAAAAAAATAATTATCTTTTTCAAATCAATTAACGAATCTGCTGTTGACTCCAGGGAATTTTAAACCGATATGTGTCAACCACGATAAACAATGAAGTTACAACGTGGTGAACTTGATTTAAATGAATTATAAACTTACAATGGGCCGGGATCACTGGGGAGGGATTTATTCGTAACTAACCTTTTCATCTGAGAATGTGAATACCTTCAAAATACTTTCATACATAGAGGAGTGGGGCAAAATTAGAGCCGGGAAATCGGACCGAGCCTGTTTAAGTCTTGGCCCTTTAAAGGTTGAGTTTGAAAATTAGAAGAGTTAAATGAAGTTGGTCTTGTAGGGTCGGCCCTACTGGGGCCTCGAAACTTAAAAGGGCCGCCCGTTAGGCCCCGTTAATTTAAATAATAATAATAATAATAATAATAATAAACTGTAAGAGATGTCTCCTCATTCGAATATTTATTAAAAATGAAAATCAGCTTACTCCTTATATTGGCAACATTCTAATCACAAGTCATAGGGTCAATCTTGCCATAGAAATATTGTATAATTGTTTAAATTTAAAATCTAAATATACTTCTTATGTTTTTATGTGAGTTATTTGTGGATAATAGTTTGCTTTTGATTACAAATTATTAAATGTGTTAATTTGTTGGATGATTCGTGTTGTTTGAATATTAATGTTGATAATATTTATTTGATAAATTATAACTTTAATTATTGTAATTTACTAATTAAATTTTTTTGGAAAAAAAACGGAGGAAAAATAGTTAAAATTTGTGTGTGACCCATTAGGCCCAATTAGTCACTAACATAAATAAACTTGGACAATTAAAACCCCTTTAACGGCCCCAATTTATTTAATGACCTCATAAGACACTAGCAATGCTCTACGGCTCCAGAACTAATCGAGTTGATCAAATGATCTACCTTTCATATTTGGATACCGTGTAGGCATTATCCCTCACATCGTTATTCACATTTAGTCGAGAGCAAAGATAGAGTATTATCTCTCTTAATTGACTAAATGTAGCTAATTCACAGAACTAGGAATCTTCTTATATTAACTCTATAACGGATCATGACTCTTTATGATCACTTGCTTGCGCACAGTCTCCTGAGTTAATTAGAAGCTGTCCAAGCTCTACCGGTCTTGTGAATGACTAATCCTTTTTAGGAACTGTGAGTCCTCCCAGCATGTCTATCTATACTCATGTATTCGAGTTACACCCAAGAATACATTGTTCTCCCCATTTTCATGTGGATAGAGTTGTACGGTCAAAGTATAACCCTAGGACATAGTGTTCGATAACATCCTTAAATCCAAGACGATCCGCACTACCAAACGATGAGAGACTTTACATATCCAATGATACTCTCTACAATGAATCTTTGTGGAGTCTCTAGGTGGGTCAGTTCGGTGCTATTTGTTCTCCAACAGATCCACCCACAACATCAGCTAAGACATCTTGTTGGTCGATTTTCTTGATGGCAAGTAAACCAGTCGAACAAGTAATAAAGAATAAGTAGAGTATCGTCCCACAGAGACTGGATACCAAATGAGGACACCGAATTGCAGAAGAGTTGTGTTTAAGAAGAGAATACGTTTGATTTGATTGGGAGTTTTATGGCTATACTAATAAACAAGAAAATAAACAGAGCGTCGTAGTCGTGAGAAGATATCGAGAGGAAAATAGGCCGAGTTCGAATCATTCTTAAGCATATCAATCTCCCAGGTTGCTTTGCACAATGCTATAGCATCTATCTTTTGCGCATGACTTCCGCAATACTACAAAGATAGCTACTAGTAACAACGCTATTCAGTTAACCCACCACTATAATCTATCGAAGTTTCCTCGTCTGATACATATAATACTAACTTTACTCCTTCCATATGCCTATGGCAATTTTCTAGTTAGATCTGCATTACAAAACAAAGTGTTATGGTTATGAGTGGTAGACCCATTCCTGAAGCCTACAATAATAGGTCAAGCCTTGCACCAGCCTGCCTAGCAATCACTGTTTCTTAGAGGTCTAACCTCGACTCCTTGCCAGTAAGCCGAGGCCACAAATCTCGCCCTTAGCTTCCGCTAATCGACAAGGTAATTAAATCACTGATAAGCAAACTGAATTTATTGAATTAAGAACTAGCAACTGGGTTCATTCCAAACTTAAGAAATCATCCTCACTCAGTCATAGGAAATTTAGTTCCTGACTGGCGAGGGAAACGCAAAACAGATGACAACAGAATGACCCATGATCAAAAGATTAAAATGAAAGAAAAACAGAAAGCTTGACGAAGTTCCGATGGCGTGGAGAAGCCCTGTCACGTCACCACTCCACGTCTTCTTCTCTCCGCCTTACTACAAGGAAGGATGATGGGTTCTCCTGGAGTTTCTCGTGCCTTGTGAATTCTCTCTCTTCTCGAGTCCGGCCGTACGAATAGGAATAGACTCTCAGCGACTCGACCTCCTTTAGGGTTGGCTTGCTGTTTCCTTATATAATCAGGCTTTCTTGTGGCGTAAGTACCAGGAGCTGGGCCTTTCCTAATTTGTCGAGATCCATTCATGTCTCTCTTTCCAATCTTAGTAGATTGATTCTGCTGATCCTGCGGGATTCTTCATATCTTTCAGTTTCAATCCTCCGCATCTTCTATTCCGTTACGTCAGCAATCTACCTGTCATTCTCGACCTTCTCTATAATTCCTGAAATCATCTTGACAAAAGATCAGAAAATATGCCGCATAGCATTGCGTCCTTTACTTTGCTATAGCTTTAGCGATACTTTGTATTGCACTTCGATATGCTGTCAGAATGCTAGCTATACGTTCTTCTCATAAAACCTTGTAACTTGTTCTTTTCTTAGCACATGTTTAGGATGTGAATGATTTTTATCCTTTAGTTCCCTACATTCATGAATTGATGCCTTTTTGCTTAGATTGATTGCAGTTAAGCTTATATTTACCATACAATTCAGTCATAAAATATAGAGAAAACATAGCATAAATTGTGCTCATCAAATTCCCCCACACTTAGCTTTTTGCACTCCCGGGCAAAATAAGATAAAACCAACAAAATCTCATAGTCGTAGTACTCTTGTCTGTATAACTTTTCTTACACAATTGCTTTCAGTTCTCGTCCCCTATTCGGCAATCCCACTGCCCAGTACTAGCGGCTCGCGATGCGTGGTATTGCTTAGATGCAGAAGCCTCAAGAGGCTCTCAGGTTCAGTGTTTACGCTCTGTCGCCTAGGGGATTTTAGCTTTCTCTCTTGACATACTAACCTAGAGTTCTATAGCCTTGTCAAAGTTCTAAGATTGCTTCCTAGCATCTAAGTTTTCGTTCATCCAAAGGACTTCTTGGGTTATACTGGTGTGGATGGATAGGTGTTGAGGTGATAAATGATGGTGAATGCTACAGCAGGGTATTTAGACAAGTCTCTTTGGCTTTAGCAGAAGGCTCTCAGGTTCAGTGTTTACGCTCTGTCACAATGATTTTATGCTTTTTCTTTTCTTTCTTTCTTTCTTTTTTTTGTTAAATCACTCAGAGCAAAACAACAGCTCTTTTTGCCAGTTCTTTTTGCAGCATTTTTCGTAGGAGCACTCTGCCTTAGCATTTCTTCATAGTTGTCTTCAAACTTGTCTGTCTAACTGGTTCTACTATAGCATTATTGTGTTGGCTCAATGGGGTAGCAAAATGGGGATGATGATAAATGGATTGTGTATGGGAATGATGGGTATGATATGAATGCCTTTATCCTACGAATTTCATACTTAGATGCTAAACAGTTTATCAAAGAACTAAGACAAAGCAAGGAACATACATGGGCTAGCAGATGATGAGCACAAATCATACTATGTTTTCCCTATACTTTATGACTAAATTGAATGGTAAATATAAGCTTAACTGTGAACAAACCAAGCAAAAAGGCATATATTCATGATATAGGGACTGAAGGATAGAAATCATTTGCATGTGCTAAAAACGGGGCAATTTACATGGTTTTTAAGAAGAACGTATAACAGAGCTGATACGATGTTATAGCATTCTGAAGCAACTCGAAGTGCAATACAAGGCATCACAAAGGCTATAGCAAAGTAGAGGACCCAATGCTATACAAAGCATGTTTTCTGACCTTTTTACCTAGGTGATTTCAGGAAAATGAAAGAAAAGGGCGATAACAACAGATGGATTGCTGATATCACGGAATAGAAGATGCGGAGGATCAAAACTAAAAGATTTGAAGGAATCTCGCAGGACTAGCAGAAGCAATCTACTCAGATTAAGAGATGTGATAGATCTCAACAGATTAGGAAAGGCCCAGCTCGCTGCAACTTACGTCGCAAGAAAAGCCTGTTAATAAAAGGAAACAGCGGAGCCAACCCGAGGAGAGTCGGAGAGCCCTAGAACGAGATTCTACTTTCGAGAGACTCAATAGAAGAAGGAGAGATTTCACAAGAGCACGAGATTCCCAAAACAACCCAAAGATCTTTCCCCGCAAAGATTTACGTAACGAAGAAGACGTGGAGTGGTGATGTGACAGGGCCGCATCCACGCCGTTGGAACTCCGTCAAAGCTTTCTGTTTTCCCTTTTTATTTTAGTTTTTCGATCATGGGTCATTCTGTTAGTGTCGGTTTTGTGTTTCCCTCGTCAGTCATGAACTGATTTTCATATGGCTAGACGAGGATGATTCCTTAAGTTGTTAAATGAACCCAGTTGCAAGTTTTTAATTCAATAAATTTGGTTTGCTTATCAGTGCATTAATCACTAGTCGATTAATGAAAGTTAAGGGCTAGATTTGTGGCCTCGCTTCGGGCAAGGAGTTGAGGTTAGACCTCGAGAAACAAGTGTTTGCTAGGCAGCCCGTGCATGGCTTGACCTATTATTGTAGGCTTCAGGAATAGGTCTACCTCTCATAACCATAACACCCTGAGCATAAAGCAGATCTGACTAGAAAGATGCCATAGGAATATGGAAGGAGTATAGTTAGCATCATATGTATCGAATGCGGAAGCTTCGGTAGACCATCGTGGTGGGTTAACCAAATAGCTGTAGTTAGTAGATATGTTGTAGCATTGCGGAAGCTGTGCAGTGTAGATGCTATAGCATTGGGTAGAGCAACTGGGGGATTGATGCACTTAAGGGTGATTCTGAGTCCAGCCTAACTTCTTACTGATATCTTCTCGAGTTAACTCACTCTGTTTACTTCTGCTAGTAGCATAACCACAAAAACCCCTCAACCTAATTATATTTATTTTCTTCTTGCACAACTATCATAGCAATCGCGCGTCACTTTTTGGTATCTCGCTACGTGGACGATACTCTACTTACACTTTATTACTTGTTCGACTAGTTCACTTGCCATCAAGGAAATCGACCAACAGCAGACATACGCACTAGAATAAAACAATTATGCTCAAATCAATTGTTCCATCGTGGGTTCTTCTCTCTAAACTTCCTCACTGCAACTTTACCCTGCATCAAATTAGCTAGCACTGTCAATTTCCCAAACCTAAAGGTTCAGTTTCCTTAGGAAATCATGCTATACTTCGTCATACAGACATTCATACTACTACTATAAAATTTTGTTTATGCTTCATCATGCAATTTGAAAAAAAAAATCAGTCTTCAGTTTGTGCAAAGCTAAGTTCAGGGTAAATTAATATGGCACAGTAGCAGATTATATCACAGATTAACATAACTAGTCCCTCCCCCACACCTGAACGATGCAATGCCCTCATTGCAGCATAGAACGAGGGGTAAGCATAAACAGAACACGCATAGGGGGACGGTGGGAGGTGAAAAGAAGAGCAAGAAAGCAGCATTAATCATAGCATCGTTCACAAAATGGCCCTGGGGCAAACGCCTAGGGCATGAGCAGATTGTCAAAAGAAACAAAAATATAACAAACTTAACAAAAGCAAATATAACTAGGGGTAGGAGGAGCGGGGGCACTGCTGGCAGTGTCCTCCTCAGCAGTGTCGCCCAGGCTATTAGCCACTGGGATTGTCGAGTGGGGGAGAGAGAGAGACGGGTGTGTACTTGATGGCGTTTAGTGGGCTTCTGCCGTATTGTTGTGCTGGGGCCGAAATGTCTTTCATCATGCCGTAGCATTGGCTATGCTAGACTTGTCCCCTCCTGCTAAAAAAAAAAAAAGAAAACAAGATGTTGGGCTGCCTCCCAATAGCGCTTGCTTTAAAGTCTTCAGTCAGACTGTGCCATAGCAGTTTAATGCTGAGGTAGTGCAAGAAGACTTGCCCACTTCTTTCTTTCTTTCTTTGTCATCTTCGAGGTTAAGTACTTCTCACTGGTCTTCGAATCTCACGGTCTTGAGGATTGAGAAGGTGAGCTGATCGTCATTAACACATATAGTGAGTTCTCCATTTTCCACATCGATCAGTGTTTGCCCAGTTGCCATGAAAGGTCTTCCCAGAAGAATTGGGACTTTGCGATCTGCTTCAAAGTCAAGAATAATGAAATCCACAGGGAAGATGAATTTATCCACTTTTACCAGGACATCTTCGATTTTTCCTTCAGGTAGAACGATGGAGCGATCGACTAGTTGCAACGTAACTGTTGTGGGCCTGGGCTCCCCAACTGCCAACTTTTTGAAAATAGACATATGCATGAGATTGATGCTAGCACCCAGATCACACAAAGCTTTCCCTAAATATTGAGGTTCGATAGCACAGGGGATTGTGAAGCTGCCAGGGTCTTTTAATTTCGGTGGGAGCCGATTTGTTAGCATGGCACTGCAGTCCTAGGTCAACGCTACTATCTCAAATTCTTCTAGCCATCTCTTTTTGCAAAAATTTTCCTTCATAAATTTCACATAGCTAGGCATCTGTTCTAATGCTTCCACCAGAGGGATATTAATGTGCAACTGTCGTAGCATGTCCAGGAATTTCTGAAATTGTTTCTCTTGACCTTGCTTTTGTAGTCTTTGTGGGAAAGGTGGGGTTTGCTTCAGTATCTTTGAAGACCCGAGATCACGATTACGCTGTGATGATGTTGCGGTAGCAATCCTTGTCGGGTATTGCACGTGATCATCTAGTGCGGCAGGTGGAGGCAATGTCATGGTGTTGACATCCGGTTCAGGTTGTGAAAGCCTTGGGTGCCTCTGCTCGTCTTCAAGGAATTTGTCAATACTTTCTTGTCCCTCATTTGATTTCCCAAATTTCGGGTCAGCAACAACCGTAGGCTGCTTGGTTCTTCTCATGGGTTCTAGACTCTTGTTGCTTCAGAGCTCTATTAGCTTGACTTCCTCTTTTCCATGGATTTTGGGGACTTTAGTGTCACTCGGCAGAGATCTTGAGGGTCTATTGTTGAGGGCAGTAGCTAGTTGTCCCACTTGGTTTTCAAGGTTCCTCAGGGTTACTTGCTGATTCTGAATGATTGCATCGTTCTTTGCCATATATTCCTTCAGAAGGGTCAACATAGAGTGTTGCGGTTCTGAGTCACTGCCCTACTGCCGTGTTTGCTAGGTAAACCCTGGTGGGTTTGATGTTCTGTTTGGGTACTGTGGGCCCGATGATTGTCCCGCTACTTGTTGGCCTTGAGAACTCCATGAAAAATTGGGATGCTGCCTCCATCCAGGATTGTACGTATTAGAGTATGGGTTATTGTTGTTGTTGCCCCTGTTAAAGTTGTTGATGAAGTTTAGAGATTCGGGGTTGGCAGAGCACGGAGAGTAGGCGTGAGATGGTTGCAGCGAAGTGTTGCTTGATGGAAGGGTCAGTCCTTTCACCATATTGGTCAGAGATGATACTTGAGCTGTGAGAGCAGTCATAGCATCCAATTCATGTATTCCAACAACAATTTGTGATGGCATAGCTCGCCGCTTGCCACTGATGACTCTTCATAGCCATGCGCTTCAATAAATTATGAGCTTCTTCATAAGACTTCATTAGGATGGATCCTCCAACTAAGGCGTCTACAATTGATGCGTTTGTCCATTGAGACCTCTGTAGAATGTTTCTAGCTAGACCCACTCTCACAGTCCATGTTGTGGGCATCTTTTGAAGAGGTGTTTGAATTTGTCCCAAGCTTCATAGGTAGGACTCATATATGAGGCCCATTGGCTACGTGGCCCAGCAAGGATGCATTGTACCAAAATCCCTCCATGATTAGGTAAAACACTAATTGGCCTATAATTAAGGCTATGATCACGGAATGGTATTGCAGTAACATGGGCCTGGAGGGGCACAAAGCCCAAGGACTAAAATCCTAAAGACAATCTCTATAAATAGGAGGTTAATCTAAATGGTACACATTCTCTATTCACCCTATTTACTATTTAGTCTCACTCTGTACACACCCCACCCCTTTTTGGCTAAACGTTATACTCGTGTTGCACAATGATCTGTCACTCTCTTTGGTATCTTCTACATAGATATCTGGGAAATTCACCTAATATTTCTTTCGGTGTCTTCCACATGGATACCTTGAGGAATCCTTTGATCCTATATAAATCACCTATTAGCCCACCGAGGCTAGACATTTGTGTTCTACAACAAAACATAATCCAAAAAAAAAAAAATTATCCCTCGCATTCACTCATAACAAGCAGCCTCTTAAGGACGGAATAGTCTACCCATTGAACTACAAGCTCGAAGTATTATATTAAAATTTTATTATTTAATGGGTTAGGTGCAAAAATATATATGATTTTTTTTAAGTGCACCCAAAACTAAATTCCTTTTTAGAAGAAAAAGTAACAAGATGCAAAAATACACATTAACCATATGTTTAAATTTTTTAAAGGTTATGATGTAAAAATACACACGAGATTTTCCCAAAAGCGTGCTCGGTACTAATATTTTTTTTAAGGTAAAGGTAAGTGTGAACTTTCAAAATAGATGCAAAACACATATTGACCATTAGATGACCGTTTGTTTGAATTTTTTAATTGAAAATAGTAACATGGAGGATGACGTGGATGTTTAAAAAACAACTTGAAATCATAATTGGATTACTAGGCAAAAGAAATTAATTTCCACCTAAGTCCTAACCCTTTACTCTACCTAATCCTTTATCTCCACCTAACCCTTCCTCTCCTCACCCTCTCTTTCAAAAGATGTGACGAGGTGGAGAAAAATAGTTAGGGGAAAATTAATTTCTCTTGCTCATCAGGAAATTATTATTCCAAGTTTGAGAAACACTTACATATTCCAAAAACAACACGTCATATGACCTCTATCCAATGAAACCACAATAACTCATAATTTTAATTCTAGCCGGGTGATTACTCATCCGAAAAAAAAAATCAAATATTATCTTATTTTTAAGAAAAAACATCTTAATTTAAAAAAAAAAAAAAAAAATGACCAACCAATATTTTTTGTAAGAATAAGATAAAATTCAAAATTTTCAAATGAATCATTAGCCAACAAGGATTAAAGTGATGAGTCGAGTTTTTATTTGATAGAATTTAGATAACATGGTACTTCTAGAGTACGTAAATATTTCTCAACAAGTTGTTACTTACTCATCCACATGTGTCCTGCATGTCACCATTTTTAATTAAAAAAAATTCAAACACATAATCAAATAATGGTTAATGTATATTTTTACTCATATTTTGAATACTCATAGTTAATTTTGTCACACACAAAACATGTGTTGGGCGTGTTTTTGAAAAAATCCCATTTGAACTCTTTCACTTTAACCCCTATTTAATGTTCTGATTAGATTTGGATATTCAATATAAATTATATCTTGATTTGAATAAAATAAAAAGGTTAAAGGCCTAATTTACCATGGAAGTTTTGCTAGGGAGCGTCCAACACCCGGAAGTTTTTTGGGTATCAAATTTACCCGAAGTATGAAAAAGGTACCAAATTTGCCCACCCGTTAATTTTGGCCATTAAGTTTAACGAGTGTACACGTGGCATGCCACCTCATCAACCCAATAAGAGTTAAGTATCATTTTTGCCCCGTGTTTTTTCACTAAGGAGCAATTTTACCCCAAAGTTTACAAAACGTATCAATTTTGCCCTTCTTTCCGCATATTAAATTTGACTATTAAATCGACAAAGGCCACACATGTCATGCCTTGAAAAGGTCAAACTTGGAGTCGAGAAAGGAGATCCTTGAGATGTTGAGCTCAAAGCAAAGCTAGAATTTGTGAAGCCAACCGGGTCACAGAAGCATCACTTATGATCTAAGCAAATGATCGCCTATATAAACCGCAGGCTCCTCCGATTAAGTCCGAGGCCCTCCAGGGCCAATTTCAAATTTCGTGCTTATTTTTCAAGCCCGAGCCCCGCAGGCTGGGCTTAAACGAGCCCAAATTCGATTTCTGGCTTAGTCCCCGTGACCATTTCGGCTTCACAAATTCTCGGGCGCCTTTGAGCTCAACATGTCAAGGATCTCCTTCTCTAACTCCAAGTTCGACTTTTCAAAGCATGAGATGTGTGGTCTTTGATCGATCTAATAGTCAAATTTAATATTGGGAGAAAGAAGGACAAAATTGATACTTTTGTAAACTTTCGGGGCAAAATTGCTCCTCAATGAAAACTTCCGGGGCAAAATTGCTCCTCAAAGAAACTTCCAGGGCAAAAATGATACTTTTGATTGATGAGGTGGCATGCCACGTGTGATGAGGTGGCATGCCACGTGTGTACTCGCTAAACATAACGGTCAAAATTAACTGAGGGAAAATTTGCTACCTTTTTCATACTTCCGGGCAAATTTGATACCCTAAAACTTCCGGTGCCGGCGCCCTTAAAAACTTCCATGGCAAATTAGGTATTTAACCCTAAAATAAATCTTAAGTGTAGCCTGTCCGGAAGTCATTAGGACACTTGTTGGGAGGTTAACCTTAGGCTAAGTGATAGCAGCACCCAATCAATAACCTGTTTCGCACATAATTTGCTTTCTCGCGTACTCCTTGCAAATTATTAAATCCGGACCAACAATTGAAATTGTCAAGGTACTAAGTTTAAGGTCAAATTGAAATCAAACCAAAGCTAACATGAGACTAAACAGGTGAAGAAGCGAAATTTTCAAGGTTATTTATATGACATTCTGTTTAAAATAAAAAACAAAAACGAATTAATTTTTTTTTTAATTCTAAATAGGTTGAACCGGTGAAATCAGTCTAACCTATCCAACTTGACCACCGGATGGCCTATTTGGGCCAAGTTCTGATAATAATGTTCACTTCTTGTTAAGCATTATTGTTCAAGAGCCTAAAACCACCAGTTATGTTTCAAACATAACCCCAAGCGATAATTAAATATTCCACTATTACTAGGTAGATCAATATCAATTTAATAACCGATAAAGTCGAGAAAAAATCAAACAAAATTAGATACCTTTTTCCTGAAAAACCAATCAAGTTATGTTCTAAAATCATAGAAACATACTAACTCAAGCAAAAACATAAAGAAAATGGAAAGTTATACACACACACATATCCATATGGGCTTATTATATATCCTATATAAGCTTTTGTCCAGTCAATTATATACCACGTCGTTTTGGATCTATATATTATTCATTTTCCCTCTACCTCCCATCACATTCACGCCAAGCGACACACTCTCTTTCTCCCTCTACGATGTCTTCGAACCCAACTCCATCTTCATTGTATGGCCGCCAATTCCAAGTGCCGAGGTATCACCAAATAGGGGAAACAACTCACCGGCCATATCTAGACTTACAACTCGCCTCTTGCAACTCACTCCCTTCCTTCCTTTGCCTCTGCTCTCGCTCCTAGGTATGTCTTTCTCTCTGATTCCTGCATTTGGTGTAAGATTTGGTTTGAGCTTTCTCTGGTTCCTGCTCGATCAAAAGTTGATTCCTAGTGTTCCTATCCGGTTCCTGCTCGATCGGAAATTGATCTATTCCTATCTGGATCCTGCTCGATAGGAAATTGATTGCCTCTGGGTACCAAGTTTGGAAAGGAAGTAATGTTTAATTCACCTACTTCTCCCTCTTTTCTAAAGTTAGAGTTTTGATACTTTACATGCCTTATGGGGGTGCTCTTTATTTGTTGATGGGGAAAAGTTGTTCCTTATAAATTAGGTGGTTTTGAATGATTCTAAATGCTTAAGTGTGGTTTGAGTTTATGGCTCTTTTGGTTGCTTAATTAAGGAATTGAAGACAAACAATTTTAACTTGGACGATGATTCCGTGATCATACACTGGATATGTGTAGCTACTGAAGTGAGATTATGCATTATGTGAGTTTTACTACTTTAATTAGAAGTTCCCTTCCTCTGCCCATCCATTGTGTTTGTTTGTGTACGGCATGTTTTAGGGGTCTATGTCATGCCTTACTTCCTATCTAACTCTCACATTCCCATCTAACTTCCTTTCTCTGGTATGTATGGAATTGGCCGCCATACAATGAAGATGGAGTTGAGTCCGAAGACGTCACAGAGGGAGAAAGAGAGAGGGCAAAAGGAACACAGAGTCGAAGAAGAGAGAGAGTATGTGTCACTTGGCGTGAATATGATGGGGAGGTAGAGGGAAAATGGATAATCTATAGATCCAAAACAACGTAGTATATAGTGGACTAAACAAAAGCATGCATACATACGTGTATGTCTATATATATATATATATATATATATAAAATAATTGTTATTCCTCAGCACCTCAATTTATTCGGAACAGAAATCAGTTTTTCAAACTCACTTTTTCAGCAAAATCAAATTCAAAGATTATATTCATTCAAAATCACTTGTTCTACTCCAATGCAAACAGCCGCATAGCCAGTACTCTGCCTACTGAAATAGCAGAACTTCTCAGACATAACCAGAACCAGAAACAGCAACTAATTAATCAAGTATTGACACAACTAGGTTAACCAAGAATTGGTAATAAACTTGATATGGCAAAAAAACCCCACAAACCTCAAAGTTCAGAAGAGTATATGCTTCAAGGATTACAAAAACAAAAAAAAACAAAACAAAAACTTGATATGCCTAAAAAATTGTATGATTGCATTCAGTTCTAACCCTCAGTTTGCTCTCTCAACCTCCGAATGGTGCTCCGGACTGTGACAGCACTTGCAGTACTGTCAAAATAAACATGTATTAATCGATACGATCAATTACAGAATAACTGTCATGGAAAATAATGAACGTGGCCCAACTCAAGAAAACAAGCAACTAAAAATCCAGAAAAAGGTAGAAAAAATCTTACTTCAGTGTGTAAGCACCCCCTGCCTTCACTTTCCCACAATCTTTGCAGCCCCATATGCCCACAGCCTTTCTCTTAACAGCATACTGCAAGGGGGAAGAGTTAGATTCGGCATCACTACAAATTTAACAACAACAACAAAACCATAATTAGGGGTATCTAAGGATACCTTTCCACAGAACTCACAGAAGTACTTGCTGTGCTGACTCACTTCCATCTTCTTAATTTGCTTCCTGAGACTAGCACCATAACGGGTGCCTGAAATTGAGGAAGAAAAGGTTAAACACCTAACCCATCAACTAGATGACGATAGCATACATAGACTAGACACAAGCCAGATCAAGAACCCAAAAGTGGAAAAGGATGAATTGGTAAAAGAAGAAATTATGACTAAAAGAAATTGCTATGAGACATCATAGTTGAAGCATTTTGCCCTGAATAAAAATGTATATATGTATAATCCAGTCAGCAAGTTAAGCTTCCTCAAAAAATCAGTCTCCCAAGATTATCCATTAAATATTCCGTCAACTTCACAAGATAATAAGACTGGCCAAACTTTTGCACTAATACAAAAGAATAGAAGAATAAATGCCGGTGAAAAAAGTGACAACTAATAAAATCCATTAGTGCCACCTGACAGTTAGAAAATGCATTGTTGATCCCTAACCATGAGCTAAGATAAGCATGTTAGCCATTAGTGGGTTTGAGCTATCTGTACTTGACGGAATTAACAATTACAAACACAGGGTCACTGACGACATTAGCCATTCCCAGTCCCATTAAGACTTCTACACAGGAAGTGAAGATATTCTAAAATCTCATTTACCCCTCCAAGCAGTAACTTCAACCATATTAACTCCCATTTAAGACATGTTCTTTCTCCTATATCCTCCCTTCCATCATCTATTACAGACAACCTCTTTTCAATAAAAATAAAATAACTCAAAATATTCATAATCAAATCAACAAAAGGAATTCCGACATACCATATTTCCCAACAATACCGGCCTTCTTGGTTCTCTTGGTCTACACAAGACGAGAAAACAGATAAGCAAACATTGGCATACCCAACAAGAGAAAGCCCCAAAAAAGGGATTTCATAAAAGCAAATACAAATACAATACTCTTTCAAGTTTGATTTCAATTGAGAGTCAAGAAAACAGATGTTGTAGTTGGAGACAAATACAAATATCTCATGTTAGAAGGCAAATCCGAAGCATTAAATTGCCATTGACATGAAAATCCGATGGGTCGGCATTCCAACAATTTAAGATATAGCAATGACATTAAACAGACACTGGTTGATCCCCGGATAAGTAATAAACCTACAACAAACAATAATCTACCCACGATAGCAAGTACCACTAGTTAAGGAAATTCGTTGCAAGACAGAAACACGAGAAGAATCAATAGTCTCAGAAACTTCAAGAATACAGTAATTGAAACAGAATAAGAGAAGATGCTATATTCCAAATACTCTCAGATGGTTTACCATTTTCGCTAGCCGCGGCGGAGGTGAAGAGGGGTGCCAGAGAGTATCTACGAAGTAAAGGCCCTCAAACGCCGCTCGCACCACTATATATGCATATCCCTGCAACCCTCGAAATTTTCAGACTAGGGTTTATTGGGAGACTACGTCATTTTGATGGCAAACAGCCCAACCCAATAAGTTCTTTTTGGGGCTATAAGCCCAAGGAAGATTGGTTCTCTCCTCTTCCTTTTCTAACAGCCCAAAGAAGGTTCCCTCCTTTTTATATTCAGAATACCAAAACAAGGCCCAGATATGTTCTGTTTCTTTGTTTTTTTTGTTCTTTTTGTGTTGATAACGCATAGGCATCTTTTATTCTTAAGAGCTAGATATGCCCATATTTATTTTGTGCAAAAAAAAAAAAAAAGATTTGTCCAAATTTATACGCAAAGCCCAATGTCAAATGAGATTCAAATCAAAGGGCAGAATTCTCTTTTAAATTACCTAACTTTTATAATCCTAAGTTTTGGTAGAAGTCAGATAATGTAAAATGATTTGTGTTTGGATTAAATTTTGTAAAAAAATTTATTTAATAAATTGAAACTCCTTAGGATGATTAATAAAATGTAAAATGACCGAAAATGATATGAACTGTATTAAATAAACATGTATGTGATAATTTTAAGAGAAATATTATTTTTTTCAAAATTTTATTAATTAATTTTTTCTATCTTAGGGCATTTTGCAAATGTTAAACTAAATTATTGAGTCTTTTAAAGTATTTTTTTTTTCTTTTTTAAATAGGGTGGAAATTTTTGTTCTTTTTTCATTTTACTCCCATTATTCCCACCTCTCTCTATGTCTTTTCTTCTATCATGAGACCATATTTTTGTCATTTTTCTTAATTTCCACACTTCTTGTTTTAAGCAACCTCAAAGCTGCTTCTCTTTTATCGCGCCATTGAGTTCAAAAGTTAGATTGTAGCAACATTGTTACGGAGATACATTAATGATCCAATTTGGCTTTTATAATTTCACAACACGTTTTGAGGGAAAAAAAAAACATGAATACAAATGCGCTAACAGTAAATTAATTTTGTATCGAAAATATTTAGAGTGTGTGAGACAAAGAAAGAACTCAAAGACCTTCGCGGCCACTTGCTTATCCTTACGTTCACCTCATCCGGCATTATTTTCTAATTAACAATGAACAAATTGCTCATTCCCAATGTTACAACATACATATATGAGTTGCAGTCACACAACATATGAGTTGCAGTCACACAATGGTCCATAATTTCTTTAGTTTTCTTATTGTAATGAGTCTTCTTGAACAATTCAAACCCTAAAGGGTCCCTCTTTCCAACTTTACAGCCTGCAGGTATTTATATAGATGCATTCCTTCAATCTTTTTTATAAGAGTTCAAAATTTAATTTGTCTTAGAGGCTGTTTGGATGAGCTTTTTAAAAATAAAATAAAAAATGTTTTTTTCCCCAAAATAATGTGCTTTTTTAATTAATAAATGCTTTTGGACGAGAACTTAAAAACAAAAACAAACAAAAAAAGCAAAAATTCTGCTTTTTTTTTTTTTAAGCTTCAATTTATAGCTTAAGAAAAAGCAAGTTCGAAAAAGAGAGAGAATGAAAAAAAGAAAATGATTGAGTCTTCTTTAGTGATTTGTTTTGACACCAATTATCCTTGATTTTCAATAAAATGACAACCCTATCCCTGGTTAAGATGTTGAGAAAATCCAAGAGTTTGATTTTGCAAACTAGTTGAATAACACAATCTCAAAAAATGATTTTGTTATGCTCATTTCAATAATTTTACAAATAAAAAAAGGTACTTCTATATTTTAACATCTAAATAATTTTTTATTTAAAACTGCTTTTTAATGGTGTATCCAAATGTAAAATAGCTTTAACTTCTAATTCAAGCACTTTTTTAAAAAAGCAATGTAAAAAAAATCCTTTTTTTTTTTAAAAAGCCTATCCAAACGGGTTCATAATCCTTTTATAAGAGTCTTTTTTTTTTTTTTTTTTTTTTGCTCAAGCTTTTTATAAAAGTTCGATAGGAGTTGTTTGAACATTTAATGAGTTTTTTTTTCCCATTTATGCCCTCATTAATTATATGTATTGCATTAATTAAAAAGTTGGTGATATTTATATTTATTTTATTTCTCTTTCTTATTTACCCCTCATAAATAAGGGCATACTTAGGAAAAAAAAATTTTATTTTAGACATACTTATTTGTTATAACTAATTTCAACTTCTTTCTTAAGTTGCGTGATTCGGTTATTCACTTTTTTATGGAATCCACTAAGGCTTAACTTGTGAAACAACTCCGACTTGATAATATGCATTATATCTCTTAAGATCTCTAAACACTTTGCATTCCATATTCTCTTTACATAATCTTCATATTCTGGTAGCCATTTATATTTTATTTGCATAGATGAAAAAGATAAAAGATAAAACTAAAAAACTAAAAAAGCCCCTAAAACAACTATTTTCGTTGTAAAAAATAGTGTAGATAATGATTATAGGAAAAGTCAGCAAGTTTTGAACATCCATGCATCCTTCCCTACAATACATTGGCATTGCTTGTTTCAACATCAATGACTTTCTAACATAGTCAGGTTGAAGACCATAAAACAAGTGCTTGTTAGAGGCAACCTAATGATTTGGTTTTCATTTATTATTTTTCTATTTTCTTCTCTCATTTTTATTCAAGTTTTAAGGTAATCGCTCCTCTTGTAGCTACAAGTTCCTGCTCGTGCGCTCTTTCCTCATTCAAAATTTGAAACTCATTGAAGTTACTAGAAACTCCACATCAAAATCATAGATCTAAACTAGGGGAGTACTAGTTCCTTTCCCTCTATTGATTTTACAATATTCAAGACAATGTTTAATTTAAGTAAGGGGAGGAATATGATTTGTTCTTTGTTAGTTGTGCTTGTCCTTATGCAATTGAAAATAATTTTTTTTTTTTTTTGGTAAGATTTTCAAAAGTTGACATTTTCGCATTGCTTAGGATTGACATTAACTTTGAACTTTTCCATCTTAGAGAGTGTTATTGAAAAAATTATAATAGAAAATAATGTTTCAATTAAGCGTCTAAGCTTTGATTTTTTGTATAAATCTTGAGATAAAAAATGAGAATAGGGAGTAGTTTGTAATATGATCAACAAATTACTAGTTTATGAATATTTTGCTAGCTGATTTCTTTAGGAAATTAGATGATGACATTTGCGGTTAAGTAAGCTTTTGTATGGGAGATGACTCAAGTGGAAAAAATAAAAGAAAATTAAAAAAAAAAGCAGGAAAAAAACCAAAGAATAAAAGCAAGGGAAAAAAAAACCAACGAATAAGAAACAAGACTCCAATGACTTCTCCAAACCTAACTTAGTAACTGGTGGCGTTTCATCATCAATGTTGGTACTCACGTCAAACGATAAAGTCAAATAGGGCCATGAGTTGGGGCTAAAAGCCTCAACCAAGTTGCTTAAATGCAAAATTGTGATCTGAAAACTACGAGTGAGGCATAAGCGAAATTCCGTCGATAAAGTACAACCAAATCGGCATGGAAATGAGAGCGATTGGGTATGTCTGGTAATACGTCTTAAAATGCGGTAGGATTGATTTCCTGATAGCTAGTTGGTGGTTGGTAGTGAGCGAATGGATCATGACTCTTCTCAGCAAATGTGAGTAGTTGGATGAGACCTGACCAGGATTACTCATGAATCTATTGGCACAGGCCCATCGAGGGTTTGGGGTTGCCTTGTGATCGAGAAATTTGAGATGAGTGTTCCCAGGAGAAAGACCCCGTAGTCTTCACAATAGGCCCAAGCGGAAGCGAGGATTGTGAAAAGTGGGGACGAAGTGTAGTTTGTTGACAGGGAATGGATTGTTAACCTTATTTAGAAGGCGGGCGCTACATTGGTGGATACGATGTGCTTATAGTTAATATTCTTTTTAGTCTCCTAATATTATTCATACGATTAGCAATGCTCCCATTTATACTCGACTCCATTGTATATAAGCTCATCTGAAATGATGTGGAATATTATGTTAGCAAGAAGGTCGTGAATTAGCGATAATATTAGAGAATAGCGGATGTGTATTGGAGGATATCTTATCTCGTTGGCCTCCTACAGGGCACGGAGGAGGATTAGTTTCAATCAACTTGAAGATCTAGGTTATAATGAATTATTTTTACCTACAATTCATGGCGTAATAGAACAATTTGCGATTTCCTCGAGGAATGTTACTCATTAAGATGATATCTTTTTGTTCATCAATTTTCAATATGAGAATGCTTGACAAAATCGAGTCTTTCCGTTTTCGAATGCTGCTGAGTATTTCATGGGAATTTTCTTGGCGTAATCAAGGGATCTTTGACGGCCTTAATGATCCAAGGACACTTTCTAAAGTCTTTTAGAAATTTTGTGACGTACGAAGGGAGTGTACGCGGAGAGGGATTAATTACTGGAGCAAAGAAGGAGTTCCCCATAGTGGTAAGAGCATTGAGCTTTTAAAGAGAATCATCATTTGGCGACTCTTAGAGGCTCGAACTCGGATGTTTGAGAGGGATTATGGAGGCCGAAGGGGATACGGGCCAGTTGTTGAGTCTGACGAAGAGCAATATTGGTAAACGACGATCTGGAATAATTGGTTGGAAGTCTTGTGTGGGGAACTCACGGTTCTTTATATCTGTCGAGAAGGCAACAGAATAGAATCTCATGTATTAGAAATGATGAGGCAATTGGTTGTATGAGAAGGACTATCTCTATGATATTGCTATTTTTTAGAATACATTAATACGGTGCAGAGTCAATGAATCTGATCTTGGGTTTCATTGAGCCTACGGCTATTACGATATGAATCACGGTCTCTTGTTACCAATTTTACATGGAGATTAAGCGGTCCTTTAGTAAACAGCAAGCGCTGGAGCACAGTGGGTATTAAGGTAAATTTATCATTCCTCTTGATGAAATTGGTGAGTCTGTTTGTAGTATGGTTAAAGAGTTTTTGCTAGTCGTTTATTTAGCAATGGTTGAAAATGGAAATACTTGTCCTCTTATTCCTAAAGTGCAAAGCCTAAGCGTGTTTCTCATTTCCTTTATTGGCTTGTGTAATTTCTCTTATAAGATTATTTCTAAAATCTTGGCAATAGAATGCGGCGCACAGCGATACTTGTATTTCAGGAACCCAGTGCACCTTTATTCCGGTCGGTGTATTCATGATAATATTATTACAGCCAATGAGGTATACCATTATCTTCGTCATAGAAGATGCATTAAGTATGAATTAGCTCTTAAAATGGATATGAGCAAAGCATATGATAGGGTAGAGTGGAATTTTCTTGAAAATGTCTTTGTTGGGGATTTGGTTTATACGAGGTGGGTGTCTCTTGCAGTGAAATGTGTTTGCTGTTAGTTTGAATATTTGCTTATCGGGTGAAAGGTAGGTTCCTTTCTCAGAAATTTGGGGTATCCGTAGAAGTTCCTCTCTCCATATCTCTTCATCATTATTACGAAGTTCTGCTCCGTTTATGATTAGGCAGGCAGATGGATTATTTTATTGAAGGTATCAAATTGAGCCATAGTTGCCACGAACTTACACATAGTTTCTTTCTTGATGTTCTTGTGTGTCGTGCATCTAAAGCGCATTTGCATCCATCTGCGTGATATCCACGAATGTATTATCACCCACTTTCTGGTCGTAGTCCTTGATCTTGATAAATGTCCGAGTATCTTGTTTTTTCTTCGATACCACAGTGATGTTAAAAATATGAGTAGGGAGGGTGCCAGTATTCTGTGACGGAGGATCAAGGTAGATATCTTATCCAGAGTATGTAGGGAAAGACAAAGCATCAGTACGTTGGCTTATATTCAAACGCGTATTCTTTAATAAAATTCAAGGATGGGGTCATTCTACTCCTTTCTTTTGATGGGCGACATGTTATGATTAAAGCGGTTCTACGGGCTATCACTATCTTTACCATGAACGTTTTCAAGTTCACGGTTAAGACTTGCAAAGAGATTAGTCTAATTGCTAACTTTTGGTGGAGTAGTGCTATTTACGGTGGAGCCGTTTAGGCGGGAGTGGCAACTCGTGAGAAATCTTTGGTGGAATGGGCTTAGAGTTGCTCTGTCATGAATGATGCTCTCACGGCTAAAAGTGCATAGGATTGCTAACGAGGCCCGATGATCTTTACAGGCTAGGGTATTGAAGAGTGTGTACTTTCCCGGGTGGTTTCATGAGAGGCGGGGAAGGTCATAAAGCATCGTGAGTCTTTGATGCAGCATATCTTTGGATGGCCAAGAGAGTTTCTCAAGCAAGATTTGCAGGACATTAGTGATGGAGCTTCTATCGGCATGCAGGATGATATGGGGTCCAACAATTGATTTTGAAGAAACCCGATGTCTAAATCCGATCCTCCATTTGAGGCGAGGTTTTGATCTCATTGTCAATAAGTAGGATCTTACTCTAAATTTGACGAGTATGTATCCACGAGTCAAGAGTGCTATTTATGAGATTGACATCTTATCTAATGGTTTGCTTGATAAGTTAGTATGGTTGAGTGCTAAAGAATGGTGTATATTAAAATGTGAAGGTAGGTACCATAATAGTAAAGAAAAGATGTTGTCGTGTATGAGGCTGGAGATCTCGATAGATGTTGCCTAAATGCTGATAAAAAATAAAAAATAAAAAATAAAAACAAAGAAGAAAAAAATTGAAGCAATTTTCTACCCAAGGATCCTTATTAAATTAAATAATAAGCTTAACTAAGTGGGGGCATTTGAATTTTTCTAGAGAAGTTGAGCAGCGTATATTTTTTTTTTTTTTTTTTTTTTTATCTTCTTATTGATGCACTTATTACTTGCCAATCCTTTAATTATGGGATGTTAAGAGAAAATTACTTGCCGATCCTTTATATAAATTTAAGATATATTTTAATATATTTGACAGCCATACATGCTAAATTATTAATTGAGATTTTGATAAGATATCAATTTGGAGCATGATTTAAGGGATTTCAGTATAAATATCAAAGTTTAGATAAGAATAATGATTTTAATAATAAAAATAATAATTTATGGTTCTGAAAAAAAAAACTAAAAACTAAAATTATTTCATTTTCTATTATTATTATTATTCACCTACTTATCTTATCTCTTTATTATTTTGATTCTATCTTTCTCCATTTATGATAGCTGCACACAGCACATTGAAGCACGGTTTAGGAACCTAAGTTTCACAATAAAAGAAGAGGGGGAGGTAGGAACCCAAGTTTCACAATAAAAGAAGAGGAGGAGGCAGCTTCAAGTGTGCTTTTTTTTTTTTTACCCCTACTTCTTTGGAGATAGCAACCAAGCGATCGAAGGAGAGAGGTAGTCGAGTTTTGTCATCATCTTCACGAGAGGACGATAAGACTGTGGAGACAACTGATTTGAAGATAAAAAATGTTGTAGCAAATAGAACCAGAGGAAAGAAAGATGTAGAGCATAGATTGGCGAGATGGGGCTTGAAGATTCAAAGAGATTTGAGCTTAAAACTTGGTTTTCCATTGATTTTCTTCTCTTTTCTCCTCAGTTTCTGATAAGAACCGAGTTATTATCTATGGTTTTGGTTTGATGATGACCATGAGTAGCTAATTTTCTAATTCTAGGATTATCTTGAACCTATTTATGGATTGAACTCTTTATTTACTCTCATTTTGCAACAAATGAAGATTTTGTGTTGATTTTATCTTGTTCTTTTGCCTCTAAGTGCTTGATCACCACTCAGTTGTCTTGTTCATTTAAATTACTATTGAAAAAGATAATTTAAGTGTTGAATTTGGGTAAAATCATGTTAGACTTGAAGTTTAGGTATTGAATGGATGGTCTGTTGGTATCATAGATATATATTACCAACATAGCATTGTAAAATTAAGATTGGTGTCTAAAGTTAGTCCTTAATAATTGATACAAGAGATCGATCAGTTTAGAAGGATAGACATTTGGTTTTGACTCGAGAGAGCGCCATCAAATTTCTTTAAATCTTAGACAAACACACATCATTGTTTGATTGCTGATTGAGGGTGAATTAACCAAGTTCATAAAATAAAAAGAGGGCAGATAATTTTAGGTCTTTAATACTCGTGAAGTTAAATCTAGTTTGATTTGCTTTATTCCCTCTTAGTTAATAAAAATAAACCAAAAATTGAATTTTTTCAACCTAATTAAGAATATAATTGTGATAACTAACACCACGAAACAAAATTAGATTTTGTAGTGGTTAATATTGCGTATTTGTAGCGGTTTTAACAACTATAGATGACATTAGTAGCAGTTCAAAGAACCGCAATAAAATATATTGTTGCAAGCCATTTTATCACAATTCATGTAAACCGCTACTATTACTGTAGCGGTTTCATATCACCGCTACAGGATGACATTGAGATACCATATTATGTTAACATTTACTGCTACAAGTTAAAATTGGCCAACTTTATAGCATTTATTAAACCACTACTAACTACAAGAATTTTGTAATGGTTTTAAAACTACTATAATATTGGATGAAATTTCAAAAATGATAGCAAGTTTTAAAAATTAGTGACAAAAATTTGTTGCAATTTTTTTTTTTTTTAGCGCTACAATGTTGGATGAAATTTCAAAAATGACACAAAAAAATTGAAATAAAATTTGTAGTGGTTAAAAAGCCACTACGAGAATATTACGTGATGTTTTAAAAATTAAGCCAATTTTTCTTTTAAAAAAAAAAATTGTAGCGGTTAAAAAGCCGATACAAAATTATTACCATTTTTCTAAAATAAAAAAAAAAACCTGTAATTTGAGTCATTTTTTATTTTATTAGTGAATCGATAATTCAAATAATAAAATTTCATATTTACAAAAAATGATACAGATAGATAATATTTGATTATGGATATTATATATACTTATAATATTGAGAAAGTGTAGATAATAAGAACTTATTATGTTGTCCATTTCATAATATTTGAGTACAAAATGAATATTTGATGCTACCAAAATTTAACTAAGCACCGCAAATGTACGGATCATGAAAATAGTAAGTGGCAAATCAAGGTCATCCCATAGAGACTTAGTCAAACTAGTGATTAGGTGTTAAATTTCCTTTTTTTCATTTAAGTTGAGCAAATCAATTGTATCCAAAAATAATAAAAAGAATTTTAATAAAAACAAGAAAAACTTTCAATCGAGAGAAAATTCAAATATCAAGGAGACAACTTAGAATACTAATCCCTTGTTTGTTTCTTAGATTTTATTCCCACTAAATTAATTCTAGCTTAACTTCATCAGTTAATCTATAGTATTAATGTTTATAAGTGTCTGTCGGCCACTTATACACTTACCTCAAATAATTATGCAATGTCTCACACAATTAATTAAGAGCAATTTAAATCGGGTTACTCTAATTTGATTATGTGGAGCTTCTAGGTATATGTCTATCCTAGATGCAAATTAGATTAAAATCTAATTTCACACTATTTAATCAAGGTCAATTTAAGATTTCCTTCGTCAAGTTTAATCATAAATTCCCAAACATGTTTAATAGTGGCCAATCACTAAACAATGAATAACAAAAACAAGATTAAATAAACTGAATTTACATTAAGCAAAAATAATTAGTGGGAACAATTTCTAAGTCTCAAACAAGTTCATAATACTCTAAGTTGCAAATAAAAGTTAGCCACACATGGTTTTAATCAACATCACAGTAGGATCAATAAAATTCAGAACTAAAACCATAAGAAAAATGAACTGGCTAGAATGAATAATATAATGGAAACATAGGAGAAACAAACTTCTCCTCCTTCACCGTCGTGTTCAAGGAAGAAGAAGATTCAATCCTTCACAGCATTCTCCTTCATGGCTCCCATCGCTGAAGATTAAAACCGGAACAGTAACAGCAGCTGCAAGCACAGTGAAGATGATGAACAGTGATCTCCTCTCAAAGTCTCACGGCGCTTTTCTCTGTTTCTCTGCTCATCCACGGCGCTGTCTCTGTTTCTCTCTTTTTTTATTCAAAACCAGCCGCCCTCTTGCAATCGTGCTCTCTCCCCCTTTTTAATCGCCGCCTCTGATTCCTTTTGTTCCATTCGTTTAGGTCTTTTTTTTCTTGCCAAAAACGGTGCATGGCAGCATTAGCTTCCCTTGGGTATTCAATTCCTTGCTCTCACGCTCCAGAAGACTCTTCTCTCCAGCTATTTTTTTTTTTTTTGCAAGTCCAGCTGCCACGTAGCTTTTAGCTTTTAGGTCTGATTTTCCCTTTTTAATTCATAGGCCCAAATTGCGTTTCAATCTCCAAAGTCCAAATAGTGCCCAAGCAATTAATCTAAAAAATCCTGATGCTTCTCTGATTGTTGAAGAAAAAGAAATTATAAGATAATGATATTAATAAACTAAATCTTTATTACTATTATTTATTTTTTCAAACTAAAAAAAAAAAAAATTATTTTAAATTGAAAAGTGAAAACCCACAAATAATGTATCCAAATTGATTTCTCTTAAAATTTATTAAAAATCTCTTTAAATTAGTAATAATGACTTCTCAAATATATCAAAATATATCTTAAATCTATTAAAAATGAGAAGTCATCAATATTGATGTTTATAGAAGAATGTTGAGGGAAGGTCCTTAACGTTCTGCTAAAAAATAAATAATTAGTATCAGAAATTAGAAGAAAGGAAAAAATTGAAATCAAAGATTAAAAAAAAATTTTACCATATTTGATCTGCTAGCTTAGCACTTAAAATCTCCACACACAAAAAATGTTGAGAGGTGAGAGAAAACGAAAGAGAAGGTAGTGGAAGAAATGAAGGAGTATGTGAAATGACATGTGGTGGGGATATTTATACAGATATTTGCATAACACTTGTAGTAATTGATGTAGCAGTTTTTTTAATGATTTTCATTTTTAGCGGTTAATGTGACGCTTTTTGTAGTGGTTTTGATGTTTGTAGCAATTGAGTTTTATTTTGTAGCAATTCTAAAACCGCTACAAACAATCCCTTAGTTTTTTTTTTTTTTTTACAATAAGATAAACATAATTTTTAAAATCAATCTTCATCATCATCTCTACAAAGAATCTGTGGAGAAAATGTTAGTTGTGAGAGTTTAGTATGTTTGAATACAAATTAAACTTAAATTAAATGATAAGAAAGTGTAACTTAAAAAAACGTACCAAACTATAGGTAAATTGTTATCGCCTTAAGGGAAGAAGTTTTCAAAATTGGCGGGCTGGATCGACTCAGTCTCATAAGCGATGTTATCACCTTCGCCCATGTTGTAAAGGTGATGAGGCTTTAAGTGAATCATCATATTCCCATCCTTGTTTCTCTCATCCTCGACATAATAAACCTGGTGTGCCTCTAAGGGAAGAATATATGGCTCATCATCTTAAGACTGACCAATGTGAATTGGTAGGGAAAAATTTAGTGATGTGATGTATAAGTCATCAGTTGTGAGTCCCCAAGAAGTTGTCATATTTGCCCATAAACACTTTAACAACATCACACTGAAACGCCTTGGTAATTTATTTGGACGACATCAAGAAGCTTTCCATAATACACAATGACTCCAAACTGCATGTTCTCGTCATTGCTACTCGCATAACTCCTTGTCCCAAAGGAGCCAAAAACTCCTGAGTTTTGGGTTAGCAATCCTTGATCTTGTAAATTCCTGCAAAACTTGAAACTATTGACATTGTATGTCGTAAACTTGGTGGCATGGACAAGATGGCCGAGTGGGAGAGCTTTGAATTCTGGTGAGTGCGGGTTGTGATCATTTAGCACTCTTTGCGTAAACCAACCTAAGAATTCTTTATGGACCTTTCTATCAATTACAAAGGATGTTTGTCTACAGAAATTGTTGGCCCAAACAAAAAACTTATGTTGTATCATAATTGAATTATTAATTAATTAAAAAAAATCCATAAATTATAACTATTTACATCTATAATATAATTAAATACAATTACTTACTTGCATAGCCTTCTCAAATGCTTTGTCCTCTGGCTCCTTTGGAACTTACTTCCAACTCTGGAGGGTGGATGGGGAACCACAACCAATTCCTGCCCAAGTCATTCAGATAGTGGTTGAAGAGATGACCATCATTCCTTATCGGTTGGTCCATGGCCTCATTCCACGGACCTATGACACATGGCTCCTCCATCGCATTCACACCGCCACGTCCGGCTTCCTTATGGTGATGTTCCCCTGCGGATCTCGCACAATTTACCACATTTTTATTATATTAAATACAATTTTAATAAACCGTATGGAATTTAAATATTATATTTATTAAAAAATAATTAAATTTACCTTCAAATTCCACGTCAAACCCAGTCGACTACAAAGACGATGGTCGAGGGTTCCCCTGGTCCCAGGCTTCCTCCCTTTTTAGGAGCTGCTCCAAATCGTGCATGGGAATGTTGAACTCAAACTCGTTAGCTTGCTCAAAGTCACTCACACTAAGCTCAACCTCCTCATCCTGAATATGAGGAAGTAGGGTCGCCTTCTATACATGTGGGGTCACCTCCTGATGTGGGGGCGTCTCCTTTGGGAACAGCTTGTCGAAGCTGGCTTCCTTACTGCGATGGCAGAAGGACATTTCTACCCCCATATGTCCCCTCTACTACTGGCCCCCGTTGAGGCGCTCTTACATGTATCACTTCCTTTCCCTTTATGTAAATCTCTCCCTAAAGCTATAAATCCGTAAATACATTACTTAAACGTCGCAAGACAATGCGTGAAAATGAAATTTGCATGGTGAAAGTGAAATGTGTGTGGTGAGAGTGAAGTGGTTCACTGTTTGATTTAAATATTTCAACATTTGTAGCGGTTTTACAACAAAACCGCAACAAAGTGTAAACTTTGTAGCAGTTTATGAAAAACCACTACAAAATACGAAAACCTACCTCGTACTATCAAACCATTACAAATGTAAGCGTTTTGTAGTGGTTTCTATGGATAACCGCTATAAATGTGAAGACTCTTTGCATTTTGTAGCGGTTTGTAGCAGTAAGCGCTACAAATTCTTAAGACTTTTTGCTTTCTGGATCAGGTTTTTGTTATAACCGCTACAACATTTTAAGACTTTTTGCATTATGCAGTTGTTTTTCTTATAACCGCTACAAACTTTCAGTTATTAAAATGAAGAATTTACAGTATTAAGCTAAACATTGGTTTGAAAGTAGCTGCCACCACATGCAAAAGGGCACATGTGGTGCATGGTATGATACCAAGTACAACCCATTTTCATATTTTTATGGGCAGATAGCCACTTTGAAACCAATGTTTAGCTTTAGCTGCAAATTCTTCACAGAATAATTTGCGTGGAAAATTGTTTATATAGGCTTCAACTATGTAGCGTTTATAAGAAACCGCCACAAATTGGCATTATGTTGCGGTTTTAAGTCCTAACAAATGTGCAAGACTCTTTACATTTTGTAGTGATTTGTTTAGAAAACCGCTACAAAAATTCAAACTCTTTACATTCTATAGCCAAACTCATTTCTGTTTGACATTTGAAACTTACAAGTTATAGAGAGCTCACTTTTAACACCTCTAACGACTTGATATTTGGCTCCTCCACCACCTTTTGGCTCTCATTCGTCACTCCCTTGTTGGTTTTACTCCTTTCTCCTCCGTAGATCTCCTTTGTCCCTTGTCACATTCATGGGTTTCGTGGTTTATGGAGTGATTATAGGTTCATGGTGCTCCTACTAGTGGCATATTGATTGGTTTCTTCTTCTGGGATTCGTGGAGAGGGACTTTGAGCTCGTCCCTTCCTCCTACGGTGAGTTCAAGTCAATTTCTCATACTAGTAGTTTTTTGTCTCATTTTTTCGAATTGATTTGGGTAAAGAGTATATAAAGGTTTTTTTATTTTGAGTGATTTTGTATGTGGATGAGGTTTTGCCAATGATTTTAAGTGTTTATTCTTACTAAAGTTGTTATTTGTTAGTATTGGTTTGGGTGAGGAGTACTTAAAAATTGTTTTTTTAGTAATTTTGTATGTGCATAGGGTTTTGCGACTGATTTTAAGTGCATGTTGCTATTAAAGGTGTTAGTTGTCAGTATAGATTTTGGTAAAGAGTATGTAAAGATTGTTTTTTGAGTGCATTTCCTTTATGAAGGAGTAGAATGCGGTGCGTGATTTCATAAGGTTTGTGATTTGTAATAGTGCTGACGATCGTGAAATAATTATTTTCCCTTTCTTCAAGTGTAGCATTGTGAAGCGTGTTGATCCAAACAGTTGCGCGTCATACTTAGTGATGTATGAAATTGATTAGAGTTATACATTTTGAACAAAACATGGGAAGAAGGATATGGGTAGCAATGCTAATAGGCCAAATTTAAAAAGGTGTGAATCACCTAACTTCAACACAAGTACACTTGAGGCCTATCGTCTTCAAGATATGGCCGATGCAATCAAAGCGAAATTCAGTGGATGCCTAGAAAAGTTTGAGAGCATGAAGAGCAATGCAAAGAATCCTTTGTACGAGAATTGTACTGAATTCACATTATTATTTGCAATGTTGAACTCGTACAATAATAATGCTTTGAAAGTGGATGACTTTGTGTTAATACAATTGAATTTGAAAAAACAAGGGTATAAAGAAGAACATTTCATTTTGGTTAGAGGGATTCCTCTTACTGGTTACCTTTCCTTCATTATTAGGTCCAATTAACTTGTGCTAGAGTGAGCGCAACAAAGCATTAAACCGTTTTGGACAATCTACTGTACTGGTAAAAATAAAATAAACCGAACAATAAAAGTCCCCGAAGGGTTAAGGGTACAGTCATCCAACATAAACTACCAAATAATATACAGTCATCCCAAAATGTAAATACAAAATATAATAGGGCATTCTCTATTCTTCAACTGCATTGCAATGCCCTACCTCTCCAAAAAGGTTCTTGATCTTCAGGCACATACCCCTGTAGCTTCAAAAACGTCTGGAGTCCAATAATGACCCCCAGAGTAACCGTCAAAACTCATGCACTATATGTGAAATGTGTATGCATGCAATAAACAGAAAAGTATGACAACTATACCACAATATGCAAACATACACAAATACCACAACACGTCTTCGCACCGTCGAGCCGCCTTACCAAGACAGGCCCCGAAATTACCGGAATCACAAGCCCGTCTTCGTAGAGTCACCACGTAGGCAGACCCCGACAGGCACCCTTAGCGCTAGGGACACATCACAAACATGTTCTGTATGCATATTTGGTAACACAATGCAAAAACAACACATATGGCAAGCAACACATACAACAAACACATAAAAGTGTCGGAGTAAAGCGGTTACTACCTGGTATACTTTACACTGCCATTATTATTATTATGTCTAGCAACCTTTACAAAAATACCCTTGACCTAAAAACACCACAATACACCATTTTTAGTATTTCCAAAAATACCCTTACAAATATTTTGTCAAAACCGAGCCCAAACAGTGATTTCCAGAAAATCTGTCAATCTAACCCAACTTCCAGGATTTTTAATAAACTCCAAAAAAAAATCATGTTAACATGAGACCAGCTCCATCTGAACCATGGAGATGTCTATTGTTTAGGAAAAATATATTTAGAGACCAAGAATACACACGTGTTTGCGTGTAGCCAATTTTCTACTCCCTGGTCCAGATTCGCCCTGTTGCTTCCAGGGGAAATTTTGACAATTTTTATCTCTTAGTCAAAAACTCCAAAAGACACAAAATTATACATCAAGGTGAAGCTTAGGAAATTTAATTTCTACCTGTAAAATTTCAGATTATTTCAAGATCATTTACTATTTTTAAGATCGAGTGGAAGCATCACTGCCAGAATTTCCAGAATCGCTGATTAGCTCGTTCTTAGGGATTTTTCGGTGTTTTTGAGTTTGCAAACTTAAAACATAACTGAACCCCATACAAAAAAATGTTTTAGACCCAGTGGAACCCACAAATAACACCAGAATCAAACCACAACACCAAGCCCTATGCTCATGCACGAAAATCCCAACTTGAACTTCAAAGAGTTGAGTTTTCGGTGTTTACCCGAAATTGGAGATCCGGCTTGGTGTTCTTGATGATTAGCTCTTGTTCTTGGCTATGGAACTTGGCTGAACTCCTCTGTCTTCCTCTGCAAAATTTCGTGCTTCATGGTGTAGGAGAGAGAGAGAGAGCATGTGTTTTAATAATGGTAAAAGTACAAATCAGTCTAGAATAACTGGAGTAAAATCATGTCCAATAATTAATGGAATTCATCTGGCTTTTCTTGACTTAGAGTATACCAGGTAGTAATCTCTTTACTCCGGCACTTTTATGTGTTTGTTGTATGTGTTGCTTTCCATATGTGTTGTGTATGTATTGTGTTGTCAAATATGCATATAGAACATGTTTGTGATGTGTCCCTAGCGCAAAGGGTGCCTACCGGGGTCTGCCTACGTGGCGAATCTACGGAGACGGGCTTGTGATTCCAGTAATTCTGGGGCCTGTCTTGGAAAGATGGCTCGACGGTGCGAAGACGTGTTGTGGTATTTGTGTCTATTTGCATATTGTGGTATATTTGGCATACTTTTCTGTTTATGTACTCACATGGTTGCATGCATACACATTTCACATATAGTGCATGAGTATTGACAGTTACTCTGGGGGCCATTATTGAACTCCATATGTTTTTGAAGCTATAGGGGTACATGCCTGAAGATCAAGAACCTTTTTGGAGAGGTAGAGCATTGCAGTGCAGTTGAAGAATAGGGAATGCCCTATTATATTTTGTATTTACATTTTGGGATGACTGTATATTATTTTGGTAGTTTATGTTGGATGACTGTACCCTTAACCCTTCGAGGACTTTTATTGTTCGGTTTGTTTTACTTTTACTAGTACAGTAGATTGTCCAAACCGGTTTAATGCTCTGTTGCGCTCACTCTGACACAAGTTAATTGGATCTAATAATGAAGGAAAGGTAACCAGAAAGAGGAATCCCTCTAACCCGCCACCCGAAAGGGCGAGGCCGGTAGGGGTGTAACAGTTATGGTATCAGAGCCTGGTTTTCTCTTCTTTCTCATGAGGGATGAAATTCAACATTAAAAGGACAAGGAATTGACTATTTTGCCCTTGATTTTCCTCTTTTACCCCTAAGTGTCACGTGTCCCAATGTAATCATTACACGGACTCTTGCTTTTGACATATGACCCTATAGTGTCTCCTTCTCTTCCTATTTTCCTCTAAGACGCAGATGATCCTTATCTATCCAGGAAATGTCACACTTACTGAACCGGGCTTAGTGGTCTGCCTAACTTAGACTTACTCACAAGTTTCCATGCCCGAAATTCAGGATATTACAAATTCAATGAGGATAATTCTTTCTAAGGGTCGTCACTTCAAACACAATTCAATGAGGACAATGCCTTTTTACATTAGGCTTGACCACAATGAAGGAATTTGGATATCAAAGAGGGAGAAGTTGCTTTGCAAATTAAAGAAAACAAATTGCTACTAAAAAGAGTATTAAAATTATTACGACTAGGAAAAGAAAAAGGAGAATTTAATCAAGTATATTCCTTTACCTTTGGTGTATTCATAATTATATAAATAGTATTTGATTATTTGTTTTAATCTAGCGGTGTTTAGTATATATATGTTGTTCTTGTAGGTTATTTTGCAAAGGGCTAATCAAAAGTGAGCCCCCCAATTTTTTGAATAAATTTATCACACATACTTAACAGTTATTCACCAATAATCGTCAAGCATTACACATATATATTATGGTTTTTTCCAAATAGCTGTCAAATAAACCCCCTTCTTTGGAGACAAATACTTTGCCATTCATCATTTTAATTGTTAAAATTGAACAAAATATTTCATGGTTATTAGTAAACAACCGTTAAATATAGAAGCAATATTTAATAGTCATTGTCTTACAACAGTTAAATATATAACCCTAAAAATAACGGTTGTATTTGAAAAAGAGTAAAATATAGTGTCAAATATTCAACGGTTAAGAAATTTTAAATATAAATGTTTAGCACTCAGATATTTAATGGTTGAAAGCTGTTAAATATAAGTTTAAAAAAACATTAAATAAAGACAAATCTGTAGTAGTGCAAATACCATCAAAACTTAATACTCCTCCAGTCCTTAATATATGATATGTTTACCTAATTTGATTAAATTAAGAAAGTCAGTTGAGTTACTTAGGGAGTGCATGGTAACGCTCTCGAAATTATTATTATTATTATTTTAATTTCTGTTCCCAGGAATAAAAATGGATAGGAATAATGTTTGGTAAATTCATTTTTTTTGTTCTCGGGATGAACCGGTTTATTTTTTTCTTTGGGAATTAAAAAAAAAGCGAAAAATTTATGTTTCTCTACTCCGGGCACAAAATCAGAATTGTTTTTCTCTCAACTATGGTGGAGGTTAGCACGAGAGGAAGGTCGGCGGTGATGGTCTCGGCCATGGTGGTGAAGACACTTATGAAGACAAGGATGGCGTAAAATTGACGATAGTGCTCCGTCCTCTCCGATCTCTATGTTCTCTCCAGCAGTGAACTCTTCTCTCCAAACCAAACGGCGGTGGTAAGCACAGAGGGGGAATGATCGTAAGGATGGAGAGACGGTGGTGACGATTCGATCTCTCCTCTCCCCAAAACTCCAAGTCTCGGCATCCAAACGTCTCTTCAAGCTCTTTCTCGTTCAAAATCACGACCTTTGTGGCGTGGGATACAGCGGCACTGAAGATGCAGAACGGTGGTGCCGTGTGTGATAGAGGTAGATCGGCAGTGGCAAGACAGTAAAGGTGGAGGAAGGTGAGGCGATGTTCTCATCTTCCGTCACGCGCTCTCTAGAAGTGTCGAGGTTCCACAAGCTCTGAAATCTTAGACCTAATTTTGGTCCATAGCAAAATGATGCAATTTTTTAACACTGATTCTTGGAATGAAAAAAAATGTGTTAACAAACGTAATTCCGATTCTTAGAACTCTTTCAAGGTCCAAAATCAGGAAAAAAAAAAAAAAAAAAAAAAAAAAAAAAAAAAAAAAAAATCATCTCAAAAACAAATGATGAGAAACAAAATGGTTGTCATGCACACCCTTAGTATAATATGTATGTTTAAGTGCCCTAGTCATTTTCCCCAATTCCTCCATTCTCTCTCCTCCTTAATTATTATTAAAGGAGTATCAGTAGAAATAAATTAAGAAAAGATTGACAAATATGAAAAACTTATTTTATATTTATGGCTAATATCTACTCCCTAAATATGTCTTATATTAAAGATTGAGGAATATCTTTTTTACCTTTTTTTGAAATTGGATATTTAACCATGCGAAGCTTACAATATAAATTGTCAATAACAATAATAGCAACAACTTGGAGATTTTTTTTCTTGCAATAAAAATAGATTGGAGGATTAAAAACCAATTTTTATCCAACAAAAATATTTTAGAAAACAATGATATCCGGTTATTTTTAATAATGACAATTAGGGATCCTAAAAATCACAACTCCTCCCAAGAACCAGCTATAGGACAATCTCAATTGACTTGCAGTGATAATAATACATTCACTTATATTTATAATTTGTAACTAAAATCTTGAGAACGTCTCTGCTCCCTCTAATCCTAAATATAAAAGTTGATAGAGAGTTCTGTTTTTGTTTTAAATATAAAGTTGGATAAAAAGCCAATAGCTTGAGAAGAAAAGAGATCATATACGAAATGATCGCTATATAGCGAATAAACCATCTTTTCACTAAACAGGGGCGGTAAAAAGAATAGGAACTGGTTAGACTTTCTAAATAATACCTGTGGAGTAAAGCTCAGAAAAATCATCATTTCCGGGAACGGGTGAAACCCTTTCCCTTTCGTTCGTGCATAAAGACCTCAATTCATTTTGTCTCCTAAATTTATAGTATTTTTTTTCTTAAACTTTCTTTATTAATGTCACATATTGATGGTTTTTCATCAAGAGAGCAATATTCGTCATAAATAAATAAGTGTGCTTCACAAGATTCGAAATTTTATTATCCTTCTCTTAGGGTATGACATCTTACCACCTCAACCAAGAATCCTACTTCCCTACCTATCCTAGAGGCGGGGGAGCTCCTCTCATCCAGATCTTTTTTTTTTTTTTTTTTTTTTTTTTTTTTTTACTTTCTATTTTTTCAAAAAAAATAATTTTAATGGGTATAGAATCTAAAATAAAGATAATCTTTCAACCGACTTTTTTTAAAAAAATAATTTTTTTATTCAAAAAGCAACAATTAAAAAAAAAAAACCTGGATCATCCGATCGCATCTAAACGGCCCGGATGTGCCAAGCTCATGGATAGCACCAAAACCGGTTCCTTTCAACCAATGGTTTATTGGTTACAAATTAGTTATCTAATTCTTACATTTTGGACTAGGAGGGAGTATATAATTTTTTAATAACCCTAAAACTATCACTAGTCTGTTTGGTTCAAGGGATTTAGAGGGGGAGAAGGAGAGAGATTTTTATAAGTTGAATTCAAGAAAATTGGAGAAGTGGGGTTGCAAAATTTTAATAAAGAGCATATTTATGATAATAAAAGAAACAAAACCTAATTAAAACTTTTAACCCCATTTTTCTAATTTTCTAAAATCCTGCTCAAAATAATTTTCCCTCCTCCCACCTCTGACCTCTTATACCCAACAAGTCTAATTCATGAAGTTAATAAGCAATCCTCCAATACCATTAGTTTTAGTTATTACTTGTGCTTCTTTATATTACATATATTTTTCTTGTAGGTTATAACGTATCATAGGATACCTTTGTCTTAAATATCAAATAAATCCTTTAAATTTTAGCAGTAAATTTAAAACTTTGAAATGAAAATAAGAAAAATTACATGGTATTTGCTCTGAAGAAAAATCCGTTATTTTTTTAATGCACAATAAATTATTTTTAGTACAATTTTAAGTTTATATATTATTATATCTAAATAGATAGAGTAATTCTTCTAGGAAAAATGACAAATCAAGTTCCAAGGACCATAAAAATAGCAAAAAGTCCCAACAGAAATTCACAAATCAAAAAATCCCTAAAAACTTTTTTGATATTATTTGTATTGACAACAGGAAGTATTATATTCACAACAAAATTTAAAAACCTAGTCATTCACAACATATTCACAACAGGAAGTGTTATATTCATAGCAACATTTATACACTTGGATTTTGTTTCAAACTCAAGTCTCTAAGCGTATAGAGGTTATTCACAACAGAAAAATGCTAAATTCACAACAGGAAGTGTTATATTCACAACAAAATTTAAAACCTGGTCATTCACAACAGAAGAAGCTATATTCACAATAGGAAGTCTATATTCACAAACAAAATTTAAAAACCTAGATTTTGTTTCAATATAAATAATATCAAAAAAGTCCCTAGGGACTTTTTTTATATATAAATTTTTGTTGGGACCTTTTTTGCTATTTTTTGTGGTCCTTGAGACCTGAATGTCATTTTCCCAATTTTTCTAGCATGATTTTTTTCCTGACTTGAAAGAACTGACCTACCCAATCAATTTCAATTGGGAATTGATTACATGTCCTAATATGTTATAACAAATTGAACTCCAAAAATAGCGCCATATGTTACAAAATTACTAATTCAATACTTCCCTCCCTATAAGACGTTTTGTGGGTTTAGGGTCATGTTCCCTTTATAAGAGATGGTTAGAGGCTGTCTGAATATATATTTTTGTCCATTTTACTTCCTTTAAATAAATCATTAATCATATTTAATCCTCGCGCACACACTCTCTCTATTACACAACTCTCTTCCAAATAAATGAGAGTATTCCTAACAAACAAATTATATTTTTTACATATTTATTGCTTCCAACTAATTTTAACTAATATTTTGAACAATGTAATTCGATTATTTGTTAATTATAATAAGCAACAGAGGGAGTAATATAGAAAAGCCAGAAAACAATCATGGAAGGAAAACTGAAACTGGGAAAACAGAATCCTGCATTAGTCTTTTTGATAATTTCAGAGAGCTCTAATTTATAAAAGAAAAACGTTTTCATCTTTGAATATACATCTTATAATCCACTTTAATTTTCTATACAGAAAAAATAAATCTAAAACTGCAATACTAACAAACAAACCAATCTCTGCTTAAATGTTCTCCACAAAACATCTTCATTCCTTACCGGATATAATTTTTTTTAAAAAAAACATATAGCACTTCAGCGATAGGACAAAGCAAAATAACTGTAAAGAGAAAAGAAATGGACTATTTTACTAAAGGTACTTCTTTTATTATACCAAGCGATCATACAACAGTAGCTGGCTGGGTTGAAATTTCACCTGCACTAGCATTTCTACATGACTTTACAAAAATGCAGTGAAAAAGAAAAACAAAAATATTTCACACCCAAAAAAAAAAAAAAAACAAAAGGAAAACAAAAATACTTCTACTGGATTAAATTCTCTGCAATAATGTAGCAAGCCATTAGAGAGAGAGAGAGTAAGACGAAGTGGAAGTGTATCGATATACCCAATTAATCTCTTCCCATCAACTTTTTACTCTCTCTTCATGCACATCTTGCACTGGCTTGTTAAATGCAGAGAATCCAAATCCATTTTTATCCTATGGACACAATACTTTCCCTCTTTATACAAGAACAAATCCGGCATTCAGCCAGACCCGGTTGTCCTAAGGTTCTAGATGTGTGAGCGATCAAAATCCTGAGAAACAAAAAATAACTGGAAAAATATGATGGTGATGTACCTCAGGCTGGACTAAATAGTAGTAAAGCCACCATACTCTACAATTCCAGGATTCTATACTAACAGAGAAGCTTGCGGTTGAAAACATCTCACATGAAAGGAATTGCAACGTTGTTTTCGTCGTTGGCATTATGATGCATTCGCTTTTGCACGGCCTTAACAGAAGCTACTCTTGCTGCATTGGCTGCTTTATTAGCAGCAGCCACTGCTCTGTTCACCCTCTCATCTACCTTGGCCACGTCGTGGGCTCTCTCTGCTGCTCGCCGTGCTTCCTGTTGTTCATTACAGACAGAAAATCAATTATGGAAGCTAATAAGGATGCAAATGTCGTCTGCTATTCACTAGACTCCTTTGTCTCCTTTGTCTTCATTTTACAGGATGATGTTCACATATGATGCTCGTACTTGTGTAATAGAGCAATTAAATTGTAAATGAAAGGAGTAATTCTAAGGTACTCTTACGAATGTCATATCACTCATTCTTTCCCATGAAAACCCTAAATAATATAAAATGGTCTATAAACTATATACACTACTACCTCCGGTCTAGTAATAATGATAATAGTGCAATAGTGGAAGGTGGAACCCAATTAGTTACCATTATTTCATTAGCAGATCACTTCAAGTATTTTTTTATTTGAACTTTTGTCCTTTGGAAATGGTACAAATGTGGTACTCTAAGGGGCTGTTTGATATAAGGGAAGGGGAGGGAAAGTGACAGGAGGGAAATTTTTTTGACTTGGATTCAAAAAAAAGAGAGAGAGAGAGAAAGAAGGGGGGGTTAAAAGTTGTTAATTAGTTTTTCTTATTTTTTTATCTTACAACTACTCTTTATTAAAATTTTAAACTCTACTTCTCCAATTTTCTTAAATTTAATTCATAAAAATTTTCCCTCTCCTCCCCTCCAAATCCATCATACCAAACAGCCCCTAAGAGTACTTAGAATTCCTCAAGTCAAACAAACAAATATTGTTATGCATGCAATGAGGAGGAACAAGGATGTGAAAAAAATCCTTAGCTTGTACTCTTAAAGAACAACATCTCACCCCTACCCCATCCCTTGTCTTCCCTCCTTTTTTTTTTTTTTCAAGGAAGAAAAAGGTATTATAAATAAACCACAATAATGTTAATAATTACAAAGGCAAGATGAACACACGAGGTAACTAAACGGGAAATTCAAAAACTCAAATATTAAAGAAAAAACTGAACTCAAATCTCATTACAAGAATACTGCCCAAGACAAATCACACAGGAAATCTGCAGATCATCTTGGGGCTAGTATCTACTTGCAAAGTTGAAAAATTAATGGTAAATATACTACAATGCAAAGAGTTATGTGCCGATGTGTTAACACGTCACTTTTTGCACTGTGGCATTTTATTCTTTTTTAATGATAACCTACACAAAATATGATTCACCCTCTTATTTTGCCAAATATTTACATAAATGGAAGAATCATTCAAACAACAATAAGGACATATTGAACATTCTCAAAATCATCCCTCTTTTTATAATAATAATAATAGTATAAGGTTGAAAAATCATAAGATATAGAAAGTACCTGGACTGCATTGAGCACTTTGGAATGATTGACCCCAACAGGAGACAATGGATAGGTAGTGTTCTGTGTGCTTGGAACATTTAGAACCCCATTTTGCCAGTAACCAGATTGAGTTTCTCCATTTCTAAATGTATACATCCCAAGCCCTTGCCTTCTTCCCTCATGCCAAGCTCCTTCATAGCGATGCCCATTTGCAAAATGATATACACCAAAACCATGCATCTTGTCCGCAAAGTATTCACCAGCATAAATATCCCCATTCCTAGCAACACGAGAGTTAATTTAAAAAATATATTTGAAACACAGAAATTTTTCCCTGAAGAAGGGAACTGGTAGCAAGACAAATCCAAACATAATTTTATAAAACTATGTTAGGTTCTGGAAAATAGAAATAGAAATAGGAAAAAGGGAAGAGAAAGAGTGGGGAGGGAAAAAAAAAGGGAGGAACTCTAGAACCAATGTAACATCCCAGCACCTCGCTCTCAATATTGTCCATTTTGAGGACTTGTCATGTCATCCCTCACGATTTTAAAAAGTGTCAAGAGAAGAGGTATCCAGACCCTTAAAAGGTGTTTGACCCGACCTTGGCTCTAATACCAAAAAGTAAAGATTTATCTTCGATATCACAAGAGGATACCATAAATTTATTATGTTTGATGATATCATGGTCTTATATTTATTTATTGTTATTATTACATATTACTATTAATTCCCAAGTCTTGTCAAGGTTATCCACCGCTTCTTTGTTCAATCACATGTATTTTCCTTTTTATTTCTCTATGGCTCTTGAGTGTTTTTATTTAAATACTCTAACTTCCAAAATATGCTAGTGACAAATCATGGAACAGAAATGGAACCAAATATTTTATTATACTTCATATTCTTTAGGTAATACAAAGAGGTGGAGTTAAACTCCCAAAATCCATAGTAACATTCATAGGTATTACATCAGCATGACTACTTTATTCTAAAGCATAGTTCATAAATCCTAGATTGTGCTTCTTAGCAGATCATCAGTTCTTTGGGGGTAGGATCCTTGGCCATAGGAGGATTTGTTGGAAAATCCATAATCACAGGGAGCACAAAGTCTTCAAAAGAAATAACATACATCATCATTCAGAACATAAATTTACAAAAGGTGGTGGTGGACTTTGACTAAATGGCGAAGGATCAACACAATTGGTAGTGTAGACATGTATGTTTTGTATAACTTGGTGACTATCCACATGGATCCACCCAATCTTTATAGTTATCTCTGTAATAGGCATTAGGACATTATACAATAATTAAGAGCAAGTAATAACATACAGATAAAATTTATACTAATAATGCCCAATTGCTTTTAGCAGGAAAAACAATTATTTTATCTGTGCATGTTTTCTCATGAAATTATATTGCAAGGTTAAATATATATTTTTGTTTCCTGCTGAAAGAAGATAGGCATTATTAGTACAAATCTTATTTGTTTGTTATTACTCACTCTTAATTTTCATTTAAAGTCCCAGATGCCTATTACTGAGATAACTATAAAGATTGAGTGGATCCATGTGGATGGCCACCAAGTTATAAAAAACATACATGTCCACTCTACCAATTCTGTTGATCCTCCCATTTAGTCCAAGTCCACAACCATGTTTTTCAAATTTTTATGTTCCGAATGATGACATATATATTATTTCTCTTGAGGACTTTGTGCTGCCTTGAACAATCCTATGGATATTCCCACAGATCCTCTTATGGCCAAGGATCCTTCCCCATAGAACTGATGATCTACTAAGAAGCACTATCTAGGATTTACGAACTATACTTTAGAATAAAGTAGTCATGCTGATGCCTATAAATGTTATCATTTATTTTGGGAGTTTAACTCCACCTCTTTGTATTACTTGAAGAATATGAAAATATGATAAAATATTGAGTTCCGCTTACTTGTTGTTCCATGATTTTCACTAGCATATTTTGGACATTAGAGCATTTTTTAAAAAAAAAAAAAAAAAAAAAAATCAAAAGCCATAGATAGAAATAAAAAGGAAAATACAAAAATTCAAAAAAAGCGGTGGATAACCTTGACAAGATTTGGGAATTAATAGAAATATTAGTAATATGTAATAATAACAATAAATAAAGATAAGGCAATAATATCATTAAACATAATAAACTTACAGTATTCTCCTGTGACAATGAAGATAAATCTTTACACACACATATATGTGTGTGTTTAAATAAAATTTCACTAGTTTATATTTGCAATTGTATCTTAAAATATTAATTCCTTAAAAATTCAAAGAGATTTACAACTAGCATTTGTAATCCTAGAGAAGAGAGAAGATGAATGAGAGGAAAAGAGAGAAAAGAAGGGAGAGAGGAGAGAAAGACTAACCAGAATCTCAGTTATAGAGAAAGAGAAAAAGGTAATATCTGAATAATAACTTCATTCTAACATCCATGATTTTGGCAGAATACATACAAGATATTTATAACCTAACACATAAACTGCAAATAACTACCTTGTCCTATCCATATATATCTGACAAAGCCTATTTTTGTTCTATATGAAGGAAAAGTCCTACAGCATAACAACTCAAAAAAAAAAAAAAAAAAAACAAAACAAAGAAAAAAAAGAATCACAAACAGATGATGATAAAGTCATTGTAAAAAGAAATTGTTGTAATTAAGGAGATCCTTGGACTATGGGACATTGTAGATTTGTAGTTGTAATCACTGAAGATATATGTTCAACTATAGGATTTGAATTCAAACTTTGTAAGGAACACAAGGAAAGAAAGTGAATAGAAATCTACACTATACATGTTCAGATATTCCTATGGAATTCAAATTAGTAACATTTTTTTTGTTTTTTGGACCTGAATTCAAATTAGTAACATAGGGTTCCTATTTTCTAGAAAAGATTCTTTGAAACTTCTATTTGTGCCTTACACATACGAATCTGAAAGATTTAGATCATCTTAACAGATGGCTATAAAAATGCAATATCAATCACATGAATAATGAATGGGAAAAAAAAAAAAGATGAACAACTAACTATAATAATGATTGGAAATTTTAATTACCCTCACAAGCTCACAAGACTATTTTATATCCAAACTCAAAAACCTTCACATCAGCAGAGCAGCCATGGACACATGGACAGAGCACAACTACTCTAATCATTAAACCACATAATGTTACCTATAATCATAACTGCTACGTAATTAGGATGGATGTCTGGCAATATTAGAAATGGAAAATTGGCACAGAAATATCTGCTGTTTTATTCAGATGCATAAACGAAGTAATACAGAACAGGCAAGGAAATCATGCCAAAAAACTTGTCTTTTCTTTAAATTTGTTTCTTTCAAGGTGGGAAGACATAACAAATAAACTTCTATAATAAAAAAAATAGAGAATACAAAAGTTTTTTAATTGAGTCACGAATCACATCCACTTAAATACTTTCTTTACCTTAGTTTCCTTAACCTGCTCAAGCAAAAATGAAATCCAAATAAAACAATGATTCCTTTATATACTTATACTATCCTCATTCCTTATTCATACATATATGTTTTCCGTTTCACTTCTTTTCCCGTTCTGTATTTATGCTGTGAATTCAAAGAAGTTCACAGTTTAGGCAGCAGGATCCTAATTGACTGCCAAAAGCCCATACACATGAAAGCCACTCTCATAATTTAAAATCCAATAGTGCCAAAAAAAAAGGGGGGTTACAGAAGATCCTGTTGCCATATTAAAACAGATGAAACAGGCATGTGATCAAGTTTGGAATGAAACTTATTTACCCTTAATTATAAAACGAAAACTTGCAAAGTGATAAGAATGCAAAACCAGAACAATGAGAATACAAAACAAAAGGCAAGAAAAACACTCAAATTCCTAATTACCCAATTGAAACATGAAATAGCAGAAGCTTCAACAGGAAAGAGTAATAAAAACCACTAGTCTTAAAAGAATCAGAAAGATGTTAAATCATGATAATTTATAAGAACTCTCCTAGCTTGAAACGAAGATAACTACCAAACCTATAAAAATTGAGCATTTCCTCATATGAAATCCGTGTAATTGCTCTCTACAACTCACCTGAAATGGTAGTGACCAAGCCCATGCTTGACGCCCCATTTGAATTCCCCAACATACCGACTTCCATCCTCGCAAGTGTGAACTCCACAGCCATGACTCTGCCCATTAGACCATTCTCCAGAATATACATCACCAGTATAAAATCTATACACACCAAGTCCATGCCTCAGGCCTTGCCTATACTGACCACGATAGCGACTACCTCTTGCCCAAGTCTCTACTCCATACCCATCATATTTTCCATCAACCCAATCTCCTTCATACCTCCCACTCATATTATAGTAATACACCCCACTTCCAGAACACATACCCTTATGAAACTCTCCCTCGTATACATCTCCATGGCTGTAAACCTGAACCCAGCATCCCGAATTCAGCCTTCTCTCCTGTTTTTGGCGTGACCCAATCGTCCAAAACACTGGCAAATGTTGTGTAGATTGGGAACATAATTTGAGCTTGATTGGGAACGAACGCGCAAAAAGGAGACGAATAGAAGGAAGACGAGGGATTGTGAGATTAAGCAAGAGCAAGAGCGCGGCGGAGAAGACAAAAGCGGAAAGGAAATCGAGGATGAAGGAGTGACTCGGAAAGGAGACAAAGAAGTAGAAGAATGGAAGAGACAACAACAAAATAACCCGCAAATGAACACGAAGGCGGCGAATGTGTTTCAGGCGGCGGATGATTCGAAAAGCGGCGCTTCTAGTAGCGATTGATATGGAGAAGAAGGTGTTATGAGACTTGAATTGAGGAGAAGTAGTTGGAAAATGATAAAGAGATGGAGATTTCGAAAGAGATGAAGGGGTATGGGTCAAAAGGGGTCGCTTATAAGGAGTAGTGGAAGATTCATACGGAGGAGGATTCTCGGTGAAGATTTGAGCAAGAAGATGATGCTGATGAGATTGATCGTGATGTTGATGTTGATGGTGATTGTGATTGTGCTTCTGGTGAATTGAAGAAGCGTAAACAAGAGGTGGTGTTGGATTGAAATCGGAAGAGACGCCGCTGCTTTCTTTTCCGATCTGAACTTCAGATTTCTTCTGATGCATTACATATGGGACTACGGTGACTCAACTCTGAAATTTCTCTCTCTTTGTTTCTCTATATCACCTTCCCTCTGCGAATTTTTTGAAATTTTTTTCTGTCTTTTTTTCTAAACTTCTCCCTTCACTTTCTATATCTGCCAATAAGATTACGGGTTTAGCGTTTCTAACTCCGGTTGTCAAATTGCTACTGTGATCATGCGCGTCCGAGGAATTTATGGGGTGTTGTGACCTGTGATGAGAGGATAATCGAATATTCAAATTGAACCTGTCGCCTTCAGGATTTTAATTTCCTCCCTCGCGTCCCGTTTTTTCGAGCCCAATGTTTGAATCACATTTAATACTTTCTGTGAGAGCTTTATCTTTTCTATAAAATTTCAATAAGAGTTGTTTTAATATTTAATAATTTTTTATTTTTAATCCTTATTAATTTTATTGCATTAATTAAATATTATTGATACTTCTATTTATTTAATTCTCTTACTTACTTATCTCTTATATAAATAAGACATAAGGATTAGAAAATAAAGTTTATTTTCAAATATCCTTATTATTTTTAACTAATTTTAACCGCTTTTATAAACCGCTAATTTGGTTATTGAGGCTTTTATAAATAGGACTAAAGGAGTATTTATAATTAAAATGAGGCACCATTTTTTTTTTCATTTGTTTAATTTATCCTTGTAATGATGGGTTAAGGTGCAAATATGTTCCAAAAGTTTTCACCGAAAAAAGCAATGTTATCTCGGAAGTTTCTTTAGATTCAATGTTACCCGAAAATGTTAAAATGAAATATCATTACCATTTAACATTAAAAAATTAATAAATCAATGTCAATTTTTTAATTGTTAACATTAGTTTTTCAATAATATAAGATAATTATTGTTATGTTCTAAATTTGTGAGATAAGATTGAACTAAAAAACTTTCAACAACATTATTTTAATGAAAAATTCCAGACAAATTTTCAAAATAACCCTTTAATGATTGGAAGGTATGATTGATATATGTGAGTGTATAAAGATTTATTCATTTGTTAACGATTAAAATAAAATATACATAAAAAATGAACAAATTGTTTAGATATAATAAATACTTTTACGGAATTAATATTATTAAAAATATCTCTTTCCAACTCAATAAAATAGGATATAAACACATATTGCTTGTCTTAAGTTTAGTGAGTTAGAATATTCTTGTACAAGGTAAAAAATTAAAAATAAGAAAGTCCTTTTAACGGTAAATAAATAGTTAAGCTTATATGGTTTACAGGACAGTATAGAACCTTTCCTTTTGCTTCTCATCATCTTCCCTTTTTTTAAGAAAACATTATATCAACATTTGGATAAGGAAAGGAAGAAGAGGATGGGACCATGGGCTGCTTCCAATCATGAGAAACCATGGAAATGGAGAAATAATCAAGTAAATCCAGAGGAAAATCCATATAGGGGCCCTTTTTGAAGGAAAAAAATCCCAAAAAATGCCCCAAGATTCTGAAAATCAAAAAAAAAAAAAAAAAAAAAAAAAAAAAAAAAAAGCCAATGACCTTTTCTCGGTATAAATTTATTAAACTTTAACAACTAAATCAGCTAAATTAACAACAAAATCAATACCCGTTAACAACTAAATCAGCTAAATTAACAACAATATTTTAACAACTAAATCAGTCATTTGTACCATTTCGCAACATAGTTTTTTTATTTTTTTAAATAAAAAAATCATTCCAAAAATATATCCCCTTGACCGCAAAGAATTCTCAAGTCCTAAATTGTCATTTTCATGACTACACAAATTCACAAATATGTATTTGCGGGAATTGATCTTAATTATAAGACTTAGTTGACTTTTTTTTGGAGAGATTAATGAAGTTAAATAAGTTGCTTAATCATTTCATATGTTGTGTATCCCTGGATTATATACTAGTTTATTAGTTAAACTAATTAGTATGAAGAAAAAAATAAAAATAAAACATTCTAAAATAATTTAATTAGCTTTTTTAATATCTCCAAAAAATCAACTGCGCCTTATAATTAGAAGCGAGAGAGTAGCGTATTTCAAATCTGACAGCTTTTTTCAACGAAGAAAGAATATCCGTTAAACCACTAATTCATACCCAAAAAAAAAAAAAACAAGTATGTTATCAGTGTCATGCACATGATTCAATGAATAATATTTTTTTAAAAAAAAAAAAGAAAAAAAAAAAAAAAAGCAGCATTAATCCATTCTACTCTTATATATTACTCCATCCGGTCTAATTATAAGAGCTATTTACCGAATTTGGAGGGATTAAGGAAGGAAGTTAAATTAGTTAATTATGTGTACTTTCCTAAAATACCCTTACCTAAGTTTATTTAATATAAATACATCTCTCAAAGATAGAACTAAATAATACAAATACAAGTTTATTTTCTTAAACCACACCTCGATCAAGCAAATAATACTATCTCACGCTCTCTAATGGAAGTGAAAAAAATTTCTATCAAGAGAGTATCTATTTAATTGGGCATAATACAAATACAGGTTTATTTTTTTATTGTTGGAAAAAAGATAATGAAATTAATGTTTTATTAGTTAATGTCTTAATGACTACAAAATTTCTGAATGTCATTTTTGAAAAATTATAAAAATTTATCATTTAAGAATTATAAATATCTTGTTCATTAAACTCTTAACGCCATAAACCCGAAAAATTGGAAGATATAAAAACCTGTCTTTGTTAGCCTAAAAAAAAAAAAAAAAAAAAACTGCCATGCGCTTCCATGACATAAAACTTGAAAAATAAGGATATTATTGAGAAAGTATAAATAGGGGTATTAAAGGAAAAAAATTGACAAAAGTTAAAACTTACTCTTATAATTAGAACCAAAACCAACTCCAAGATTTGCTCCTATAATTAAAACCGGAGGGAGTATATATTATAGTAATATACTTCTTGGTCTAAAACCACAATTAACTAATTTGAATAGATTAAGAATGCTAGTTAATTTAATTAACTTTATATGTTTTTCTAAAACATCTTCTTTAATTTCCTCATTTTAGGAAATTTCAACATGATTAATTTGGGAGAAAAATGGAAAAAAATTGTGAAATAGGTCTCACATTTATTACCAACATCCTACCCACATAAAGGACTTGAGGGAGTATTAATATATTGATATAGCTCATATAAATGATACTAGAAAGGGAAAATCACACCAAAGTTCCACTTTTAAAAAATAATATAAGTCTCATAGCTTGTCAATGACAAGTGAAAGAACTACCATTGATAAATTATAAAACTTTTCTAATATTATCTTTCTTAATTGAAACCTTGTTGTCATTTTCCCTTCTAAAAAAAAGCAGCTTAGCTCTAAATGTAGAATCATGAGCAAGAACTTTATGCAAGAAAATCAAAGGACCAATTGCAATCTGCCAAATCCGAAGGCAATATCTATTACCCCTAGTTTTTCTTGGTCTCATCAAGAACAGGCAAAGCTCGGTGCAGAATGTCAGCCGCAAGCTCGAGCTCTTGTTCTGATATAATAAGTGGAGGAACAATCCTGACGACATTTCCTTTTCCAGCTGTCAAAACCAGAAGACCAGAATCTCGGCATGCATCAACGAGAGGCGAGGCAGGAACATCTAAGTCAATTCCTATGATTAGCCCAACACCACGAATTTCTCTCACGTGCCTGTTTCCTCCCAATTTCTGTTTTAGAAGTTCTTTGAAGAAGGAACCTTTCTTAGAGACAGAAGCCAGGAAATCAGGTTTTGATACTCTGTCCAATACAGAGAGAGCAGCAGCAGTAACAAAAGGACTTCCAGCAAAGGTGCTTCCATGGTCACCATAGTTTATAGCAGAAGCAACCTTCTTAGATAGCAGGACCGCTCCAATAGGCAGACCGCCGGCAAGTGGTTTGGCAAGTGTCATGATATCCGGAAAGATGTTGTAAGCTTCATGGGCCCAAAGATAACCTGACCGGCCTAAACCACATTGAACCTAGAAAATTGCACAGAAATGCCTATTAGAAAAATGGAATAACCAAACATATGATGCTGCCATATAATTTCCTCAAGCAAAAAAATAAAATAAAATAAAGTAATGGCATTTGTATAAATAAGTTGCTCCCTCCGGTCCTGAATGTAGGACCTAATTTGGAAGTAAAATTTGGTCATAAATGTAAGACGTGTAAAATGTAAGACCATTTTCCATTTTCTCTCTTAAATCTATGATTTTTTTCCCAACTAATTTGTTTAACATATAGACTTGGATACAATCTAATGTTAGACAAAAGTATTTTAGAGCACATAACTTATGATTAAGTAATTTATTTAACTCCACTAATCTCCCCAGATTAGATAAATAGGTCTTACATTAAGGATTAAAAGAGTATACAAAAATCTATACAAATTGGCTCTAAGAGAAGTAGCTGCCCCCCCCCCCCCCAAAAAAAAAAAAAAAAAAAAAAAACAGAAAACAAAAACAAAATGTTGGGGAGGGGGATTCAAGTGATTATGTCCTCAGAAGTGAGACAACAGAGCAAAAAAGGAAAGTTAAACTATAATATCAGACTAAATTGAGGAAAATGCCGTTTTGTGACTCCACCTTACTTGCATAAGCAAATTGCTGTTCCCCAACATTAGCTAAAAAGAAATGAATTTAATTACTTCTACGCAAGAAGACTTAACAAGATGTATACCTCATCAAACACAAGAAGCGCCCCAGTCTCATCACAGGCATTTCGCAGAGACTCAAGAAATTCTTTTGTAGCACTGTATATTCCCCCTTCTCCTTGAATAGGTTCCACAAAAACTGCGGCAATCTTACCCTGGCGAATTAAGTCTACTGCTGCCTGGGAATTTCCATACTCCAGAAAAGTCACTCCAGGCATAACAGGTTCAAATGGTGCTCTGTACTTCTCTTTGCTTGTCAAAGCAAGTGCACCCAATGTTCTCCCATGAAAGCTATTGCTAAAAGCTATAAACTCAGTGGCTGGCTCTTTCTCATCAGCACATGTATGTCTTTGAAATTTCCTTGCAAATTTAATTGCTGCTTCATTTGCTTCAGTTCCCGAATTAGCAAAAAATACACAGTCAGCAAAAGAACAATTTACTAGTTTCTCTGCAAGTTTTACCTGCACCAAAGTCAAGCAACTTATTAACTTATTACGAGGTTCAAAACAATAATGTACAAAGGAAAAAAACACGTCTTAAACTCAATTAAACTAGAGTAACAGCTTAATAAACAAAGTAACAAAACTAAATCTCAAACCCTAAACAAGGACATATCTATGACATTGATGGAGGGCCAAGTAGAATTATAAACAAGCTATTTTGCCCCTTCTAGACAGACAGTACAATTGATTATATGATGCTTCACTTGGTTTACTATGTTATATCTAAAATTCTAAGAGATGAACATGGCACACACTTCTAAGTTAACTAACGCTATAAGTACTGAATTTCAGACCACTCACAAATGGTGCATCAGTATACTGAATAGCAATCCTCAGAAATTTACTTGTCACTAGTTATTTAGGGTTGTCATTCACAAATAAGAACAACCACTCAAATTTAGAATTTTCTAGCCATTCAAAATCCTTCCCTTTTCATACATTTGCAAAGTTTAAAGCTGTATAATTTTTTTCATCAACTAGAGAGGGTCCTATGCATTTCCATGGAGCCTAAGATGCACCATACAATCCATGGCATGTGAATAGAATTTCCTAAAACTTCTACGTATATAATAGTGATATAATGATTCCTTCTATTTGGCTTAACCTTTGCCATTGTGAGTGAAAGCACTTCCAGAACCTCTATACAAACTTAAGTAACAAGTTACATACTTTATACTCAACATAAGGCAATAAATTATATTAAAACTTTTGACACCTCCACAGCTCAAACCCTGACCAAAATATGATCTCCAACCCTAAATACCCTGCTAAAATAAAGTAAATCAATATAAAGAGGAAGCTTTCAAGTTTGAAAATTTTATAATAAACAATAACAAGTAGTAGTAGTATTTCTTGGTTTACATTTCCTTTCTTAGAAGATCATTTCTCAATTTTGACAACTTGAGAAATCCACAACAGTTAATTCATGCTCTCTCAGAAACTAAAGACAGTTTGTTTCAAATACAAGCAGATCAATCCAGGCATATGCCCATACCTGCGGGAGTGAATAGCACACATTGCTGACATGAATAAGCATTTTGGCTTGCTCATTCAAAGCCTTCAAAAAGTCTGCATCCCCATGTCCTAGTGCATTAACTGCGATCCCAGAATTCAAATCTAAATATTCTTTGCCTTCAACATCATACAATTTGCAACCTTCACCCCTCTCAAGCACAATTGGAACTCTAGCATAGGTTCCAACCAAAAACTTTGCTTCTGACTCAATCACCTCCTTAGTCTTCTTTCCCAACTTCACAGCATTAGTTGGTGCCTCAGCACCCACATTAAGACATGCAGTCACAACCCTCTGACAGCTAATTCGAGTAGCTTTTTTTCCTCGGGCAGATATGCTTAGTTTATCTATATTGAAAAACCCCGGGACATTGCATGATGATTGACAGGTTGAATAATTAAGACAAATGTGAACAGCATTCATTGTGTTTGGCAGAGGTTGCGGCACTTGACCTTTTCCCTCTCTCTCTCTGCTACAAAAACATCAAACTACTCGAGTTAGTCAATCAGCACACCATAACTGCTTTAGTTAATCAAAATGTCAGGAAAGCTTTTTTTTTTTTTTTGTTCAAAGGGGGAAAAAAATTCAAAGAACCAGGACTGATTTTAGTTTTAAAGAGACCAAAACTAGGTTGCAGTGAAGTCAGAAGCAAAACGGCCCACATAAAATCAAATCAATTAAAGGCGACGATTAAAAAATACAGTGGAAAAGATAGGAATACTCATAATGACTTTCATATGCATGATAATTTTTGCCATATTAATTAGACTAAATTATATCAAAGTTACACATGATTTCTGGGCTATGACATGCTATTTCGAAGCTCATCTTATCCTTTCCCTATCGTGGCCAACCAATGCCAACTTGAACAGAAGGCATGACCATCACAAGCAATCATATGATCATATGAACAGGAATGGAACTACAAATAAAGAAGTTGGAGGGAGGGTAATGAGAGTAAATGGACATTTCCGATTCCATTTCAGGGTTTAAAAGCCCGAATCAGCTATAAAAACAGAATGAACCTCCACGCTTTCAAACCAATGCATATAACGAATCTAAAACGAGAAAGATTCTTACTTGCCTACTAATCACGCGACTCTAAAGTCTCTCCTCAGCAGAAACGCGTCGAATTACAGGACGGAAAAAAAAAAAAAAAAAAAAAAAAAAAAAAAAAAAGGAACCCTCCTCCTTCTTCCGTTTGGTCAGGATCGGAATCGGTGAGGGAGAGAAAAGCTGATTGAATGTGAAGTCCTTCTGCTTCTCCTCTGTGCTACAATCAGAGTGTTCGTTCTTTTGAGCAAAAAAAGAAAGAGTGTTCGTTCGAAATTGGCTGGGCAATCAGGATTCGATTTGTGAAGGAATCACTGTGGAGCGACGGCCTCAACTTTTTGTTCGGGTGGCCCGCTAGCCGAATAAGACACGGCTCTTTGACCCCCCTGAAAAAAAAAAGGGGAGGGGAGGGGAAGGAAAAAAATACTGTAAGACACGGCTCTCTGATTCCAGGGAAACTTTCTGACGAGAAATCGAGAAGTAGGTAAAAGAACTGATGAGGTAAAATATTTATTAAAAAGCGTCTTGAAAATTGTAATTATTTTTAAGAATTAAAAAATAAAATATAGCTTTTTAATTATAAAATTAACCTTCCCTATTTTTCGGCAGTTAGTTATCAAATTCAATGACATCTTTACATATATTTTGATAAAATAAAATAAAAAATTTGGAATGAAGAATCTAAAAAATATATTTATGGAGAATTACTATAAAAATTGTAATTATTTAGAAGGATTAATTATAAAATATATAAAATTAAAAATTATCAAAATACCTTTAACAAAATCTTTTGCACTTCCTCTTACATTCTTTTTCATATTATATTTTTAAAACTAATATAAATTCTAAATTTTATTAAATTTGTTACGGATCGCCAAAAGCCCAAGTCCATGGCGTGGCCCAAACGGAACAGGAGGTATGATCCGCTAATCATAGGGTGAGATCCGAATCTTGGCTAGGCACGATCTACCCATATCGTAACGGCATCCCGAGACCCTCGCCCCGAGATAGATAGCGCGGCCGGATATGGCGCACCGGATATCGCACCGGCCGAGATATCCACCCCCTGCACACCTCTATAAATACGAGAGGTCGGAGTAAACCAGTGCACACATTCTAACTCGGACTATTTACATACATCTCACCGTGCACACACACCACCCCTTTGTCGTGTACAGTGATCTCACGCTCTCCTGATTATCTCCTCCATAGATATTCAGGCAGAGCCTAGCTATCCAAGATCAAAATACCAGCCCTTAGCCCGGATATGGCCCGCCCCGGACCTTTGGTGCTTGCTAGCTTGGAGAAGATATCGGCCCTGGTATTCTCTTCTCTCGGGATATGAGAGACAATTACTTCTTCGAACTCGGTTATTACTTCTTTTGCTCTGTTCAAGTACTTAGCCAACGGGGGGCCTTTTGCTTGATAGCTGCCATCGATCTGTGCGGCAACAAGTTGTGAGTCGGTGAACACCTTAACTCGCCGCGCTCCGTTTTCTTTTGCTTGAAACAATCCGGCTAGGAGGGCCTCGTACTCGGCCTGGTTATTGGAGGTTAGGAATTCCAACTGGAGGGAATGTTCAATAGCGACCCCCTCGGGGCTCTCAACGATGACTCTGCTCCACCGCCTTTTGGATTGGAAGATCCATCTACAAATACCTTCCGAATTCCTCGCTAGCCATAATCGAAGTCAACTCTCGATGAAATCGGCCAATGCTTGTGATTTGATCGCATGCCGAGCTTCAAAAGTGATGTCGAACTCGGATAGCTCAATCGCCTAGCTTGTCATTCATCCTGCCAAGTCAGGTTTGTGCAATATCTGTCGGATTGGCTGGCTGGTTCGGACTACTATCCGGTGTCCCTGAAAGTATGGCCGGCCGTCTCGCGAGCGTCGATGCGAACGCCATCTTTTCCAGCTTCCGATATCGAGTTCGGCGTTTTGTAACGCTTTGCTCACAAAGTAGATGGATGTCCGTCCCACCTCGGTTTCTCTTACCAAGGCGGCACTTACCGCCTCGTCTCCCACGACAGTACAAGAACAAGGTCTCCCCTTGCTCCGGCCGTTAGTACCGAGGGGTTTCCAAACATCGCTTAATTTCTTCAAACGCCGCTTCACAATCCGAATTCCATCCTCCATGAGTTTCTTTCTTCAATAATTTAAAGAAAGGTAACGCCTTCTCTACCGATCTGGGTAATAATCTTGTCGGGCGGCCAAGCGACACTTAATTGCTTTGAACTTCCTTCTTAGAGTTCGGGGCTTGCATGTCGGGACGGCCTTGCATTTGGCGGGTTAGCCTCAATCCCTCGATTGGTCGGCATAAAACCTAGGAATTTCCCGGGAACTCCGAAAGCACATTTGGCGGGTTCAACTCGATTCGATGTCGTCTTAATTTTTCAAACGTCTGTTCTAGGTCCCGGATATGCTCCTCTGGTTGTTTTGACTTCACGATCATGTTAGGCATAGGGTAGGAGTCCTTCGGGCATGCTTTATTCAGATTGGTATAGTCAGTGCACACCCTCCATTTGCCAGTTGGTTTTAACACCATGACCACATTCGAGAGCCAAGTTGTATGTTGTACCTCTCGATGAATCCGGCAAGGAGCTCTTCAATGTGACTTTCAAGGGCTTTACGTAAATGTCTTCACGATATTCCTCTTCTTCGGGCCACCGGCCGACCCCGCCATATGGCGAGTTTGTGGCGGCAAAAGTGTGGGTCGATCCGGGTATTTCGGTTGACGTCCGTGCGAAGACGTCCCGATTTTGTCTTAAAAACTTGATCGATCGCGCTTTTAAGTCACGTTCATATCTCTGCCGACTTTAGTTGTCTTGGAGGGATCCGTCCCCGGGGTCAACTCCTCCAGGCTCCCCTTCCGGCTCGGGCGTGGATTTTCTTGTTCACGGAGATCCGGCTCTACCATATTAATCGACCGTCGGGGCTGCCTATCATTTCTGACTTCGGCCATAACTTCGTTGGTCCGGAGCCGTGGCGGGGTGAAGGTCCTTCCTCCTCGACTCGGAGAGTCTCAAAGTAGCATTGCCGTGACTCCTTCTGGTCCCCGGACACTTCGACCACCTGATTTTTATCGTTGATCATCTTCAGTTTCTGGTGCTTAGTAGATGCTAGCATGTCCCAATTGTGTATAGTGGGTCGTCCCAATATAATATTGTAGGGAGAGCGGAAGTCGGCCACTACGAACCTTACACGTTTTGCCTTGAAAGCTTCCTTGGTTCTTAGCGTCAGTCTGAGGTCTATATACCCTTTTGGGAAGGAACGCTCTCCATTGAACCCGATAAGAGTTGACTTGCACGGCTTTAAGTCTTCAACATCGAGGTGCATCCTCTGGTATGCGTCCCAGCTTATGATGTTGGCCGAACTCCTTGCATCCACGAAGATCCGTTTGACTCGGCAATTTACTAGGATTCCGATGATAACCAGTCCGTCCTGGTGGCCGGGAATAACATCCTTTAGCTCTTCGTCAGTGAAGACTAATGGAGGTGGTTTCGGTTTCGATGAGCCACCTTTGAATTTTGGTATATCTCTCATTGTCAACACCTCCCGCAGTATTTCTTGCGGCGGCTTATCGTATCTCCACCTCCTCCGAACCCGCCCGATGGCATTGCATTGGAAATCAATCTCTGGGAAACATTCGACAGGGCCGGTTTTCTGTTTCTTCTCTGGTTCCCGAGTGTCCGTAGCCGGACTCCTGCTTCGGCGGCCATTATTCCGCCTGCTTGTTTTCCCTTGAGTTTTGATGACGTATTGGCGAAGTTTCCCTTCTTTCACGAACTTTTCAATAGCATCCCTGAGTTCATAATGCTCGTCGGTTGAATGACCGGACGATCGTGGAAAGTGCAAAATTTTCCCGATCTGTAGTGAACCGATTTCGATAGGCTTCGGCTTGGCAACCCTTTTCATCTCGGCCTCGAGCTACCTCCTTCCACAACGCGATCGCGAAACATTTAGGGGTGTAGTTGCCGTACTTCGCCTTATTATCCGTCCTCTCTTGTCGGGGTCGGCTCTCTCTGCCCGTCTACTGGGTTCCGCCTTCTGTTTGTCCGTCGGATCCCTTCTTTCGGCGATGCATTCCTGGCCTTCTCATGTTCGTCTGCATTGGCGATTTCCATCTGCTCAACATCCAGGTACTTCTTCGCTTCGGTGTAGAATTCAATCGGTGGATAGACTCGATTCTTGCACGGATGTCCGCCGGCGTGTTGTTGGGTCCAGGCCGTCGACGAGACAATGTACGTGGACCTCTTCGGATAATGAGCGTACTGCATTGCCGTGTCTCGAACCGATCCAGTACTTCAAGCGCGTTTCACCCTTCTTTTGTTTTACCTTACTCAAAGTGAACTGAGATTTTGGTTGTTTCTTGCTGGTGGCAAAGTGCAATTCAAATTTGCGTCCGAGGTCTTCGAAGTTCCGAATGGAATTATTGGGTAACGAACTCAACCATTTGTGGGCCGGTCCGGTCAAAGTGGCCGAGAAGAGCCGTAAAATGACCGGACCCTCTATCGACCTGACCCACATTAGCTTTTTGAATATCTCAAGGTGGTGGCGTGGATCCTGGGTCCCATCGTACTTGGGAAGATCGGCTAGGTCAAAATTCTTCGGGTAGGGGGCCGTGGCCGTTGCTTTGGAGAATGGGGTCCCACCAGAGCCTGCCAAGTACTTCATCTTATATTGTCGCGGTGACCCACGTGTCCGAGGCGCCTGATTACCTCTTGAATCTTGTCCGAGTACTGATCCACGTCGAGGTCTCGGTCTTCATAACTATCATGACTTCGGTCTTTATAACCGTCATGGTGATCTTCTCAGCCTCGGTCTTCAGCATCCCGGATCCGCAATTGCCTCTCCTTTTTCCGTGTGGAGGTCGGCTGGCGTTCTTGCTCCCTTCTCGCTTCCCCCTTTTTCCTGTTGCGGGTCCGTCGACTTGACTCTGGGCTGCTACGCGGACTACTGCTGTTCCTGCGTATAACCTCCTTTCCCTTCCGAGAACTTCTCTGAGTTCCGCGTTGGAACATGTTTTCGAGTTTTTCCTCGATCATTAACTCCAGAGCGTGAAAATCCTCTTGTCGTTGGAGGTGATCTCGTTTTTCCTTGTTTTCAAACCTCTGAAGCATCGACTCCTGCGTTCTCCTCAAAATGCGGACGTCGGTGTCTAGTACCTGAGTGTCTGGAGCCGGGACTATTGGAGCTTGGACTCTTCGCGGCTCTTCTTGCGAAGGTTCGTCGGTTGAAGGAGATGTGCTTGCCGTGTCAGTAACGTGACCCTCCGGAGTCTTTTCTCGTGGAGGTTGATCATGAGTTTGCGGTTGACTCGGTCCGGCCTGAGGTTGATTCGGTGGTAAATTGCTTTCATCCTGCGGCCAGTCTAACTGCTGGCTTTGCCTGTGGCTTCTGGTGTTTGCCATTAGTGGTCTTGGGGATAGAAATTTAAGGGTCCCACGGTCGGCGCCAATGTTACGTATAGAACACGAGATGTCCAAATAAGGGCGGTATTTTGATCTTGGATAGCTAGGCTCTACCTGAATATTTATGGAGGAGATAATCAGGAGAGCGTGGGATCACTGTACACGACAAAGGGGTGGTGTGTGTGCACAGTGAGACTGTATGTAAATAGTCTGAGTTAGAATGTGTGCACCTGGTTTACGACCTCTATTTATAGAGGTGTCCGGTGGATATCTCGGCACAGTGCGATATCCGGGCGCGCCATATCCGGCCGCGCTATCTCTCGGGCGAGGGTCTCGGAATGCCGTTACGATATGGGTAGATCGTGCCTCGCCAAGATTTCGGATCTCACCCCATGATTAGCGGATCATACCTCTTGGTTCCGTTTGGGCCGCGCCATGGACTTGGGCTTTTGGGCCGGTCCGTAACACACAACAACAAAAACTTATAATATATTTATTTTGAAAATATGTGATTTTTCATGAGAAAAAAGCTTAAAGAGAGGGGATGCACCAAAAAAGGTTATAAAAATAAAAAATACAAAAATTTAAAATTCTTAAATAATAAATTTCTAAATAAACAGTCAAAGTCAATAGCACATGATATCTAAATAAAAGCCTAATTAATTTAAGGGCATACTTAGGGGAACATCAATTGATAACTAATAATGGTTAAACAGTTTAGATGGGGTGGAGAAAATGTAGAGAATTTGGTCCAGGTTAATTTTGTGGTTGAAGATTTATATTTAAATTTTTAGTTCTTTCACATAATTACAACTTTTAGGGTTGTTATTTATAATTGTTCCATTTCGTTCGTCCTTAATCTTCCCAACTTTTTGTGTCTGCTTAGGGCTAAATTGATGTTTTATATAGGAAAGGCCACGTGGTCAAATCGTCACATCATGTCTGATACATGCGTTACGCAAATGAGAGGCTGAAATAGTGGCAAAATCCTGCTTGTTTTGAGGGGGAAAAAAACCCTGTTATGAATATATAAATTACTCAATCTTTATTATAAGGCACTAATTAATGATTCTCATAAATTAATAAAAATATTTAAAGTTGATAAAATTGTCCAAAAATTTACCACTCGATTCTATTTATAAGTCCATTTTGACCAAAAATGTAGTCTTATTTATAAGTTCAGATTTCATGTAATAAATGAGATTGTGATAATTTTACCCATATTAATTATACCCATAAAAATAGAAAGGTAAGAAAAAGTTTAAAAACACCAAATCATATATGATGGTAAAGTTGAAAATTTAACCCCATAATCATCGAGTTAACTACATCTCCTTGGTATGTGAGATTTGGTCAAAATGGAATTATAAATAGAATCATAGTGGTAAGTAACTTCCAATATTACCCATACTAATTGCATTGAATTCTAATATCATATTAATTATTACCCTCACTCACTACCCTTATTAATTATGAGCATATATAAAAAAATAATTAATACGCTTTAAAAACAAACGAGCGCCTTCTAAAAAAGACTAAATATAATTGTTAGTTGGTGTCTTATAATAAAGACTAGAGGGAATATGTGGATATCCATTGACTCTTAAACTTGCACATTGTATGACCCCAATGTTGTCAAAATCAAGTTTCTACATAGAGACGGAACGGGGTGGTGAAGACGTAAATCGTAGAGACGACACGAATCATAAAGTTTCTACTACTTAATTAAGGTCAAGATACAAATTTATATACATACATATACGAGGCGGACACGGTATTGCACAAGGGGCACGTCCCCCCCTTTGAAATTACGTTTTTAAAAAAAAAATCCTTCCATCCTCAAACTGCATTCAATCCAGCCACATTTTTTTGATGCAATTCAGCTAGACCTCAGTATGTCATCTGCATAGGACAGGTCTCCTGGTAGCAGCATCATATCATAGTTTGAATTGGCTATATTTTGCAGCGTGGTCTTTGTCCATTCCGTCTGTCCAAGATCACCTGGCATTATATTATTATGTTTTTAAATTCTTAACAATGATTGAATCCGGAATATATATATATATGGTGGTTTATCGATGAGGTTTTAATTAGGGAGATAGCTGAATTACCTACAACAGCAAATTTGATGGGGAATTGGGAGGGAGGAGTGGTGAAGTTGTATACTTGGGAAGAATCCCCCAAACAGTAGTAGTATAGAGCGTTGGGTTTCAAGGGACCAACGTTGACGATGTAGCATGTAATCCTTGAGCTGCTTATAAGTTTCTCCAGGAAACATGAAGGTATGCTCAAGGCAACTTACATAGAACCATACACAATCTAATCTAACCTCAACTTCTACTTAACTATCAACTGCACATAATTTAAGCGAACGAACGAAACAAAATCTTAACTATCAACACATTTCTGCCATGATTTATTTTGATGCATTTGGAATTGGATATTCTTATGTTTTAGGATGAATTTTATAATGTTTGACTGACTTATTTTGATGCATTTGGAGATTGGATCTGCTTGAATCTTTGTTAAATATTACATTGTGTTTAATTAGCTTAATTATCATTTCATTGTGTTGGTTAGTTATTGAATTGATGATGTTGTGAAGATTTCAAATTGTGGCTTAATTATCATTTCATTGTGTTGGTTAGTTAATTGTGTTTAGGATCGGTTTGATTCATTTTTGTTATTTGCCATTTTTTAGAATGGAAAGATATTTAGGTTCTTTTTTTACAAACTCAAGTGATAGTGGAACTAAACGTTCTCGATTGGAGTCTTCATTTATTGATTTAACTCAAGATGAGTGTGCTACTCCCTCAAGTCAGAACAAACCAACAATAGAAGGTCCACTGGATTTGTATGTTCATGATCCGGGTAAAAGACTTCCTATTATGACAGTTGCGAAGAGTGCTTAAGAAAGGGAAATGATTCGAAGAATTTATCTAACGAATGGTCCTTGTCAACCAAAACTTGACAACTTTCCTCAATCCTTAATATACTTGGCTTTATTTTTCCCTTTATATTCTTTTTTTTAATGCATTTAAAATTTTTTTTACCCCACCAATGGTGCCCCCCTCCAATAATTTTCTGGGTCCGCCACTGTACATATATATATATATATATGTTAATATGTATATGCATGTAAAAATAAAGAAATCGCTACTCAAAATTTAATAAACAATTTCATATTTAAAAGATATAAGTCATAACTATATAAAATATAAATTCAAAAACACAGAGTTTAAAAACTCCTACAACAAATTCCAAAACATCAAAAAAATAAAATTTAACGCTTCCTAAATTATATCAATTGATTCAAACAAATACACCTCAACTTGCATGTCTTCGATGTGCTCTTCTCTGGCTCTTATGACAAGTTCATTTGCAAAATTTGGAATGTTTAAATCATGACCATTCATAGGTTCCCTCACTTCAATTCAATCAAGTTTTTCTCATTATGAGTATCAACATTTAAGTTGTCTACATATTCTAAATCTTCTTCATTTTCCACTATCCAATCATCATTAAATGGAAAATCATCAAAATTATATGCATGAGAGGTTTGAGTTTTTTTTTCTTGTCCAATTTTAAATTAGACATCACAAAAACAATATCATTCATAGTCTTTTGATTTTGAAGAAATGAAAATAAGGTTTTTGTCTTTTGTTTTGAGTAAAAACTATATTAACGGTAAAAATGTAAGTTTTTAAGCCTAGTTTTTACTCATAACAATTTGTATTTACATTTCAACACGTATCATTCTAATAAAAACATAAACTTTTACGTTTTTATCAAGGTTTTGAAACTCAAACCGGCCGATTCAGACCAGAAATAGTCGAATCGGCCGGAAAACCGATCCGAGCTAGGGTCAGAGCCGAGGTTCCGAGTTGACTCGGTCAACTCGGCCTGAACCGGCCGAGTTGGCTGAGTCAGAGCCAAAAAGATTTTTTTAAAAAAAACTGAACGAGAAGAGAGGAGAGTGTGGCGGTGGGTTTGTTGAAGGTCGAAGGTCAAAGATCGGCAACCAAATCCTCCATCCGCGGCGAAGGTCCTCCACCGTGACAACACCGGATGACCTCCTTCAGCGACGGCGGCGACGGACCTCTACCGGAACGTTACTCTGTCTTCTTTAACCTCTCGCCCCGGCTTTAATCTATGACCTTTGACTAGCAACGGTCCTCCAATGTACTAAACACGTCCATCCTCGTCTTTCCTTGGCCGCAACACCAACTTCGCCGTTTGATGGAGGATTAGAAGAGACGATGAAGAACAGAAGAAGAGAGGTGGAGTGAGACTGAGAGAGTGAAAAACTGAAAATGTGAAATACATTAATACACATTACACACCCGTGAGAGAGAGAGAGACAACAAATCACACCCGTAAGAGAGAGAGTGATTGAAGGTTCTGAGTATGTGCTGACTCCTCCATCAGAATAAGAGATCTTCAAAGATCACTTTTTAAAAAAATATAATATAATATTATACATATCCCATCACATCCCCTTATATTTATTATTTAATTACAAAATATTTATTATTATTAAAATATGAACATTTTAATCTATTTTAATTAAATTATTTTTTAATTAATATCGGTCTGACTCCTGTCTAATCCACTGACCCTTAACTTAATACTCTCACCAATTCATTGACTGGTCCGAAAACCTTAGTTTTTATACTAGTTTCACAACAATAGTATTACCTCATAAAATTATTTGGGTATATTATCCGGGTCCTATATTATAGGAGTAATATATATCTAAAGGTATGGGACGTACACGCAATCATTCTCATAAAATGTGGGACCCATATCATTACGTTTCCAATCTCTTTCGCCAACTTGGTTCCCTTGTGTTGAAAATTTGGAAGGGGGCAATTACATCTAAGCCCAGGAGGAAAACTACACCAAAGGAAGCTGAATTAGAACAGGAGAGAGTAGCAACGAGACAGAGATAAGGAAGAGGAAAGTGTGAAAATACAAAGCTTTATAAGCATAATCTGAATGATAATTACTCCCTATTTTCTCTTTTGAGACTTGTGATTGTTAACTCTCCTCTTCATATCAATCGTCATTGTTGGTCACTACTTATCACTCAAGTGTTAAGTATTTGCATTCCTAAACATAGTTGTTCTGCAAGAAAGCGTTCTGATGATGAGTCTCTTGATTATGTTTTGAGTTCTGGAAAAGCTTTTGCCAAAACCTCCGCAATTGTGAATGATACTAATGCGGACCTCTAAGTTCATCAACAACCACTTAGAGGTCCTTCCTTCAGTGTTGCACGTCTTTGTTTTTTTGTGGTGTCCTTTTATCTTTTGTTTGTTTGTTTAGTTGCTTGCTTGTTTTGTATATGGTGTGCATTGTTCCTCTTTCTTAGCTTGTTTTACATTGTTTATGTATACGTTTGTCTTAAAATATCTTTGCAGCTAGTTCAAGTTCGTGCATAGTTTCCTCTTTCTTTTGCCATTCTGTTAGCTGCCTCTTTTCCTTCAAAGTTAAGTCATCACATGGTGTGATGTTTCTACTCCCAAGGGAGCCTACATGAGGGATTTTTGTGTGTGGTGTTCTATATTACCCCAATTCCTCATTCCACTACGTTTTGCCTTGACGTCAAAGCTCCATCAATGCATGGCAAATGGCCCCATTACACTAAATTTTGATCCAATTTTTTCCTCCCCTCATTTTTTTCTCTCCCCTTCTAGGAAGAAATCGAGAATTAGGGAAAAGAACTGATGAGGTAAAATATTTATTACTTCCTTCGGTCCTAATTATAGGAGCTATTTACCGAAATTTGAAGGAATTAAGGAAGGAAGTTAAATTAGTTAATTATGTGTATTTTCCTATAATACCCTTACCCAAGTTTATTTAATACAAATACATCTCTCATAAATTCTAAAATTAATAGAAAAATAATTTTAAATAGAAAAATGAACAAATTATAATTTAAAATATTTAAAAAGATAACAGTAAATATTAAATGAATAAAAAATAAATAATACAAATAAAAACCTGAAGAATTTAAGATACCGAATGGAACAACTATTGTTGAAATTAATTTAAAAACCAAAGGAAAAATAATTTTTTTAAATCGAAGAACAACTGAGATGGGAGAAATGAGTTCTGGATCTTCAATGTCATTGAATAATGAATGAAAAATTATAATTTAAACAAATACATAAATATAAATATTCAAAAATAAATACAAAAATCATTCTAGTTATTTAATTTGTCTTAGATATTTTCTATTTTTTAATTCATCAAATTGGAATTCGAATTTACAGGTACAATGTGATGGCGAAACAATTATTTCTGGAGGAAAAAGAAAAACCCTATTTTCAAATTCCACTTTGATTCGTTCAGTTTTCTCACATTTCATGCCTATAAAAGTTATAGGAAGGGGTATTATAGGAAAAAATTGACAAAAGTTAAAACTTGCTCTTATAATTAGGACCAAAACCAACCCCAAAATTTGCTCTTATAATTAGGACCGGAGGGAGTACCAATAATCTTGAACATGGTAATTATTTTTAAGAATTAAAAATTAAAATATAGCTTTTTAATTATAAAATTAACGTTCCCTATTTTTTGTCAATTAGTTATCAAATTCGATGATATCTTTATATGTATTTTGATAAAAAAGACATGGAAAAATTAGAATAAATGACTTAAAAGAAAAATATATTTATGGAGAATTACCATAAAAATTGTAATTATTTAAAAAGATCAATTATTAAAAATATAAAATTAAAATTATTAAAATACATCTAATAATATTTTCTGCATCCCCTCTTTACCTTCTCTTTCATATTCTATTTTTAAAACTAATACAAAATTCTAAGTTTTATTAAATTAAACAATAATTTTCTCAATTTTCATTTTTCAAAACTTGAATATATTAAAAGCAACAAAAATTTTAATTAAAAATGGAATTATATAATTTTAATAAAAGTCAAGGTCTTTTATAACTTATCATATATGTTAAACCAAGAAAGTTTGTATGATTTATTTTTGTTTTAGAAGCAATTTATGTGGGTTAAAAAATTCAAGTAATGTTGATAAATAAAAACATCTAATTAACCTATTATATCTTGAAAAATATGAAATGAATTTAGTTTTTATTTTAAAAAAGAGCTTAATTGATATCAACGTTGATAATATAAATCGAGCAACTTGATAATATAAATTGGTGAAAAATAAAAATTAAAAAAAAATGAGTTTAACAATTGTTAATTGAATAATATATTAAAAATAAACAAATAAAAAAAATATGATCATATCATGATGGGTAGTTTTAGTTTAAATTTTAGGAACACAAAAGATAATACAGAATATTTCATTAGGGATAATTTATTATTTTTAAATTTATATTATGATGTTCAGTCTTGTAAGTAATTACAATTTTTGTGGTTCTTGATAATAAATATTATTTTCTATAAATCCTTTATTTTAATTTTCTAAAAAAAAAAAAAAAACATATATATGTAACTCAATGTTTTTATGATATTCTCTCTTATATACATCATATTATCTTAAAAGTTACCCAAACTAAAATAGCTTTTAAAATTTATTAATAATTAGAAATCTTCCTCTTCCTAGATTTAATTTTCATTACTTATACAAAATTTAATAAATCACAAAAAAAAAACTTATAATATATTTCTTTTAAAAATATGTGATTTTTCATGAGAAAAAAGCTTAAACCAAAGGGATGCACCAAAAAAGAAGGTTATAAAAATGAGAAATGCTAAAATTTAAAATTCTTAAATAATAAATTTCTAAATAAACAGTCAATATCACATGATATCTAAATAAAAGCCAAATTAATTTAAGGACATACTTGAGGGGAACATTAATTGATAACTAATAACTGTTAAATAGTTTAGATGGGGGTTACAGAAAATGTAGTGAGTTTGGTTCGAGTTAATTTTATGATTGAAGATTTCTATTTAATTTTTTAATTTTTTAAAATAATTACAGCTTTTAAGGTTGTTATTAATAAATGTTCCATTTCGTTCGTCCTTAATTTTCCCAACTTTTTGTGTCTGCTTAATGCCAAATTGATGTTTTATATAGGAAAGGCCACGTGGTCAAATCGTCGGATTGTGTCGATATACTCCCTCCGGTCCTAATTATAGGAATACTTTTATAGTGTAAATTGTACTACAGAAGTGTTCCTATAATTAACCGAATGTAGTATGCATTACGCAAATGAGAGGCTGAAATAGTGGCAAAATCCTGCTTCTTTTGAGACCAAAAAATAAAAAACCTGTTTTGAATATATTAATTACTCCATTTGATCTTTATTATTGGGCAACGACTAATAATTTTCACAAATCAATAAAAGCAGTTTTTTTTTAATCAAAAAAACAGTTAAAGTTAATATTAAAAAAAATTGTCCTAAAATTTAAGTAACTTTCAATATTATCTATATAAATTATACTAAACTCTAATATTATATTAATTGTTATTCTCACTCACTAATTTTATTAATTATGAGCATACATAAAAATTAATACGCTTTAAAAATAAATAAATAACTTCTAAAAATGACTAAATATAATTATTAATTGATGTAAAGTAATTGATGTAAAGTATATAAATATAATTCTAAAATTTGCTACGAAAATTTTTTTCTCGAAGAAAATTCGAAATTTTGTTACGGAATTTTTTTCCGTAGCAAATTGGAGAATTTGCTACGGAATTTTTTCCGTAGCAAATTGGAGCATTGGCTACGGAAACAAATTCCGTAGCAAAACTAATAAATTTAAAAAAAAAAAATTTTTTTTAATTTTTCTTTTTTAGAAAAGTGAATACAAAAAGTAGTGTACCATGGATTTTTTTTTTGAGAAAATTGAATATATAATAATAATCATAAAGAGTTTACATAGAGAAAACAAAATATAAATAATAATGTTGTGAATAATATGTAATAAAAAAGAAGTCTAAAATGAAGTATATGGTCATCCTTGTCCTTCATTAGGGGCCAAGTAGAATCTTCATATGCTTCATCATCTCCTGTGTTTGATGCACCCGGTATGGTCATTCGGTCATTCCGTTGCAAAACTCGATTCCTAAAAAAAAAAAAAATTATATAAAAAATTATGAAATTAAAAAGAAATGTACAAAATCCTTTGAGTTTTTTATTTTTATTATTCATATGCCTTCACGATTTTAATACATGTAGATACTCTAGTTTAGGCCGATCCTAATATCTAGGAATTATAAAACAGAAAAGCAATTACAAAATTCAAATTCTATAATCTATTGATTGATTTAGGCCGATCCTAATATCTAGGATTATAAAAGGCATATTCTAATATCTAAAAATTATAAAAGATAGATCCTAATATCTAAGAATTATTAAAAAAAATTAATATTCATTACAAAAACCTTGCATCAAACAGTTAAAAAAGGAAGAAATGAAGGAACCACAATACCACACGGATTTTTTATTGTAGAAAGAGGAATACATGAATATCTTCAATTGTACAATGAGTGATGAATGCTTACCAATAGTCACTTCGATAAAAAAAAATAGAGAACAAGAGAGGGAGGGAGGGAGAGGGACGTTACGGAAGAAATGGTGAGGAATCGGAGGACGAAGGACGTTGGAGGAGACGGAGGGCCAACACCGGAGGAAGAGCAGGACGGGGAGGGGCGGAGGTGATGAGGAGGACCGACAAAATGACTAAGAGGTGGAGAGGAGATCAAAATGGCGGATGGAGTGCGAAATGGCGGATGTCTAAATAATCTAAAGCCCGATTTAACGGAACTTGATTTCCGTCACAAAAAGCAAATTTTTCGTTTCCGTCGCAAAAAAATTTGCTTTTTGCGACGGAAATCAAGTTTCGTCGCAAAAAGGGGCAAATCGAGATTTTTTTTTGAGAAAATTTTGCTACGGATTTGGATTCCGTAGCAAAAGTTTGCTACGGATTTTCAATTCCGTAGCAAATTTGCGAGCTTTTTCCCTTCAAGAAATTGGAATTTTTTTTTTTGAGAAAATTTTGCTACGAATTCAAAATCGTAGCAATTTGCTACGGATTTGGATTCCAGCAAAATTTTGCTACCATTTTCAATTCCGTAGCAAATTTGCGGCCTTTTTCCCTCCAAGAAATCGATTTTTTTTTTCGGAGAAAATTTTGCTACGGATTTGGATTCCGTAGCAAAATTTTGCTACGGATTTTTAATTCCGTAGTAAATTTGCGGCCTTTTTCCCTCCAAGAAATCAGATTTTTTTTTTTTTGGAGAAAATTTTGCTACGGATTTGGATTCCGTAGCAAAATTTTTGCTACGGATTTTCAATTTCGTAGCAAATTTGCGAGCTTTTTCCCTCCAAGAAATTGGATTTTTTTTTTTAAAGAAAATTTTGCTACGGAATTCAAAATCCGTAGCAAAATTTTGCTACGGATTTTCAATTCCGTAGCAAAATTTTGCTACGGATTTTCAATTCCGTAGCAAATTTGCGGCCTTTTTCCCTCCAAGCAATCTGATTTTTTTTTTTTTTTTTTTTTTTTGGAGAAAATTTTGCTACGGAATTAGAATTCCGTAGTAAAATTTTGCTACGATGTTCAATTCCGTAGCAAATTGCGACGGAATTTGGATTCCGTAGCAAAATTTTGCTACGGATTTTCAATTCAAAGTAGCAAATTGCGACGGATTTTTTTTCCGTCACAAATTCCGTCACTATTTTGGCTTTTTCTAGTAGTGTGCTGTGACGGTTGAGTAACTGATGGCGATTGTAATGGTTGAGTAAGGCATCTCATCAAAGCCATCAAACTTGTCAAAGTCAATAATCAAAGATAAAATTGCAACAGAAATCAACTTCATTCAAAGTCAATCATTATCCGATTTCCTCCCTCGCTATATATCCACATCCAGAGTCAAAATTGGAGAGTCAGGCATCCTTTTCATTTTGAACTACAACATCATCCAGAAGTGGAAAGGGGTGTTGGTCTATCCACACTCCTTTTCTAGTATCAATAGCAACCTTGTCAGCTGCCTTATTTCCTTCTATAGACGAGTAGGAAAGAGACCAGTTCACTTTGGACACAAGAAGATACCCCACATCCTGCAATAAAAGACAACACTCCCATTCATCCCCAAACATCCTTCCCTCCTTCACACAGCCAGCATACACTTCCTTCACATATGCTTTATCCTATGAGTTATTAATATGTTATATGTACTTGTTATATGTTAACTTGTTAATAGAACACTATGACTTGTCAATAGCAGTGAACAAGTAATTACATAATTTGAATCAATATCACTGAATCCCCTTGGGAGTTTTAAGATAGTGAGTCATATATGAGGACTTTAATTTTTTGAAAATTTTCTATTTCTTGGGACCATATTGCGATTTTCCCTTAAAAAATAATATCAGGATACTAGTTTAACCTTTTTTATAAGTAAATGTACCCTCATGGTCAATCTTATTTGAGACATTATGACACTAAATATGTGCTCATCTCCTAGTGGTGATCTGAAACCTTGATTCACTTTATTGTGAAAACTAACCTCAACTCTTTCCTTAGACTTAACTCCCTATGAGGGGCCAAGTCTTTTTTATAAATTATATTATGTACTTGAATGAAATATAATTTGTTTTATATTTTTACCCTCATTAATTACATATTTTTCTTCTATTTTTCTCATTCATTATTTCTTATTAACTCATTTGATCCTATTTTTTTTATTTTGAATTTGTAAATCAATTATTATGGATCATTATATAATTTATCATTTGGTTGATTCATTTTTATGTGGCTTATTGTATATTAAATATTAGTAACGTTAAAAAGTTGTTAGATTTCAGGAAAAATTGATTATTTAGTCCTTCAATTTTTAACTCACTTATAACTAACCCCTCAACTATGGCTTAGTACAAAATTTTTAATCTTTAAATTTTCAACTCACCTATGACTGAGACTGACTCAGTGCTTCATCTTTTCAATTTTTTATATTATTATCCTTGTTATCTCCCATTCATAGTAATTCTTGTTGTTTCCCATTCATAGTAACTTGAGTTATTCCATGGGGTCCCATGAATGATAAAATGGCTTCTAAGTCAGCAACACATAAGTAAAGAAGGGAGAGGACTGGAGAATATCGAAAGACACAGAACTGGGGAAAAACGAAAGACCATGAACCAGCACAGTCAACAAAGAAGAACCTAAACTGCTGAGATTGGGTATGGAACGCATATGGGATTGGAGCATGGAGATGAGTAATAAAAAATGAATGAGGAAAAAAAAGAAAAAAAAAGGACAATCATGAACTATCCCAATTCGAATCTTTTGCGTTGGCCGTCTGATTTTCTCAGTTTTAATTATTTAATTTCATGCCATACCCTTGAACCCATTTATTTCAGTACCTTTTCGATAAATATAATGCGCTCCCTTTTCCTCTTGTTCTGATCCTCCATGGTTCATTGAATAATCCATTATTCATCGTGGTTCAAATCATTTTTCTCGTAAATTGGAAAACTTGTTCCAACGTAATTTAGTCAGAGGGTATCAATTGTTTTCAACATTCAATAGCTCATCATTGATGGCATTTTGTTCTTGGGTTGGTTCTTCAAAACCCGTTCCAACTCGCCTTGATCACACCTCTTCCTTTTTGTCTTAGCAGTTCAGGGGTTCAGGGCCTCTTCCATTTTCCCCAGTGTTTGATCTTCTCCGGTCCTCTCCCTTCTTGGCTTACGTGTTTGCTGATTTGGAAGCCATTTTATCATCCATGGTTGCTATATTGGATAAGTCCGTATGAATAAGGTTGTCAAACTCACGAGTTTAAGTAAACTCGTAACAATGACATAAATTCGTAATGTAAACTCGAATTGTAAACTTATAAGAGTTTACTTTCACAATTAAATATGTATTAATAGTGTATAATAAATAATTAAGATATTAAAAAATGACAACAATTTAATTTAAATATATTTTAAATCTAAATAATTGAAATTAAATTCATTAACATTTAAAATTTACTATATTTAACAAATAAATTTTATAAAACTCATATATAAAGCCGCTGGGTATGATTAAATCGAAAAAAGTTACCAAGAGTTTAAGAGTGAGTTAACATGGTTTTGTAAGTTAGAAATGTAAAAATGGTAAAACTCGGTGTATGAACTCATGAGTTTAAACAAGTTTACAATTATCACCAGTTTACCGGTGACTCGATTCAATTTGATAAGTTAGAAATGTAAAAACGGTAAACTCGAAGAGTCAATTGCGAGTTTGAAAACAATGCAATATATGAGTTATAAATAATAAGGATAATAATATAAAAAAAATTGAAAAAAGATAAATGATTGAGTTATAAATAAGTTAAAAGTTTAAGGACCGAGGTGTATCGAGCCAAAGTTGAAGGATTGAGTTATAAATGGGATAAAATTTAATAGACTAAAAAAATTAATTTTTTCCTAGATTTTAAAATAAAATTAATAAATTTAAAGTTCCTCTTATTTTACTTTATGTGAACTATGTTAGAAATGAAAAAATATTTTTTTTATGCACTGTGATTGGAAGAGAGGAGTATCTTCTTGTTGCTTTATCTTTCTCACTCGCATCTCCATAAATAAAAATTTATCTGAAAAAAATTATATTTATTACCTTTGACCATTTTAGACCTTGATAAAATAATATTTATTATAAATAACCATAAAAATTTAATTACTTAAAAAGACCAAATATCATAATATAAATTTAAAATTACTAAATTGTTCTTAATTAAACCACTTGTACTATCTCTTGTATTCATAATTAAAAAATAAAAAATAAAAATAAATATTAAAAAAATAACTAAAATTAAAACTAAACTACCATCATGTTATGATGATATCTTTTTTTAAAAAAATATATTATTTAATTAACAATGGTCAAACTTATATTTTTTTAAAATTTTTATTTTTCACCAATTTATATTATCAAGTTTCCCAATTTATATTATCAATATTGATATCAATTAAATTCTTTTATAAAAATAGAAAATAAACTTATTTCATATTTTCCAAGATATAATATGTTAATTAGATGTTTTCATTTTATTACATTACATGAATTTTTAACTCACATAAATTGCTTCCAAAACAAAAATAAATCATACAAACTTTCTTGATTTAACCTATATGATAAATTATAAAATACCTTTACTTTTATTAAAATTATATAATTCCATTTTTAATTAAAATTTTTGTTGATTTTAAAAAGTTATAATTTTTATAAATTGAAGAATGCGTAATTTTTTTTCATAGATATATATTCAAGTTGTGAAAAAAATGAAAATTAAGAAAATTATTATTTAATTTAGTGAAACTTAGAATTTTGTATTAGTTTTAAAAATATAATGTGAAAGAGAATGTAAGAGGGAATGTAAAAGATTTTGTTAGGGGGATTTTAATATTTTTTTTTATAATAATTGGTCATTTTAAATAACTACTATTTTTATAATCCTTCTCCATAAATATATTTTCCTCTAAGTTCTTAATTGTAATTTTCTCCTGAATTTAATTATTTCATACTTAAAAAAATCTCAACCATTTAAGTTTTTAATATATTTGGAGATGAGTTTTTAGAAAGAAAATAAAAACGCTAGAACCAAAACCCGAGGCATCCTGTGACTCAGAAAACTGAATTCATTTGATTTCGTCTTATTTCTCAGTAACGCAAGAAGCAAGCGGCTACAGGTAAGAGAGAGCAGACAAGAAGAACTGAAGAAAGAAGAAGAATAAGGTCCAACCAAAAAAAATCGGAGAGAGATGAGCTTAAGTTTAGTTACAGTGATTCTGGGAGGATCGTTGTTGTTGGTATACTTTGCTGTCAATGGCTTGTTTCTGAAGCCGAGATCAACGAGAGAAAGGCTTCGTAAGCAAGGGATTGATGGTCCGATTCCTCACTTCTTCCTCGGAAATATTCCAGAAATCAAGTCGATTCAGATTCAGGAGGTTCAATCTCGTTCTCTTGATCAAGTAGCTTCCTCTATTTCTCATCGCTGGCCCTTCACCATTTTCTCTCACTTGCACAAATGGAGGAACCAATACGGTACGTCTGATTCTTCTCTGTTAATTAGGTTTTCGCAAATGTTTTGATGAAGTTTGAGTCGATTCGTTTTTGCTTTGGTGATTTCGCGCGTTTCTCCGTGTTTGGAACTGCATTCTAAAAGCTTCGACTCTGTTTATTAGTTACCTTTTTCAATTTGTACAGCTGCTTTTTACTTACAACAGCCATTTTGGGGAAAATTGGAAGATTGGATTGAACTGCTCCTAAAAGAAAGCCAAAATTCTGCAGATTGTTCATATTTGTGAAACAGTTTCGAAGTTTGTAACCGAACGTGGATTCCAACCTTTTTCTTAAACAAAAATATTCCAGACATGTATCAAATATAACCATTATTGATTGCCTTTTCCGCTGTTTTGTGCCTGTGCTCATACACAGATGATGAAATGTATTGGGGAGAGGGATTAATAAATTTATATAAAAAATTAATTCATACATAAGAACAGAGAAAAGCGGCATTTTTGTTTTTTGCTGTTGGGATATTAAATATTATTAATAATATTACGAGTATGCACGCAGGGCCGATTTGTTTGTATTACGGTGGAAGAATACAGTTCTTGATGGTCCAAGACACTGAGCTGGTGAAGGAAGTGAGCCGTAACACATCTTTGAATCTGGGAAAGCCTTCTTATCTATCCAAAGATTTTGGGCCACTGTTCGGCCGAGGCATATTATCATCAAGTGGGCCTCTTTGGGCTCACGAAAGGAAAATAATTTCCCAGCTATACCTTGATAAGGTCAAGGTATGGTTTTGCTATGTTCTTTTGTCTTGAGATTTTTTTTTGGCCTTATTTGTTTTAGTAAAAACATAACATCTTTATCACCCACGGATCATTAGTCGGATAATTGTTATATCTATACTTATATTTTAAATGATAAAATATTCAGTCCACCTAAAAAAAGATGTGAGATTTAGAACCCCTGCACAAGGATTTATAATTTTATATTTTATATCATTTATGTATGAAAATAATATAAACTAAAAAAAAGTATACATTTGGTCCTTTATGTTTTTATCAGGTATTATTTTAGTCCTTAAGTTTGTAAAGTGCGCTTGGTCCCTTAATGCTAACACCGTTAGTTAGTGACTTAATGGAAAATACTTGACTCAACAATTTTAAGCGATGATCGTGCAATTAAATATCGACTAAGCGTGCTTATATGTTAGTATTTTAATAAATTAATATTTTAAATCCTATTAATTGAAAAATATTTAATTTTCTTTGACAAAAAAAATATATATTTAATCTTCACAAATTATGAAAAACCACAAAACAATCTCTAAAGATTAATTTTTTTTTCAATTAATAGGATTTAAAATATTAATTTATTAAAATACTAACACATAAGCATGTTTGATCAGCATTTAATTGCACAATCATCGCTTAAAACTGTTGAGTCAAGTATTTTCCGTTAAGTCGACTAATCTGTGTTAACATTATGGGACCAAACATGCACTTTACAAACTTAAGGGATTAAAATGATACCAAAGGCAAATATAAAGGACCAAATGTATACTTTAACCTATAAACTATAGGTTAAAGTATACATTTGGTTCTCTAAGTTTACATCTTCAAGCCCCTTAAGTTCATAAAATGTATTTTCAGTCACTCAATGTTAATATCCCTAGTCGTAAATGGGAAATATTGGATTGGCAAATTTAAATGGTATTTCTGCAATTAAATGCTGACAAATCATGTTTGAAATTTAATCCTTTAGTAGAATAAAGATGAGTTGCTGCTGCTGAAAGTTGGACGATATCTTCATTAGCTTTTATTTTAAATATTAATAATTTACAAATTTTAAATTAAAGATTAATATCTCATCATTCAATTGTAGCGCCTACATTTAAATTCGCTAAGTCAGCATTTGCTGTTAATGGATTAACCATGTTAAAATTATGGAACTAAAAACACACTTTCAAAATTTAGGGAGTAAATTGAAAGTTGATGTAAATTTAAACACTAAATTTATAATTTAGCCTATGCTATACTATTCATAAGTTATGAATTATGTAGTTAGTTCTTTAGACTTTAAGCAGTACTAGGGAACCACATTTAGCTTTGTATATTGTATTTTGACTTTTTGTTTCCTGGTTAGAAGACTTGAAAGATTATATTACCATTGAAGCAATCTTTTTTTCCTCATTTTTTTTTTTAAAAAAATATTATCATCTAGTATGTAGTTCGGGGTTCGTAGCTGCCTCACCCAATACAAGTGTCTCCTCTGGCAGTCAAACTGGAGACCCCAGAGGGATCTAGTGAGCCTTACACTGCTATACCAACTCTATGTTGGTCTTTTCCTCATAAAACTGATGTGTATATGATTCACCAACTAGTTTTGTATGGTTAACTATTGGATTTTGATGCTAATACTAAATAATATTGAAATGCATATGTATAGACTACTCCAAAGAGAGAGAGATGGGGGTTAGACTTACCTTTGCCTTGTAGTTGCTACACAAGTGATAAGTCTTCACCTATCTCATTTTCTCTGAAGTTAAATTTTACTACTGAATGCATATACTTCATGTTTGTAACTATCACAGATCCTAACCGAAACTTCTTTTTCTTCGATGGAGTAGATATACCGATTTCCTTGCATAGGAATAACCTTCCATGTATGGAATCATTTATCACCGAAAAAATATATTAATAATATATAAATTGTGGCAAAAAAAAAAAAAAAAAAACTAAGATATAAATTGTTGTTCATGGTAAAGGGGATGGTAGATTTGATGGTGGAATCGACAAATATAATGTTGAGGAATTGGGAGGCAAGAATTGAAAGTAGCAAGGGAGGAGAAGTGGTTGCAGAGATGAAGATAGATGAAGATCTGAGAAGCTTGTCGGCTGATATAATTGCAAGAGCCTGTTTTGGAAGCAACTATGAAAAAGGACAAGAAATATTCACCAAGCTTAGACTCATTCAAAAACTCATGTCTAAATCACCTGTTGGAGTTCCAGGACTAAGGTATGCATTAGTACTTACTTGTCCCCACACACACAATTAGATTCCTAAAATTTATTCATTTGGAGAGAAAGTGACACAAATGAATGTGGCATGGCTTATTTGTGAAATCCACAATTAGAGTTGGTAATATGGGTTGGACCACCGGGTTTGAACTAGTCAGCCACGGGTTGGGACCATATGGGTTTGGACTAAAAAGAACTGCATCAATATGTGTTGACATTTAGCCAAATCAACCTATAACCTCTGGGTTGGCAGGTTAGCCCACCCAACCTGTGTTATTTTCCTTTTTTTTAATTTATTTTTTGTGCTGTGTTTTTCAAATTTTTTTTTAAACAATATACTGATTTTTTTTTCCCTACAAATCTAAACCATAAAAAATTTAAAATACATTGCAAAATCATAAAGTGATTATAAAGCATCAAATTCAAAGTTTCATAGATTACAAATTAAGCATTCATCACAAGTTCACACATTACAAACTAAACATAAATCCAAAATCTATCATTAACATTCAATACAATCAACAATTATTTGATATTAATGGTGTTCGAATTTGAAGCATGATGTGAAGTTGTAAGATTTTCTGAGGGTTAAGGTACATTTTTGCCTTTAAAGTATGCGCCCGGGAGCAATTTTGCCCCTAAAGTTTTTCGCGTAGCAATATGTTGTCCCGAAGTTTCAAAACAGAGCAATGTTGCCCTTCCGTTAAAAACCCTAACAGTCAACTAACGGTCAACTAATGGTCAGTTGACCGTTAGGGTTTTTAACGGAGGGGCAACATTGCTCCGTTTTGAAACTTCATGGGCAACATTGCTACTTTTTTTGGGAGCAATGTTGCCCCTGAAGTTTCAAAACGGAGCAATGTTGCCCCTTTGTTAAAAACCCTAACGGTCAACTGACCGTTAGTTGACCGTTAGGGTTTTTAACGAAGGGGCAACATTGCTCCGTTTTGAAACTTCAGGGGCAACATTGCCACGCTTGAAACTTCAGGGGCAAAATTGCTCCCGGAGCGCATACTTTAAGGGCAAAAATGCACCTTAACCCATTTTCTGAAGCATAATGTAACAAAAAGGGTCCAACCCGCTGTGGATTTGGCCCATACAGGTTTTTGCAAGACAGAACTGCATCAAGACGGTCCTTTCTTTTCAGAACCCAAACTGCCCAATTTTTCGGGTTAGGTAGGTTTGGCCCACGTTAAAACCTGTATTACCGGCTCTACCTGCTGCCCCTTATTTTTACCCCACTTCCCAAATGTTTTTTTAACCTTTTTTTTTTTGGATGATTAGATTCTAAAACGTGAGTGACATTTTGATATCTTATGGGCAAAAAAGTGGTTATGTTTTCAAATTTTTATGATGGCAGAATTATGAGCTGTTCTTCCTGTTAGTGTCGCCACTAGTGACAAATATGGTATAACAAAAATGACAATTATGCTATAATGAAATTGTTTAGGTACTTACCAACAAGAAGCAACAAGGAGATATGGAGATTAGAGAAAGAGGTAAACTCAATGATCACAAGACTTGTAAACCAACGGCTCAAGGGAGGTGATGAGCAAGATCTCATGCAAATGATAATGGAGGGTGATACAAAATGTAACGAGGATGGTAGTGGTGATCTCTTATCAAATCATATCTCACGTGACAAGTTCATAGTCGATAACTGCAAGAACATATTTTTCGCTGGGCATGAGACAACTGCAGTCACGGCGTCGTGGGCGTTGATGTTGTTAGCAGAACACCAAGATTGGCAAGATCGTTGTCGAGCTGAGGTGTTTCAAGTTTGTGGAAATGGAAGCTTTGATGCAACCATGCTTAGAAGCATGAAGACAGTAAGTATTATTCCTTTTGATTTTAACTGTAGGAGTTTGGATAACTAATTTACGGAAATTAAAAAAATTAATTACGATAATCGTTTGTAAAAAATGTGTGTCTGTCCCTTCAACCATTTGCAAAGGAAAAAACCCATTGATGGAAACCCTCCTTTAATATGTGGAACCAATATGATAGTTTAGGGAAAAAATTATAAATTTTGAGAGACAAAATTAATTAAGATCTTACCTTTAGAACCAAAGCAAATCCCTCAACTAGCTCCCCAATTTAGGACAAGCATAAAACTTGTTGAATGAGGACAAGCTGCGTTTGAGCTAAACCAAAGAAGCATAAAACTTTTAAGTTCAAATTTATTCACATGTGTGTGTATATACTCCCTTCGATCCTATTTATGTGTAACATTCTCTCATACAGGGTTGGTTCTAAATATAAATAAAAATCTATGTTTGTCTCAAAAATTAATGCACTTTTTTCATTTTTACCCTCAATTAATTACTTATCTCTCTTATCTGTTTTCCACATTCATTCTGTCTCATCTCTTTTCCCACTTATTCTCTTCCTCACTCATCATTTTCATAATTGAAAGTATAATTGGAAAAAAAAAAAAATCTCACATTTATTGCTTGTAGCTAATTTTAACAACATTTTGATTTGCGTCATCTATCTTGTATGATGTCTCTATGATGTTGTTCTGCTTACTTCTCTCCCTCTTTCCCTCTCTTATCAATTGTCTACTCTATTTTGCTTCATTTTTTACCTTGGTGCTGGATTTCTTTACCTTAGCAAAAAGTAAGATGATAATATGGGAAATCGATTGATGGAAGACAAGGAAGCAATAGAAGGAGTTGATATTAAAATGTTAATAACGAATGCTAGATTTCAAGGGTCAAGAGTATATGTAAGGAAAAAAAGGAGGAAGTTACTCATTCACATGCATGTAAGATTTAAAGAAAATGAGGTTCTAGAATGGAAGTCAAATTATAGTAATGCATACATCATGAAGGGTTGAAATTATACTAAAACAATTGTATTCACTTGCTTATATTTAAAAGTGATTATTCTAAAACAATTGTAATCAATTGCTTATCTTAAAAAAAATTTCATACTCAAACAATTAGAATCAATTTACACATATTGGTCTCTTAGATAAGAACCTATATAAATCATATTATGTTGCTCTATTCACTCTCCATGTCAATTGAGGGAATCATATTTTATTTCCCTGTTTGATTCAATTAACTGTTTTCTCTCATAATTATATTGAATGGAATATCTTCAATTTACTTGAATTAAAAATAAGTTTTTTCCTTAATAACATTACGGGGGGAGTAAATGCTAGTTCTATGAAAATCGTATTGCCTTACTTGCAGGTAACTATGGTGATACAAGAGACTCTCAGACTTTACCCACCAGCAACATTCGTTATAAGAACAGCCTTACAAGACATTACATTGGGAGGCATTTCAATTCCAAAAGGAGTGAACATTCAGATTCCTATCCCATTATTACAGCAAGACCCTGAACTGTGGGGACCTAATGCTCACATGTTCAACCCTCAAATATTTGCAAATGGCATCAGTGAAGCCTGCAAGACTCCTCAGGCTTACCTGCCATTCGGGATCGGATCTCGCGTCTGTGCTGGCCAGCATTTGGCCATGGCGGAACTGAAGGTGATCTTGTCTCTGATTTTGCTCAGGTTTCGATTCTCTCTCTCGCCGTGTTATCGCCATTCCCCTGCTTTTAGGCTGGTTATAGAACCTGGGGAAGGAGTTATTCTCAGGGTAAGCAGAATTTGAGCACCAAGATGTGTGTAGTGTGTATGAGTTTTAATGGATGTTTTATTTGGATTTGTTTCGTTTAAAGGTGAATACTAATTATTTTGTTTCTCAAGGATTCAAGCTTGCAGTTTACAAACTGAATTACTTGGTTATGTCATCATATATCTATATTGACCCATAAGATCCCGTGAAGAATTAAAACTATATACTACGATTAGATTTCCTTTTTACATCAAAATTTTCCCCCTATCTCTAACCGTACAGAATTGCATGTTAAACCGTAATGAAAATTTTTAGATTATGCATTAAAATTCTCATGAAACAGGCCATTTGTGTGTGTGTATACCCTATTAAATGTCAGGGTTTTGTAGTTTGGGGAAAGACTTAACACTTAAGGAAAGCTTATGAGAAGAGCTTGGTCTCATGGGCCTGACCTTAAATGGGTGCCTGAGGCGTGCGCGCGTGTGTATATATGTGTGTGTGAGTGCTTCAATGAAACTGTCCAAATTGTCAGATTTTGACACGGTTTTCTGAACTGAATTACAATTTTGGTTCTAGATCAGGATCACATCAGATTTATTGACTTAAATGTTATCTGATATATTTTGGGAAAAATGGTTAGTTAACGGCGTAGAACATCTCCATTGCCTCTCCATTGTGTCAAAACGACGCCGTTTTGATAAAATACGATCTCAACCTTTAATTTTACCAAACAGTCTTGACCGTTAATGCAATTACCCTAGAGAGAAGAGGAGCCTGGCGAGCCACAACCTTCCACCGGTTCTCAAATCGGCACCGTCAGCTTCCTCTTCAGCATCTTGCTCCTACCAACAAAAATTCTCAGCTGGGTTGTGGTGGCAAAGCTTAAGACTTCAACTAAAATTTTATGACAATGAGTCTTCACGTAGAAGATGCTAGAGAGGAAGCTGACGATGGTGATTTGGGAGACGGTGAATGATTGTGGTTTGTCAAGCCCTTATCTCTGTTATATGGTATAATTAAGGGTTGAGATTGTATTTTATCAAAACAGCATCGTTTCAACGCAATGGAGAGGCAATGGAGACAAGGCACAATGATGAGGATCTTCGCCGTAAGCTAAAAGGCCTGTCTCAATTTTGTACAATCTATTTATTATACAATTGTTTTTTTTTTTTAAAGGCTAAAGTATTACCAAGCTTGGCCTTTTATGTTTTAAATCCTATTAAGTATCATTTTAGTCGCTTTAAGAAAATTTAAATGTTTAATCTCCTTTTTAAGTTTTTTTTTTTGGTATTTTCATAAATTAAGATTTTAAATCCTATTAATCTAAAAATTTCATCTTCACATAAATTTATTTTTCACGGTTTGTGAAGATTAAATATATTTTTTTGTCGAAGAAGATTAAATATTTTTCAATTAATAGGATTTAAAATATTAATTTATTAAAATACTAACATATAAGCATATTTGATCAACATTTAATTGCACAATCATCATTTCAAATTGTTGAGTTACAACTTACTTATTTTTAAAAAAAAGCTTGCTCACACAAATCAAATTTAAATCCTCAATTATCAATCCTCTTCCCTTTACAAGACATTTAAAGAAATTAAATTTTTTTTTAAAAAAAAGCCAAAAACAATACTTGTATTATCAGGTAAATTTTTTTTTTTTTTTTTTAAAAAAAACACCTATAATAATTATAATGATACTTGTATACATCAAATTTGAAATTTCCCTCTATTTGCTCTAAATTACAAAGATTTTCTCTCTATTTTGAAAACTTATATGACCCTCTCTTAAAATCAAAATATATGTTGCACAAACCTTTCTTTTACTTTTGAAGTTTAACTTCCATTTACCCAACTGTTAGTTGAAAAGCATAGACTAACCCATCATTTTTGACCAAAATGTCACTCCTTACAAATATTACTTAACAACCATTTAATTACATGTTTTTATCCAAAATTTTAGAAATAATTTCAATATATATATATATATATATTTCATATTTTTAAATTGATTACCATATACAAAGTTAATTAATTTTATAATTATAAATTTTATTTTTCCATAAATTTAAATGTTTAATCTCCTATGTTTTTTTTTTCGCTAAAAAATATCCTTTATTTATTACCCCCTACTGTAACATCCCAAATTTTTGGATTTGAAATTTAAAATATTTTATGAGAATTAAATTATGAGATTTTGGCGAAAAATATTTATGAGAGTAATTATTGGAAATTTGGGCCAAAAATTAAATTAAGGAATAATTTAGGCCTAAAAAAATTAGAATTTATAATTTATGGCTTAAGGAAAATTAATTGAGTAGGAAAAATCTTTATGGGAAAATTAAGGATTTATTCCCCATGATTATCCCGTAATTGCAACAAAATGAGTAATAATCCTAAGTTAAAACTATAAATATATATATATATATATATTACCATGCATATGTAATGAAATATGCTATTCTCCAATAAAATGATAAAATAAGGATAAATATAGTTTAACATGTTGACAAAAAAATGCATAATGAGCATTTGAGATATCACCGGGAAAATTAATCCACTTGCTTTCATAATAGTGACTTATAAGCCCATTTTTTATTGCTTCCTACGGCCCAACACGAGATAACCAGAGGTCATAGCAATGATAGCACCAAACATCATTTTTGATCCATTAATATATTAGCAACACAGCTTTCTTTGACTGATAACATAAAACACGCTGATAAATAGCAGCAGACCATATCTCTCGGCCAGACCACATCCGTAAACCCAGAAAAAGAGATCACGCAACAGCAACATCCATGCTTCTACTCTCAGCAAATCCAGACTCCCATACCTTCTTGAGCCAAACGCCATCCTCCCCTCTCATTATAAATCAATCTGCATTTTGCAGCCACAAGACAAAAGTAGAGAAAGAAAACGATGAGAGGGAGAGACCGAGAGTTGAAACCAAGATCAAAGAGTGAGCCCAAGAGAGAGGGAGTCTTAGCCATTTGTTTGCTCTGCATGTTTTTACTGAAACAGAGGGTGTTTGGTTTTGTCAAAGATCACCTCTTACAAGCGAGGAATTTAAGGTAAGCTATTAAGTTCCTCTTCCTTCTAGCTACCATTAGTTCCCAATGAAAGTGTGAGGAATAAGCCATTGAAAATAAACACTATGAGTCTCTGCTATATGAAACTAAAAAAAAAAAAAAAAAAAAAAAAAACAGAGTATGGCTAAAGCTTAAATATTTCATGCATGAGTTAGTGTATTTAGATTAGTTATCATTGCCAAAGCTTAATGTTTAAGTCGTTGGTTATATATATTCTTGTTGCATGAGTCCATGAAGTCTAAGCTGGGGAACCCAAAGCATTTTTATTGGCATCTAATACAGATATAAATGTGCGTGGCTGCACATTGAATCTAAGAGAAGGAAAACTCATAAGCATATGTATATATGTATATATATATATATATATATTGCCGTGGGTATAGAAAAAAAAAAAAAAAAGAGAGAGCTTATATTTATATATATATATATAATAAATCGTTGCCTTGGAAACTGAAAAGGGAACTCAACGAAAGTAAATATACATACAGATATCACAATAATATATTTAAATAAAAAAAAAGGATATATATATATATATATGTGTGTGTGTGTAAAGTTTATATATATATATATATATATATATTGGTATGCATGATTATTGTGTTGGGGATTTATTTGGGTGGTCTGATGCCACCTAATAGTTCAAGTGATTTTTTTTTTTAATGCTTTAAGGTTTTCAAATATTGATACTATGGGATTTTGAGACGATGGGAATCAAATCTTGGAATTGGGAACTACTTTTAAGCTTAACATATGATAATTCAGTGACTAGCATATTGAGGCTGAGATCTGGTTTGGATCTTGCTTTATGCTTTTAAATACTGGATCAATATTACATGTATTTAAATCAGGTCTAGAGATTTTAAAAATGAAGATTTAAACCCTGTGGTTGGAAATGAGATTTTCGGAGTTGTTAAAAAGAGATACTTAAATGATTCTTGATTATTGCAAAGTGGTTGGTTTTATAAACTTCTAATTTAAGTGTTAGGATAGCCTTTGAAGGTTTAAAATAATTGTAGAGAAATAATAATAATTAAAAATAATAATAATAGAATAAATAAATAATAAATAGATATTATTATTATTATTATTATTAAAAAAAGAGAATAAAATATAAAGGGAATAAATAATAATGGGTGTCATTAATTAATAAAAAAAAAAGAGGGGTTTTATTAATAAATAATAAATAGAAAAGGGAGTTATTAATTAATAAGAAATCCAAAAGGAGAATTGATAGTCTCCTCGATTTTTCAGTTCCATCATAAGTTACCAACTTCAAGCATTTCAAATATATTATTGTTAAAAATTTGTTTACTTTTAATTATGAAATTATAAGATTTTTTTTAGAAGAGTTATTAATAGTTAGTAAATTGGTTGTGGTAGATTGATTTTTGGCATGTGTTTGAGCTCTTGGATTAGGAGCAGTGTGATAATAGTTAGCTACGGCGAGAGGTAACCACTTTCCACTTGTTATGTGTATTACTATGTTGTTTGTGAGTATTTTGTGAAATGATTATGAATATCTTAATAAAAATTTCCTTGTGAAACCTTATGATTTGAATTGTGAATATATACATTTTTATTTATTTGTTTATTTATTTATTTATAAGAATTGAGAATTTTGATATTATGATATTTATTATAATAATTATGGAAAGGGTTGAATTGGGAAGGAATGGAGTAGTTTATTCCACCACATGGTAAGCCTCCATTAATGCATGATGGTTGGCTTTATATTGTCCCACCTGTTCATAGGGACTAGCCCATTAGTTTAATGAGGGCGTACGACACCCCACTTAGTTCAATGAGGGGAAAGACCCATGGTCCAGGACATGTGCCTAAGGATTTTGGCGGTCCTCATCATATGACCATGAGCTTTTGAGTAACCAACTAAGAACATGGATGTAACTTAGCTCATGGGTCTAGTCGGAGGAAATAAGGCGGTTCGGTTGGATTGATGGGAGGTATCTTGGGAATTGTGTTAATGAAAATTGTAATACCTAATTTATGATACATAATTTGTGATATGAGATTTTGTGATGTGGATATTGGCAAATTGTTATATAAATTGTTCCACATGGCACCTCACTAGCACATATTAGTATTCGTAATGAGTTGGATTGATGGTTACCACATTTTTCCAGGTGATAGTTCTCGTCCGGATCCATCAGGGAAAACTTCGGAAGCTTAGACTACTTCTTCTGACAGTAGTGCTTCCATCTTTTGGTATACGTTGGATGATTGTATATTGCCACGTTAGGCCTCATTTTTGCATACTCGATTTATTTATTTATTTTTAATTTATATTTTAGTAATTGTTGGGCATTGCTTAGTTGTTAATGAACCCTTAATTAGTTATTATGTTAAGTTAATTTTGAGGACGTTACACCTCCAGTCCTAATTATAGGAGCTATTTACCAGAATTTGGAGAGATTAAGGAGGGAAATTAAATTAGTTAATTATAATTATTTTCCAAAAATACCCCTCCTGAAAATTAAAAATCACATAAGGCAAAATTAGTTGAATTGTAACCCGCACATCTCACGATTTCTTTGACAAAAAAAGAATCTACGGTTAAAAAACCAAACAATTTGATATGTATTTATCTGAGAGATATCTTTAAACTGAGATTCTCAATAGCTGTCTTTTTTTTTTTTTTTTTTTTTTTTTTTAGCGTGCAAAAGTTTATAATTTGCTCATTTAAATTTATCAAAACTCAACATCAATATATAATGTAGTAATAGAAAACTGGACATTACTTTAGAATTATTATTCCATGGTCATAAGCCTCTTTTCTTTTTCTTAAACAACAAAAATTGTGCATTTAAATTTAAATTCCATATACTGTACGGATAATATACATTGCACGTATATAATATTAATGTATATTGTTATTGTTGCCATTCATGTTATAATAATTGAGGTGTATATGACATTAATGAGTAGCAAATATTATTTACTTTATTAAATATATATGTGTATTATTAAATTATTATTGTCTTTAATTATTATTGAGAAAGTATAAATAGGGGTATTATAGGAAAAAATTGACAAAAGTTAAAACTTGCTCTTATAATTAGGACCAAAACTAACTCCAAAAAGTGTTCCTATAATTAGGACCGGAGGGAGTACAACTTACTTATGATGTAATATTATATATACATATGCTGCCTAAAATTCTTGCAAACATTTTTTTCTATCAAGCTATTAAAGGGAAAATCACACCAAAGTTTAAGTTAAGAAAAATAATAGCAGAAAGGTCTTATAACTTGTCTATGGTTACTCACTCACTTGTCAATGACAAGTTATAGGACTTCGATATTATTTTTCTTAGTTGGGACCTTAGGTGATTTTTCCTAATATTTTCACATAAAAATTGCTTATTTTTTTAAATTTAGTAAAAAAATACTAAATAGATCATTAATAAATATTAATGTTAAGAGATAAATTAGGGATTTGGCATAATGAGAGTAGTACCCAATACAAACATTTAAAAGGGACATTTAAGGAATCAACATAATTAATAAATAACTAATTTACCAATTTTTTTTAATATATACAAATTAATTATCTAACTCCGACCTCTAATCTAACATAAACAAAAAATGAGCATTCAACTTGCCTGTCTCAAGTGCTTTCTGCTTGGATTTTAATCATCTGGGGCCTATTTGTTTCTGTTTTTTGTTTGTTTCCAAAACAACAACAGCAACAACCAAGCCTTAATCTCACTAGGTGGGGTCCGCTACATAGATTAAATGATGCTATTGATCTTTATCAAAAACCAAATCTTAGGATAAATTGTTAACTAAGAGATCTTGATTAATAAGTTCATTGGGCATTCTTTTCCGATCTTCCTTCTATCCCTTTTAACCGGGCTTCAAATAACTTAATCTACCTTCCTCACTGGCGCATCCAATAACCTTCTCTACACATGCCCAAACCACCTCAAACGATTTTTTATCATTTTTTTTTTTCATTAGGAGCCACTTTCACCCTTCATCGTATAAGTTCATTACAAATCTTATCTTTCCGTGTATGACCACATATCCATTTAAACATCCTCATCTCAACTACCTCACTTTGCACTCAATGTAGCCCTTTCACAGCCCTACTTTCACTACTATAAAAGCATGGCTAGTCGAATAACAGTAAAATAAAATTTTTCTTTGACTTTATGAGGTACTTTTCATCATAAATAACTCTAGTAGTTTTTCTCCATTTAAACCACACAACTTGGATTCTATGATTAACATCTCCATCAATTTCACCATCTATTGTAGAATTGGTCTCTATAAAATTCTTTCCTTAAAACTAAATTATCCAAACACTTAATTACATCTTTGAATAATAAACAATCTTATGGTGCGAGAGAGGAAACTTAAACTCAAAGGTCTACCATAGTAGAAAAGATTGCAACTCCTCATTCAAAAGTTAACCATGGTAGAAAAAGAGTGTAACTATCCATTTGAAAACATTATCGTGGTTATAAAGGATTTACTGCAAATATCTATCCATGATGGAAAAGAATAAACTAGCCATTGAAAATTTATCATGAATACTAAAACCTTTCTAATTTTACACTAAGTCATTTTAAATCAACATATTTATAAAGTCATTCCAATTAATAGTTGGGCCATGAGCTTCTCAAAACTTAGAGTATAGTATTCCAATATAAACTCAGGGATAAACTCATTTTTGAATAATATTCTTTCACAAACATTTATAAAATGTCATAAGTCAACTATCCAACGATTAAACATTTAAAATTTATCATGGATAATACAAATATTCTCATTGTTTCACAAACTAATCCAAAATTAATTAACACAATTGGGCCTTAAACTTCTTGAAGTTTAGAATATAATTATTCGATCATAAGTTCAATATCAAACTCAATTATCAAAATACTAAAACAACAATTTCCTCAAATATCTATCCACTTGAGTTACTCATTCATGATAGGAAACAATACAAATCAAAACATATTATCACATCAAAGTATGCAACATGAACCCGCAATACACAACATTTCATCACATAAATAAAAAGGAGAAGACTTTACAAAGATCAGATTATTATAATAATCAAACTCGAAGCGCTCTGTTGAAAATCTATCTTTTCTCCCCTTTCAACTAGCACCACCTAATCCTTCGGTTTAAACAATTTTATAAAATTGTTTTTAAAATCAAGTTTTGAAAATTAAAATTAAAAAAAAAAAAAAAAAATGTTTGGACAGTTGATCAAAAATATATTTTTGAAATCACATGATGGCGATCGACATTGATAATGTGATATATAGTGGACAAGTAGTGGCCTTAAAAAACAAGAAATATAAAAACAAAAACAAGAAAACATCTAAAAACTTTTTTTTTTTTGATCTTTAAGTTTTTAGAAACAACTATATGTTTTTTTTTTTTTAAAAAAAAAAAAACAACCTATTAAAAATAGTTTTCCAAATGAGTGTTATTGTTTTTTTTTTTCAAAAAACACTAGTTTTAAAAAATGAATCAAGCAGCACCTAGTCTCCTCGTTTTGCAAGTTTTTTATCCTTGTAACCAATAGCTCAGAATATTCCTCATCCATGAACACGATTACCTGGCCTCATATCTTGTATACTCATCATTTGTTTTTGTCTTAATTAATAATATTTGATCCTTTTACTGAAAATAAAAGACAAATTATTGCAAGATTGAAAGCAGCATGAAGCAGAACATTACTAACACTGTCACTGACCAACAACTATTCATTTTTATTTGGAACCTTGCTTGCCATAACTCTGAATAAATCCACAAAGTTATTACTACAAGGATGGACCAGCATATTTTTGAGCACTCTCAACCTATTTTCACCTATGATGATAGAGGCAAAACAACAGAGCTAACAGACTCACGAGAAGAAAGATCGATTTTTATTACGTTCCAGTCGAGCCTCCCTCTGTAGAAACCAAAAACAAAAGCAGCTAGATTAGTACTATACCTCAATTCCGCACAAATTGGAACATATGCATAAGATTTCTGTAACAAGGAGTAATCTGTTCATTCAAGAATAAGAAAGTTAATGTGAGAATAAAAAAGGTGCAACATTGTTGAGCAAAGATATGATGCATTACAAGCATCAACAAGTAGTTTAAATCTTTGAATTCACCTACATATATATTACTCCTCCAGTTTTTAATGTAAGACCTACTTTGCAGTATAATGGAAAATTGGGGATAAGGACTCCGTTCAAAAATTTAATTGGGGAAAAGGACCTAGACTTCTCCATCCAAAAACATGGAAGAATAAGTGCAGAATGAGAAAGCCAAAATACAGGACAAGAAAGTTGAAATGCAGACTTTTTTGTGTGGTCAACAAAGGACCAGATAAAAATTCTGTATCTTAGATGTTCTGCATTTTAGCTTCCACATTCAGCACTTTTTCTTCTGTGCTTTTGGCTGGAGAAATTTAGGTCCTTTTTCCCAAATAATTTTGCCATCAGGTCCCTAATATACATATAATGTTTGATATGCAGAGAGCATCACTTCCTGACCAGTAAACATCATCGTAACACTAACTAAAAATGAATAATGAATTCAAAAATTGTTAATGCATCTATAAGCCTATTTTGGAAAAGCCCCCGAGCCTCCTCTGAGGCTTATATTATTTTGGAAAACTACTCTTAGCCCCTAAAGTACTCCAATACACTGCAGTGTCAAAATATAATCATACAATGTTATTAGAAAGCATCCATAACCAACCACAGGGAGTAACCACCAAGAATTTATTAATCTAATAGAATTACTCTGCATATGAAAAGGTGTCTGAAAATCTTGTACCCTATCCATTTGCCATCAGGCAACAATGTATAGAAACTCCAGAAATAGCAGTCTAATTTTGTACAGCTAAAAAAGCTAAAGTTTAACAAATGTGCACCATTCAGCAAAAGAGGATGGGAAAAGCATGAAACGAATCAAGGAAGCTTCTCCAAAATTTTGATTCCAAGGTTTCCTGCTTCAGTTCTGAGAAGTACGGTGACTGATACAAGCAAGAGTAGAATTTGAGAGCAAAATTTATTTGACTAAAATTCCTCTATTTCACATTCTCATGCTATCTTAAACTTGGCAAACTAGCCTCAATTTGTTTTTAAACAATCAATTATGCTGACATGGCACTTTAAAGAAGTTGTGCTTGGACTGGTGGGTATTTGGGTTAAATTTAGATTCTTAGTTCGACCCTCCTACCATATCAAGATAGTAAGAACAATAATATTGATCTAATCCATCCACATCACATATATTAGAAACAGGACTACATGATTAGGAAAGATTATTTTCACTTAGGACAGTTAACAAAATCTTTTCTTTTAATTATCTCTTTATTGACTATGATGATAATGCTCAACTTGCTGCCATACTAAACAAAAGCATGAAACTTGACTTGCTTGGCTAATTTGCTAGAAAGCTAAGTTAGCTCATGCCCTACTTTATCTTTCATGCCTTGCTTAATAACCCAGATGGTCGACTAGTCAATATTCTTGAGGTGGTGGGAAAGTAAGAGCATAGCAGTGACGCAACTTTCATGTAGACATAAATGAATCATAAATTACAATTTAATCTAGGTTGAACCAGAAGATGGTGAACTATAACTTAATGTCCAAACTCCAAAATATAATGACCTCTATTTTTGTACATCACATTACAGATAAAGCACCATTATCCTATAGCAACACTTGATGTCCCATTCCAAGTTTTTTAAATGCAAAATATATAAGGACACTAGGTAAAGATGCCAAACAAAACCGATACCTCCTTTTTCTTACACTCCTTGTAAACATCAAATTGTTGTTGACATTTACTCTTGTCTGAATTAAATTCTTCAAGACCTGCAAAATCATAAAGAAGTTAAGATACACTAATTATTGGCCCAGCTGCAGAATGGCATCATCAGTTTAGTAATGTTGACTAGAGAGAGAGAGAAATCAACATACTCACATAAGTGTGTACAAGTGTATCATAGGAAGGATTGCCTAGTGCCTATTTATATACAAAGGAGGGAACATAAAAGTAAACACCAACAGAAATTAAGGACAAAATTAAGGAGGAAATTAAGGAGAGAATTAAGGCACAATATTATCCTAACATTCTCAACACTCCACCTCAACCTGGAAGCAGCTTGCACATGCAGCAACTGATCTTCAAGAAAATAATGATCTATAGCCTAGAACTTGAACAACAAAGGGTACCAAACCAGAGTGGAAGCTGCAACAAATGGTCTTACAAGGGACTAAACAATATTCCAAACGTCTCACCAGAGACAAACACCAAATGGTCTCATCAGAGACCAATCAATACTCCAAACTCTCAATAGAGACAAACACCAAACGATCTCACCATGGACCAATCAATACTTCAAACGTTTCAACAGAGACAAACACCAAACGATCTCACCATGGACCAAACTGATAGGAACCAGCCATTATTTGCATTTTATGTTTTATGTGTCTTATGTTGAATGTTACAAGTGTCTAGTATTAGTTATTGTCAGTTTTATATGGATAAGATAAGGTAGTTATTTTCAGTTTATGTGTTAGCCTATAAAAATCATCTTTGTGTTCTACCAAAACATGGATGAATGAAATTATTATTGAGATGTTTATCTCTTCTCTTTCCCTTGAACTTAGATTCTGGTTCTAGTCTCTCTCGTCTCCTATCTTGACTAGAGTTTCAGATTCTAGCTCTAGTTTTCCTTGTTCTCTCTTAATTTCCTTAAGTTATATCAAAACAATACTCCAAACGTCTCACCAGAGATAAACACCAAACTAACCAAAGCAACAATGAACATCTCACCAGAGGGACGAACACCAAATGAAACACCTCAATGAAGGCAAAAAACGAACAAGTCACACAAGGATCACCAAGCAACAAATAATTGTCCTTGTATTTATGCAAACAGGATGAAAGACCAGGCCGATTGTCATCATATTCATGCACAGTTAAGATATGGGAATTCGATATATTGGGGCATCAACGAGAACAAAGAAAGATGTAGAGATAAAAGCTGCCAGAACCGCTTTATTAGCCATTGAATCTAGTGCATCCCAATCTTCTGAAAAGCAATTTGGCCCCTCAAAACTTACAGTTGTTCCATGCAAGAAAAGAGGAGCAGAAGCAATTGGCAAGGCTGATGAAACTTCAAAAGTCCCAAAAACCAAGAAAGCATGATTTAAAAGGAAACCACCAAGAAAGAAGCAATCTGGAGACAAGAAGGGTCGTAATCATATTGAAAGTGCAGCCCATGTGGGAGCAAAAGTAGAGTCACGTCCACATGTGAATGATGAGTCTTGTGTCCAGACCATGGAATCCGAACCTGAAGCCATGAAAAATCTTGATGATGGAATGATAAAGGTATATTGGCTGTGGAAGGTTCTTTGTCTCTGATAGCAGCAATATTTTTGAAAATAGAAATCAACAGAAATCCAGTGAGTCTTGTTTGCCAATCGAGGATTCTAGAACAGTGGCTGCAGAAAACAAGAAAAATGACGTTGGAATGTCTGTTAATGGTCGAAATTAAATGGGTTCTTTGGCTGAGGAAGGTTCTGTGTCTCTGAAAAACAATAAGATTTTTGAAAATGGGTCAACAAATTTGCAAGCGGATGAGAACAATCTTGGTGCTGTGGCTGGACAAATCTTCGTTTCCTCCAATGGGTAGACATGAGAAATGAGCTATGTGACCGGTTGCTGAAGCAATTAACTTCTTTTAGTCAAACCTAGAGGAAGAAGAAGGCCTCATCAGCACACACTCTCTCCCCCTTTGAACAGTGACGAGTCCGGTCACTGTTCACGGAACTGTAACAGACTTGTCATTGTTCACAAAACAGTACCAAACACCACTAGAAAATTGACAGAAGGAAGAAAAAAAGAACTCTAAGGCTCTAATACCATGTTGACTACAGTGAGAGAAATCAACGTACTCACATAAGTGTGGACAAGTGTATCATAGGAAGGATTGCCAAGTGCCTATTTATATACAAAGGAGGGGACATAAAAGTAAACACCAACAGAAATTAGGGAGAGAATTAAGGCACAATATTATCCTAACATTCTCAACAAGTAACACCAGAATATTTCACGTTTCACCCTAAGTGCAGTTTAATGAAGACCACAAATTAAAGGAAAAGATTAAAAGTAGAATGAATCCAATTTAATGAATTTTTCAGCATATTTTATTAATCTTGCAATCAGTGTTGCTCACTTTACTTTGGGAGTTGAAAAAACAAAAGGAAGCATCTTGTGAGTTGTGAGTTCATGAACTAAGTTCCACAAGGTTACTGTGGACTTTCATACATACTTGTTTTTTAAGACAATGATACCAAAACCCTACCAAAGGCGAATCAGCAGAAACATGCTTGATTAGCATCTGATCCAGTAAGTCAAGCATCTAATCTCTACCTTAAAGTAATTGCATCTGTTTTTCTTGTCATTGAGATACATTGGAATATTAGATAAGTAGATTTATAATGTGATGAATATACCACTCTGGTCCTATTTATAGTCCACTTCCACTCTCTGTGAGAGTGGACTTATAAATAGGACCAGAGTGGTATTCCATTTCATTAAGATGCTTTGACTACAAAATTTGTCAAATGAAATTTTATGATGTCCTGCTTGAACTTCTTCCTAAAGTAAGGCTCTCACTTGAGTCACCACATAGATGAGACTTTCTTTCATGTTCAAATTGAAGCTGCAACCAGGTATAAAGTAAATTTGGATATAGAAAGCTCAGTTCATGAAGCCTAAACTCCAGTTTCTTATTCATGATACCGCAAGAAAAAATAATTAAGGCTGTTTTGCCACTGGTAAACATCTGACTTATTCTGATCCTTAATGCATCAAAGAAGTGAAATGAAAAGCCGAATGAAACCATGATCATAGCTTTTTCCTGCATATTGCTTTTACATTTTCAAGTTAAAACAAAGCTCTCATTCCTACTAAGTTAAAACAAAGATGTATCTAATGAATACTTTTACGAAGTTCACTGTAGCACGAGAGATACCAATTCCCTCTCAAGGGTGAATCAATAAATAAATGCTTTATTGGCATTAAACTAAGCTAGTCGAGCTACTAATCTCCAATTAAACTAAAGTCATTGACCGCTTGTTAGGTGAGGCTACAAAATTTCACATAATCACGTAAAAAAACGGCAAACAAAGTACAATTCCTAATCAATAAATTTCAACGCGGAAAGTTAAACACAAAAATAGGCTCTACCGGAATCCCCAAACATGTAAATTTCCTGATAGGAAGTCATCAATTTGCAAACCTAGATTCGCTTGCAGGATCTATCCAGGTCTTGAATGAATTTCAGACTGAAATTGAAGAACAAAAAAAACACAGAATTGATGAAGAGTAAGTGGATTGAGTATCTTACATTTCAGAGAAGAAGTGTATTGAGGAAAACAGGGAGAGTCGGCGATTCTAGCAGCACCACCATATGGCGGTGTTGTTGATACTTGGGACGCCATCCCGCGACTTTTCCGGTAGTTATAACCTCTTCGATGCCGAGCAGCGCGAGGGAGTACTACTTCGTGTCTAGAGAGATTTGGGAGAAAAATACATAAACGAATAGAGGATACATGGGTTAAGGGGCATTTTTTCTTTAGGGATAAAAAATACATTTTTATGCCAGAGCGTAAGACTTCGTGAATCCGCACCTTAATCCTTGAAGTTAACATTTTGGGCAATTTTGTCCTAAAAGTTTTTTAAGAAGTAATTTTACTAGGACTATTATTTTAATTAATTTTAACTATTAGTTGATCAAATATCTTGAGTTGATCGTCAACATGCCATTTACGTTATTTTTGTTAAGGAACAAATTTACACTGCGGTAAGTTTTGAATCTAACTTTAAAAAAAGATGAAATAGATGACACATGGACTTCCGATTTAAACTTTCATCTTAACAAAATTGATATGGATGAAATGTAGATTGTCAACTAAGTATTTTAAGTCAAGAATCGGTCAAAATTAACTCGGATAATGGACATGACAAAATTGTTTTTTTAAAAAAAAAAAAAAAAAATTTCCGGGGCAATTGCCTCCTAAAAAACATTCAAGAAAAAATTACACATTTGTGAAAACAGTCCAGGCAAACAAAATTGCCCATTAACCCAAGATATATTTCATTGTTCAGTATCATCAATATCTATTCTGGCAACTTTGACAAACTCCACATTAGCCTTATCTCTTAGGGAGAAAAACAATACTTCATTGGTCCTTAATATAAGATATATTTGTAGAGTTAATCTTGATAACAAATATAAGATATGGTTTTTATCTTTGGTAAACTTTTCCTAATTTACCCATATTGATACTCCATCAACAATAGTGAAGGAGAAGAGGGAATGGGGGAATTATGACTAGGATATTTTAGAAAATATATTTTATATTAACTAACTTCTTTAATATAATAAGATTAGGTAAATATGTTTTGTATTAAGGGCCAAGAGAGTACAATACCTTTTAAACTTCAAAAACCCTGAAAGAGGACTCCAATTTGACAAAGAACATAATGGTAATGGCGATAAAGCATCAATATGAAATTTGAATATTTGGGCCAAATGACTGAAGTGCCCCACACCGAAACTTCATCATTTTCTCTCTCCTTCCCACTACTCACCCTCTTTTCCTCTTTCTATCGTCTTTTCTCCCTCTATTTCTTTATCAAAAGTCGGGTGCTTGGCACGGAAATAGGCCAGGCCAGGTCCGTGTTTTGACTAAACAGGCTTGAGCCTCTAATAAGGATAGGAGACCTGAGCCTTCATGAGGCCTGGTCAAGCTTGAAGGTTTTTTAAAAGTCTACTTACAATGTAGGCCTCTAAAAAGGCCTCATATTTCATGCCTTAGAGGTCATAAATAGGTTTTGTACATTTTGAGCCTATCAAAACCTATATAAATATAACTTTAAATTAAAAATAGGAATAAAAAACAATAAATATTATGTTATTTATATAATATAAATAATTATATTTATTTAATGTGCAAACAGGCCAGACCTTAATAAAATAGGCATAATCTATTTTCATATTTAGACCTTTTAATAGGCTTGGCCTAACCTTATTAACAAACAGGCCAGGCCAAATTAGGCCCTAAACAGACCAGATTGTAGGCCACCTGATAGGGGCCTAGCCTATTCCCACCCTATGGGATGCCTAATGGGTGTTATTCTTGTGTTAGCTAATGCATCTCATGATTGCCGCAATCTCGGCCTTTCATTTCATCCCAGCGTGAGAAATATTTCACTAACCAAAACGACGGGCATCCTTATTATGTGATTGCTGGCTTGTTACAATGCAAGGAAAAGATGGCAAGCTATGGTCCACCCTTCCTGAAGCCTTAGGCTGTGTTTGGTTTGAGGGTGGGGGAGGGGAGCAAAAATTTTGACCAAACTACCCATGAAAATTTGCAATATTCCCAAATTATCCTCAACACAGAAAAAGCCTATTTCATCTTCCTCAATATCACAGCCGTATTCCTCCTCCATCTCTACTTCACCGTCGACGTCATCCACCGCATGCGCTCCCGCCCCACCAACCCTCCGTCGTCGCTGTTGCCTGCTGCGCCTGGATCCAATGCCTCCGTCTCCCCTCTTGGACAATTTGGTTGGCGGAGTTCACCGACAGCGATGAGATCCAGGTCCTTCCTTAGTGCGGGCATGGCTTTCACAGGGCCAGCATCGATCTGCTTCCTTAACGCGCGATCTGCTTTTTTTTTTTTTGTCTCTGTGTGAGATTGCAATGCGTGATTCGGGTCCTTCCTCCTCATCATGTATCTGCTTTTTTTCCTCATGGGTAATGTGGGAATATTGCAAATTTCTTGGGCAATTTGGTCAAAATTTTTGCTCCCCTCCCCTCCCCCATCCTCAAACCAAACACAGCTTTAATGGGAAGGAGGGGATCAAATGGAATCTCAAGCATGAGCCCAACTAAGGATATACTATTATAGATTTGCATATATATAATGTTTAATAAATAATGGTTATAACCAATAAATGTTATATATGTCGAGGGCAGAGGTCCATGCAAAAATATATAATACTAAAACCTAACAGTTAAATATGCGTATTGATATGTAAGGTGTAGAAAACATTAGGGTGAGTGAGTTAGTTAGGGAATTAGGAATTGGTTAATAAGGATTTAGTTAGTAGTTAGTTGTTATTACTGTTGGGAGTTAGTTAGGAACTGCTTATGGAAGTCTAAGGCCATATCCCATCTTATATAAGGAAAGCCTAGACTAATGTAAAAGGGTATCTTGAATAATGAATGAAAACATGCAGTAGTTGTAGCTCTACGTCTCTCCTCTTGTTCTCATCTCACTCCCTCTGATTTCTACCTCTTAATCCTCTGAATTCTTAGTTTCTCTACAACCTACCTATCAGTGGTATCAGAGCGAGTCTTCCTCGGCTCCCCCGCTGTATAATCTCTAAATTCTTGAAGTAAATGTTGGTCCATTTTTCTTTTACGGCCCAATTTTTGTTTCAACGTGTACCCAGAAAAGACAAAAAGATATTCAAGATAGTAAAGAAATTTCAAGCACGCTGACGAACACCGATCAACGAAACCTTACACGTATTAGACTGGATTTTTAGCAACGTGGGAAGATAGTAAAAACAAATCAGAAAAGCCCAAGATTAGCGGAATTGCCAAGGTATTGTCGCTGCACCGTTTGCATCGACCTCAACTGCTCTGTGTAAACAGAGTTTGAAGACTTCTAAATTCCATGTATTGGCTGAGGTGTCGGCGTCTAAAGAAAAAGGCAAATAGTCAAGAAAAAGCCAAGAACAAGCCCTGCAGCGTGACTTACCGAATAGTGACTCAGTGAAGACCTTCCACGTAGCAACATGAGTCAGTGACGAAAGAAGAAAGAATAAATATACAAGACTCAGCGAACCCGTGCCACGTACCAGTTCGACTTGACAGCGTGACGAGTGTCCATGCAAGTATCATCGGTAGAACCCACGTACCAGTTCGGAATCGGCCTCGGCGCAATCAGTCTCAGTGAAAGCAAGGGTATTCAAGGGTTGGCAAGTCACGCCGTCTTAAAGAAACACTGGGATAGGCAAGGAAACGTCAAGAACATCCATGTATCAGGCTGGGTGATCGTTTTTGGCTTATCACAATCCAAGTCGACTTCGAATGATTAACAAGAAGTTTGATTCTTAACAGTGGTGGCATATCAAAGTCATCAACTCGTTCTGCCTAAACTAATCGCTTCTGGTTTCTCGTTGTGTGATGGGGTGTCATCTGGAATTGTCAACGTCATAATTCTTGACCAAACCCATTGACGCATACATGGCTGATGTTGAGGACACGCAAACTCGACTACAGGCAATAGAGGCGGCCATAGCTGACTCTAAGGAAACAAGGAATCGTTTTCAAGCAATGGAGGCCACCCTTCAAACCCTGGTTGCTCAAATGGCAGCCATGGCAGCCGATTGAGAATCACATTAGAGAGACGACGCCACGCAAGGCACCAATTGCAGACACCCACAAGACTACAGGGGTCCTCAGAGAAACAGAGCAGGGGGTGATGACTACACACCACCAATAAGACTCACCAAAATTGACTTCCCTCGGGTTTCAACGGTCTAACATACAAGTGTGGCTAGATCAGTGTGAATGATTCTTTGAAGCCGACGGGACCCCAGATAATTGGAAGGTTCGAATGGTTCGTGAAAATCTTGATGAAAAAGGTTACATTTGGCATTTGGCATATATGGAAGAAGAACAGGGTCGGAATGTTCCTTGGGTCGAATACAAGCAGGCTATACAGATTCGTTTCGGGGCTCCTTTTGAATCTCCAATGGATGACTTCAAGCTCTTGGGTATTCCCAAACCGAAGAGACTCGAAAGCCAAAATAATGGATTCACATTGCTGTCACTGCTTGCTCTGTGTTCGGCCGCAGTGGGTTCAGGTAGTTTCAGGCCCTTAAGTTCTCTTTCATCGTCTCCAAAAGTGAGGGTCGGGGAGACTTCATCATATGTCGCCTCTATTCCGTCGTCACAGTCCTTGCAAGTCGAAGGAGAGAGCTGCGATTTAGTGAAGAAGACGACCTCAGTTTCCACGCCATCAACGACTCCTTCTCTATCGACACCGATTATCATTCTGCCTTTGAGTTCAAGTTCTTCGCCGGAAGTTTCGTCTCTTTTCCGCCCGTTGTTGTCTTCCTTCATCTCTCTCTCGTGTCGATGCTATCGTTCCGGCTGGATTTTCTCACGGTAGGGCGAGAGGAGTGATCATGGCTCAATAAAGGAGGATGAGAGAGTTGTGTGGAAAGGAAATAAATTTTTAGAAACTAATTTCGGGTTCACGTGGCTTGGTTTAATTGAGTTTGAAAAGTCTAAGGTACAACTGTCTCCCACCTTTGGCCGGAAAGATTTTGAAGATACATGTGGGTTTCTCATGCTCCATGACCAAGTGGGCCTTAACAGTAGCAGGAAAAGCAAGGGCCCAAGGTGGTTTCTCTTATGGATCAATTTTAAATGGCTTACTTTGGTTCAAACCTGTCCTATTCCTACACATTGTCTGATTGGAACTTGGTTCCGGGGCAAGTTAATTCCAATGCTCCTTGTGAGGGTCTGTTCTCTAATTGGAAAAGCAAAGACAAAAAGGGGTGCAACAGTATGTGGGAGCAATATCTTCTGGGTCAAGGTTTCAAGTTTCAGATTTTATCTTCTGGGTCCAGGTTTCAAGTTGCGATTTTTTTTTGTGATAAGAAGTCAACCAGAACCAGTGGAAGTTTCAAAGTTTCAAGTCTATGTTTTTTGTTTCAGCTTTGTATTTTTAAGGGTCAGTTTGTGTCATCCATCCTTGAGGGCAAGGATGTTTTGGGGAGGGAGTATTGATATGTAAGGTGTAGAAAACATTAGGGTGAGTGAGTTAGTTAGGGAATTAGGAATTGGTTAATAAGGAGTTAGTTAGTAGTTAGTTGTAATTACTGTTATTACTATTGGGAGTTAGTTAGGAACTGCTTATGGAAGTCTAAGGCCATATCCTATCTTATATAAGGAAAGCCTAGACTAATGTAAAAGGGTATCTTGAATAATGAATGAGAACATGCAGTAGTTGTAGCTCTGTGTCTCTCCTCTTGTTCTCTTCTCACTCCCTCTGATTTCTACCTCTTAACCCTCTGAATTCTTAGTTTCTCTACAACCTACCTATCATGTATAGTCATATATTAAGAGGCAAAATTCACGAAAACAAAAGTATAACGGTTGTAATTAGCAACCGTAATGTATTTATTAACAAAAATGACTGTTCTTATGAAATAACCATCATATATAAGAGACGGGATTTTGGAAAAAATTATTTGATAATATTTGACAGTTCTTCACAATGAACCGTTATATATTCTTTAAGAATATTTAACAATAAAAAAACTTATTTAAAAATATATTACAGTTCTTCACAAATAACTGTTGAGTATTATTTATAAATAAAGGTAGGATTCTCAAAATATATCATATAGAAGGGAGTAGGATCCTGAAAAATATAAATTGACAATGCATTACTTTCTTTCATATAAATAAAAGGTGAGATTTTGAAAGTATCAAATATAAGAAAGCTGGATTTGAAAAAAAATAATGTAACAATACATAATGTGGTTATTCACTAAGAACCGTTACATATTTTAACAAAATATTATGGTTCTTCACTAATAACCGTCAAATATTCTAAAATATAAATAAAGGTGAGATTTTAAAAGATATCAAACATAAGAAGGCGAGATTTTGAAAAAAATTATTTGACAATGCATTATGGTTCTTCACTAAGATTGGTTATGTATTCTTTAATAAAAAAACAAGATTATGAAAAATATTAAAGATCGATAAGGAGGTGAGATTTTGAAAAAGTTTTATTTGATGCAACTTTTTAAACTCATTCTCAAACGTTTTTTCAGCTTCACTAGTGGGTCTTATATTCTTTTTCTATAAGTTTTGTTATGGTGTTGCACGTTTTCTCCTCCACCACTACCATGAGTCTTCACTCTAAAGCTTCTTTCTCGTGAAAGCTTTCATTTTTTTTCAATTAACGTTTTTATTTTCATTTTATTCTTTTAATATAACTAGAGCTCATTAGTTGATGCTCAAGGTCGAGGTCGGGATTGCGATATCACATATGATGATGGCCATTGATTTGAAGATCAAAAGAGAGAGAAAAAAAACGCAAGAGAAAGTAGAGAACACGGAAAAAATGATAATGTAAAATGCTGTTTTTTATTATTGAGCATCTCACGTTTCTAAATTTTAACAAATAAAACCGTAATAAGTTAAAATCAGGTTTAGAGATTTGCTTAAGATTTTATATTTACCAATTTTTACTATATTCTAATTTCCAAAGTTATATTATTGTTACACCCCTCCTGGCCTCGCCTTCATAGGTGGCGGGTAGTGTGATACCTCTTATTCCTTATATTATATTACTTAACAACATGTATCAGAGTAAATTACGCAGCAGAGCATACATTTGGTTTGAGTGTAGTGTACTGGTAGGATATTACAAATCTTGGTTACAAATTTAAAACATAAATACATAAATATCTACAAATCTTCCTTGAATGGTCTGAAACCAGTCCAACACCTTCATGTGCTAGCATCTACCCCTTTATCATGGGAGCTACTTCCAACAAGCTGTAAATACACAGGTAGCAACATAGACTGGAATCCCAAAAAATCCCAGAGTAACCGTTAATCTCATACACAAAGTATGTAAGAAAACCATAAATACAAACCACAACATTCAGTAAATCGCACACAGCGAGGCACGAAGCCTAATCCAGAACAAACAGTCTTTATAGCACATAGCACAGACTGCAGGGCATAACAAGGCCCTAGTCACACACAGTGGTTCCGGTACCAAAGCGCTTAGCAAATAACAACACCGAATGTATACACAATCATGGTAAAGCATACATACAGAGACATACAAAGCATATGAGGATTAAGGTTACTACCTGGTAAATTCTTAGACTGATAATCAACTCACAAAATTCCTTAAAGCTTTGAATAACGGTACTTCTTGTCTTTGATCTTAGCCTTTCCTTGAAATCTTTCCTCCTTGAACTCCCTTGTATTTTCAGTCAAAACATCAAAACACCACGCAAGAATCATTCGTCAAGGTCTTAGGAATGTTTATGAAGATTGAAGGGAGTAGAGCAAGAATCCAAATCCTACTTACCTTGATTCTGTGATTGGTTTGGAGATTTGACAGCATCTCCACCATGTAAACGGCACCTCCTCATATCAAGAATCCAAAACCATAGAAAGATTGCTTTCGCCAAAAGGAACAACATTTGAGAAGGCCCCGGGAGCTAAAAACACCAAATCAGAGGTGAAATCGGACCCTTTCTTCTCCCTCTCTTTCTCTATTTCGTTTTCCCCTCTCCTTCCCCTCTCTTTTCCATTTTTTGGCCAAGAATGGCCTAAAGACAAATGAAGGGGGAAGGGGTATATAAAGAACACAGGTGCGGTCCAGAATGCACCACGTGTCTGGACCAGAATGCACCGCGTGTATGGTCTAGAATGCGTCACGTGTTGCGTCACGTGTCTTCTTTCCATTAGACCACATAAAGGTAGCTTTATACCTTGTCATGATTACATGACACGTGTCATGATCTTGTGGCGATGACTCAAAAGCTATGTCATAATGAGGGGACACGTGTCACATTTCCATTTGACCAACAAAAGTAGCTTTTGACTTGTCAATTTATGATGACATCATTGATGACATAAGTGTGACATCATCCATGACATAAAGCATGTTCAAAGTGAAGAGATATTTGTTAATAATCCTCTTAATTTTGCCATGTGTGTTTCTTCTTGAGCTTTCTATTATCTTTTCATGCCACCTTATTTAGGTACAATAATGGCCCTTTTAGAATCCAAAATTTGATCTTTAGTTTATCTAATCATATTAAACAAATATCATTTACCATAAATTTGTTGAAAATTCCATATATTCCAATAATATGGTATTAATTCATTTTATACGATGCCACATACTGATGTTTTCTAAAAAACGCAGGGCATATCCGACTGCCCTGAAAATGCCGTATTCTTACTTATACTGGCATATTTTTGCTCAACTAATTGTCCTATACCTCAGGACATAGTTGGGTGGCATCTTTTCCAACTGGATTTACACTGTATGGGTCTTCTGTGCCCCTTTTTCCATTGACACTTTAATTCCATGGCTTATACATACTAAGTCCACTAACCCGTGTAGCTGATTTACTTAGTCCCTCGAAAGACTTCCTATCCCTCGATATTCTTGGGACTCTGCTCGAATTGGGCTTAGTCGCTTGCCTTTTATAGGCTTATTCTTAAGTTTCTAGGTCCAAAATTCAGGATAATACATTTCTCCCCCCGTTCAATAAATTTCGTCCTCGAAATTTGAACACATATCCTTGGGGAATCATTCTAACCATTCAGTTTATTCCTTTTTCTTATGCATATTTACTAAACATGTAACATAATCATCATACATGATTCGTTTTCATTCTGTACCCCGTAATATCTAACATAAGACCCTCTTATCTATCCTCACAACGTTTGATTTCACAGGCCTTACTACCTGATGTATTCTGCCTTTCAGTTTATTTTATTTTGGCCTTCTGGCTGAATCTACTACCTAGATGATTCCGGGATGAAGAAGAATCAATTGTATTAACAACAAAGAGCAATAAGCTCTAACCCATAAGGGTATAACAACCAAGAGCAATAAGCTCATATAATGAGTAACCCATAAGGATTATCTCTAATCAACAAACCCTAATAATAGGGATCTAGGAGGGACTTCCCTTTCTAGAGAGAGAGACCCAAGTTAACCTCTCTCTAACAAGGTGAGAGCTCCACACTCTAACATACTTACTTATCTCATTAGTTAAGACCCCTATTTATAGATGAGGGCCCTAACTAATTCACTAACCACCTAATACCTCTAACACCCCCCTCAAGTTGAACACCATTTATCTTAAATGTGCTCAACTTGAATAATACAAAATAAGAAGGTAAGGTGGATTAAATTGAACAGTTTTCAATCAACAAAAATAATACAAAGATTTCTTCAATTCTCAACATTCTTCTCCATATCTACATTTGCTCATTCACTTCTGGAAGGCTTCAATTGTAGGCAACACCATGAACACTCTTTGCTTCTCTCTTATGTGCATCTAATTGCTTGAACCCTTCATTTTTTTTCCAGTTCTACAGTTCCAGATCAACCAAAAACAGTTTCACCTCCTCTTTAGCATTTGCAATAGTCTGATTAATAGTCTCCATGGTTGCCGCATCCGCAATAGTGTCACCAATTCCAATGGTAAAACCATTCTGCAAAAAGCCAGTAGTTTATGATGGATACATGTCTCAATACCTAGTCCTGAAGCAGCATATATAAGAACATTGTCTTTGTGAGGTGAAAGCGTGAGCGAAACATGAAGAATTCCAACTATCCTTTCGGTTCTTCTCGCAGGATGACTTGGATGGAACAAAAGAGTATGCTATGATGAGCAGTAGGATAGCTTCTGCTAAGGACACATAAGAATGCTCCAACATGTTCATAAATCCATTCCATGTTGTGACAAAGAAACTCCTCAATTCACCAGAGAATGAATAATCTTGCATTCAACTTACATTGTGGAAACATTGAAAAGACCGAATGAATATATAATGCTGCCAATAAAATCAAGTCACCAATTCTTCTTTCAAAATTTAAGGATATTTCCTAATACAATCCTGCTTGAATCTTCAAAGGATGGATATCTTCCTCTCATATAATGATGCAAGTCCCAGCTACGATGCAACTCCCTTTGATAGTTCCCCGTACCATCCACTAAGGAGTGCGATTAAAATGTACTTGACTAAAAAAGATTGGACTCAGATTCTGCCATCTTGAAAAGATTAGAGTAGAACGCGGAAGCAAGCAACGACTGAAATCAAGAGTAGTGGGAGAAATCTTCAAAAAACACCAACTGCATCTTGAATATTAAGCGGGCAATGAATACTGTAGTCCCAAGCAACCATGAAAAGAGAAACACGCAGGTCAAGGACCAAGGACAATCATGTAGCAAATGAGATCGTGAAAGACAAAATGCGAGATAAAGAAATGAGCTCGACCCACGGCGGAAGATGGCGGATCGTCCCAAACCGGTGGAGAAGCAAGGCGAGAACGGGGAGAACAGCGAAGTCTCGGTTGATTGAGCAAGAACCAAAATCTAGAAAATCTTGGCAAGATGAACAATAATCTTGGATCAAGACATGTTTCTCATGATTGCGGTGAGGAGAGGAAATTGACGGGTTCAAGTCACCAGAATCTGGGGTTGAGGGTCTTCAAGATTGGGCGTCCACAGCCACAAATGGGTATAACAACCAAGAGCAATAAGCTCATATCCATCTCAACTTTAACTTGATACACTCTAAATACTATGCCAGCCTCAAGACATATTCTAGGCACTTTGGTGTAAAGTTACCATGACAGGCAACAAACACAATGCTAGGCATACAGGTCTTACGGCCCAGGGACATTGCCCTGTGCAAACTTGCACACTGGGTCCTACTGCCTCAAGCATCTTCTCGCCTATCTCATGTCTGAGTTTTTCAATTCAAGCTCTCAAATTATTTTCCTCTTGCTTAGCACTAGGGATGGGAAATTCTATCTGACTTAACCAGTTTAGATTTCTAGACCATTTTATCAATTTCTGTTCTTGTATCAATAGAATTACCAATTGCACCGCTTTTTATTTCAACACAACAGCAATGACAATCATGCCACTGCTTACTATGTTGTCTCATACTCAACATTTCAAATTTTCACATTTTCAAAAATCTCTGTGGTTGCAATACATTTCATAATAACACAAAATAGTATTTTCACATTTTCAAGGAAAACATAATCATTGCCAGCTCAAATTCAAGAAAACACATTCACTACCGGCCCAAATTCGAGAAAACATTTTTCTGCCGGCTTAATTCACAAATGGGATAATTAAGCAAAGTTCAACAACTGAGAGGCACACACCACACCATTATGCCCTGCTTCACCAGGACATATCGCAATCCTTTCATACACAAACCACCGAAGTGGCAACACACTTGTCGGACACTGTGAGAGAATTTCCATCCCTCACCATAAGGAACCTAGTGTCCATACTGGTACATACAATAACAGGCCACCCATCAGAATCCCATACTGGGACAAAGTGTAATATCCCGAACTTGGGACCCTGAGAATCGAGAACAAGCCTAAAATAGACGGACGACTAAGCCCGGTTCGGGAAGAGTTGCAAGAATGTCAAGAGATAGGAAGCCTTTAAGGGACTAAGTAACTTGGCTATACGGGTCAGTAGACCTAGTATGTATAAACCATGGAATTAAAGTGCCAATGGAAAAAGGGGCACAGAAGACTTATACGGTGTTAATTAGTTGGAAAAAAATGTCATTTAGCTATGTCCTAAGGTATGGGGAAATTAGGTAAGCAAAAATGTGCTAAAATAAGGGTGCACATAACATTTCCTGGTTAGGTAAGGATTTCCTGCGTTTTTTGAAGAAATAAGAATGAAAAGTTAGCTGTAATAATTACTAGAGGACACGTGTCACCACAGGATTAAAACAGAAAAGTAAGTAATGATTACAGGGGTAGAAAATTCAAATCCTTACCCCTTAAGTAATCAATTTCGTCCACCCTAAGAGAGAGAAGGAAAATCAGATGATTTTACCCATACATAGGCCCAAACACAAAATACGAGTCCCACAGAGGGTTACCTGGTCAGAAAGGGGATCGATAAGGACCAATTAGGGCCTCTTGGATTAAATACAAAAAATGTGGGGCCATATTGGGAAGTCAAGATGGCTCCACATATAAGTGGGTAATCAGGGGAAATATTTGTAAAAGATGAAGAAAAGTGTAAAGGGAAACACCTTGTTGAGAACTGGATTAATTAAGTGGGAAAAAAGAAATTAAATGTAGGGGATCAGATTTGTGGGCCCCATTATGCACCACATAGCCCCTCTAATTATTAAAATATTTTCCTGGAGGAAAAGAAAAGAAAGTCAGTGTAAAAGTCAAATTGCGGGTCCTACGTTTTAGATAAAAAGGGCAAAACAGGAATAATTGTGCAAAAATTAATTGGAGCAGGTATGTGGGCCATAAATGGTGCCACATATGTACTTTTGGGCTGACCAAAGTACATGGGAAAATTTAGGAATAATTAATAAGTTTTGGGCCACAATTGTAATTTATAAAAGTTCCAGGCCAAAACAAGTAATTTGCTCCAAGAGAACAACAATATCTAGATATTTTGGAGGGGATTTCGCCACATGTCATCTGCCAAGACACCCTTGGAATTCTCTAGAATACTTGGGGAAAAAGTCAAGAAAAGCCAGATGAATTCCACTAATTACTGGACATGATTTTATTCCAGTTATTTTGGACTGCCCTGTACTTTTTCACCTTTATTAAATTGCATGTGCTCTCTCTCTATAAACCAAGGAGCAAGAAATTTTGAAAAGGAAAGATAGGAGAGTTCATCTGAATCTCCATAGCCAAATCAAAACCCAAGCTACCAAGTTCATCAATCAAACTTCCGAATCAGGTAAACACCGAAAACCCGAACCTTTGAAACTTGAACTTGTGATTTTCGTTCAAGGGGTTGGGACATGGTGTTTCAGTATGATTTTTGGGTTCTTGATGGTCTCAATGTATTTAAAACGTGATTTTTTGTGGGGGTAACCTATGGTTTGAGTTTCCGAAGTTAAAAACACCGAAAAACCTCTAAGAACAAGCTTATCGTTGATTCTGGAAATTCTGGCAGTGAACCTTCAACTGAGCTTTAAAAACAGAAAATGAACTTGGTTTAATCTGATATTTTACAGTGAGAAATTAGACACCTCAAGGTTCACTATGATGTATAATTTTGTGTTATTTGGATTTTTATACTAAAAGATAAAAATTGCTAAAGTTGAATCAGGGAGCAACTGGGCGAATCTGGACCAGAGGGTGGAAAATTGGCTACACGCCAAAATAAGTGTACTTTTGGAACTTTTAAATATTTTTTTTCTGAAAAATAGACATTGTAATGGTTCAGATGGAGCTAGTTTCATGCCGATATGAGTTTTCTAGAATTTACTAAAAATCATTGAAGTTGGGCCTGATGCACTGGATTTTTCTGGAATTTTCTGCCTAGGCTCGGATTTTGTGATGAATGTAAGGGTATTTTGGTAAATACTAAAAATAAGGTATTTTGGTGTTATTTAGGATAAGGGCATATTTGGAAAAGTGACAGGCACAATAAAATATTAAGACGGTACAGTACATACCCCACCAGGTAGTAACCACTTTACTCTGGCACTTTTATGTGTTTGATGTATGTGTTGCTTGCCATATGTGTTGTTTTTGTATTGTCTTGCCAAATATGCATATAGAACATGTTTTTGATGTGTTCCTAGCGTTGAGGATGCCTGCGGGGTCGGCCTATGTGGCGGCTCAACGGGATTGGCTTGTGATTCTGTAATTCGGGCCCGCCTTGGTAAGGCGGCTCGACCGTGCGAAGACGTGTTATTATTGTTAGTTCTTTATGTGTTTTAAAGATAATAGACAATTGTAAACACAAGATATATTTTTTGTCTTTGGTAAGTTGAAAACTTATCAAGACAAGACAAAACTCGAGTTTTGGACTTGGCGGAGAGTTGCTCATTTTCGTGATCAAAGCAAAACTTGAGTTTTCGATGAAAACTCGAGTTTTGGGATTTACAGAGAGCACTCGGTTTTCACTTAAAGACAAAACTCGAGTTTTGATTTCAAAAACTCGATTTTGGTCGAGAGAGAGTCTTGAACATTTTGAACTAAGTTTCGCGCTACAAGCGTAGGTTTCGCGCTACAAGCGCAGGATCTTGCTTTGCTCTGAGCTTTCGTGAGTTTTCTCCATTTTCTCCAAGTTAAGAGAAAACTCCAGTTTTAGTTTCAAAACTCGAGTTTTGACTTGACAGAGAGTTTTCAAGTTTTCACTCGGTCTTTGAAAACTCGAGTTTTTAGAGAAAACTCAAGTTTTGACTTGGCACAATTTCTCAACGTTTTCATAAATATATGAAAACTCGAGTTTTGAGCCAAGCGAGAGCAATGCATTTTTCTCGAGATTTGAAAACTCAAGTTTCCAACAGAAACTCGAGTTTTGACCTAGCTCGATTTCTCAATGGTTTCATACTTAAATGGAAACTCGAGTTTTGATTTGGAAATTCGAGTTTTGGCCAAGCCGAGAGCTTTGAGCTTTTTCAATGTTTTAAAAACTCCAGTTATGATTTAAAAACTCAAACTTTGATGTTTTGGACTTCAAGACAACGTTTTCATTAAAAGTCCAAAACTCGAGTTTTGTTTTAGAAACTCGAGTTTTGAGTTTCAGCAAAACTCATGTCCAAGAGCTCAAATCGCGACTTTCCTCTCTCGATGGAGGAAACTCGAGTCTTGATATTGAAACTCGAGTTTTGCCTTAAGTGCACGTTGAAAACTCGAGTTTTGATAAACAAACTCGAGTTTCCATCGCGATGACAAAATTCAAATCTGTCGAATTTGTAAAACCTTCATGTTTGATTTCAATACTTCCTATAATTATTCTTATACATTCCTAGCAATGTTTAACCACTTTGTTAGTGAGTTTCGGACATGATTAGAGAATGCTTATTGAAGGTTTAAAGCAAAAGCAAAAAGTGATGTCACTCATTAAATGCAAAACTCGTAAAGTTGCATACTTTTGGGTAATCCATCTGCACACGTTTACAAAGCATTAAAGAGTTTTTTCCACATCCAGCAACTGCTACTCCAACGGATTAATTCACAGAGAGTCAACTCTGAACTTCTGCACAGCTGGATTAAGAGAAGATTAATGAGAGAAGAAGACCTAAACTTACCTAGAACTTTGTCTAATAAAGGCAACGGTTATATTGAAGATTACAACGGTCATTTAATGCTCTCTTAGTATAAATAGAGCAACATTCAAGTCTTCTCAACTAACACATTAGCTGAAAACGAAAAGCATTCAAAGTTCTTCAACTACATTTCAGTTTTCACTCTTATTGTGTCTGTTGACATTCAAAGCTTCAGTGTTTATCTTTATCCACTCTTGGAGAGAGTTTTCATCTGTAAAACATTTATTGTAAAGAATCACAAGTCAGGGGACTTGGTGATTGGGTGCATTGATTACAACTTGTAAGAGGGAGTGAGTTCTAGTGAGAGAACTACTCTTGAGTGCAGAGTGTGTAATCAATTGTGATAGTGAAAAACCCAGAGAGTCTGGAGACTGGACATAGGTCAAGGAGTTAGACCGAACAATATAAACTCTTGTGTTTTTCCTCTTCTTCTTTACTCTCTATTTACCTCTGTTTTCGCTGCCCAAAACAGAGCTAATACTTAAAGTTTTTAAAATCCCCAATTCACTCCCTCTTGGTGATTAAGCTCCATTTTCATTTGGTATCAGAGCAAGGTCTTCTCTTAAGAGCTTAACATCTCGAGAAGGATCACTATGGAAGGTATTCTACCTGATGGAGCTTCGATCAACAGACCACCCGGATTCAGTGGAGAGCATTACTCATTCTGGAAAGCCAAGTTCAAGGTCTTTGTGATGGCTACAGAGTATGGTCTCTGAAGAGTATTTGAAAGAGGAGATTATGAGCCATCAACTATTGAAGATGGGGTAAGAACTCCTAAGCTAGAAGAAGAATTTGATGAGAATGACAGAAGAAATGTCACACTCAACAGCAAGGCTGTCCTCCTACTACAAAGTGCTCTTAGTCAACAAGAGTATTTTCGTATTTGCAACTTAACTTCTACTAAAGCCATGTGGGATGCACTCGAAATTGCTCATGAAGGAACTGCTGGAGTGAAGCAAAATAGAGTCAATACTCTAATGACTGAGTATGATCTTCTTCGTATGAAGCCAGGAGAATCCATTGGCGATTTCCAGATGAGATTCACTCATCTCATCAATCAGCTTGCTGCATTGGGCAAAGAGTATGAGCAACCTGTCCAAGTGAGAAAAATTCTCAATAAGGAATGGGAAGCCAAAGTCACTGCCATTGAAGAAGCTCGAGGAGATTCTATGGCATCTGTAGCAGCCCTCTTTGGAAGTCTTTTCGAATATGAGGCAAACCTCAAGTTCAAAAAGGGACTTGAAGAAGTCCATGGCAAGAACAAGGGAATTGCCCTCAAAGTCATCAAAGAGGTTAAGGAATCTGATGATGATGAAGATGAAGACGATGATGAAGCGATCGGGATGATGGTCCGGAGATTCAAGAAGTTCTACAAGAAGGACCAAGGTTACAAGAAGTTCCATAAGGGTAGCTCCGGCTATGAGGCTAAGAAGCCAATCATCTCACTACGAGTGTGAGAAGCCTGGTCACATCAAATCGAAAGTGTCCCAATCAAAGAACAAAGACAAAGAAAAGAAGAGATTCAAGAGATTCAAAAAGAAGGCATATGTCTCTGGTATTTGGGGTGATAGATCATCTGATGAAGATAATGAGGATGAGGAAGAAAAAGCAAATATATGCTTAGTTGCTGAAGAAGAAGAGCAACATACTAACATTGATGAGGTATATGATTGCAAACCACCTTATGATGAGTTATTTGCTAAGTATATGGTTGTGCAATCTGAATTTGAAAAACTTACTGAAAAATATTTCAATTTCAAAAAGAAAAATACAACTCTTGAATTGCAAATAAAAAAACTTTCTTCCTCTGAATATCTTGCTTGTGAAGAATGTCCTGATTTGAAGAAAAAGAATTTACATCTTACAAAGGCACTTGAGAAATTCACTAAGGAAAGTGAAATGCTCAATGTCATTTTGAAACAGCAAAGATTTACAAATGACAGATCAGGAATTGGCTATAAACCTAATTTTGATAAAAAGAAAGGAAGAAAGAAGTCTGGTGAAAAATCCTATATGAACTATTTTACAAAATTAGTTCATTCTTTAAATCCTTTTGCACACTGTAATTACTGCAATAGAAAGGGTCATACTACTTCTTCTTGCTTTCATAAAAAGGAAAGAAAGAGCAAACCCATAGGGAATTATCAATGGGTGCCAAAGGGATCTTACAAGGTTCCTAAGACACAAACTAACCCCAAAGGACCCAAGAAAAGATGGGTACCTAAGACTTGATCTGCTTTGTCTTGCAGGTTTGTCTAAGAGCATCAAAATCCAACAAATGGTACATTGACAGTGGATGCTCTAGGCACATGATGGGAGACGAATCCAAGTTTGCCTCAATCAAGCCCAAGGATGGTGGCAAGGTGACCTTTGGTGGGGATCAATCTGGAAAGATTGCTGGAATTGGTGAAATTGCCAACAATGAAGGACCACTAATCAAAGATGTCTACCTTGTGGAAGGACTTTGCCACAATCTCCTCAGTGTAAGCCAAAGCACTGATAAAGGTAACTTAGTTATCTTCGATTTTGAGGAGTGCTTGATTGTGAGTAAGGATATTCTTCCTTTAGAGAATATAAAATCAAAAGCTTTATTTAGAGCCCCTAGAGATGGCAATTGTTATACACTTAACCTCTCTAGAAATAGTTCGGTTTCTAAAAAATGCTTTGTAAGTAATTTGGATGAAAGTTGCCTATGGCACAAGCGATTAGCTCATGTCAATATGATTCAACTTGACAGATTACGAAAAAGGATTTAGTGATTGGTGTTCCCAAACTACGTTTCAAAAATGACATGATTTGTGATGCTTGTCAAAAGGGAAAACAAACCAAATCATCTTTCAAATCTAAAAATGACATTTCAACAAATAGACCTCTTCAATTGCTTCATATGGATCTAGTGGGTCCAGCAAGGGTGAGGAGCCTTGGTGGTAATCTGTATACATTGGTTATTGTAGATGACTTCTCTAGATTTGCTTGGACAATATTTTTATCCTCTAAAGATGAAACATTTGATCAATTTGTTGTGTTTGCCAAGAATGTTCAGAACGAGAAAGGTTACTCTATTTCAGGAATCAGAACTGATCATGGAGGAGAATTCGAGAATCATGCATTTGCTGAATTCTGTGACAACATGGGAATTGATCACAACTTCTCAGCCCCAAGGACCCCTCAACAAAATGGTGTTGTGGAAAGAAAGAATTGAGTCCTCACTGAGATGGCAAGAGCAATGCTGAATGAGAGTAACACCTCACAAGTGTTTTGGGCTGATGCAATGAGCACCGCTTGCTGCATCTCGAATCGGGCATATCTCTGAAAGAAACTGAACAAGACTCCTTATGAGCTGTGCAAAGGAAGAAAACCAAATCTAGCTTATCTGCATGTGTTTGGATGTAAGTGTTTCATCCACAACAATGGTAAGGATAACTTGGGAAAGTTTGATCCCAAGGCAGATGAAGGTATATTTTTGGGTTATTCTAATAGGAGTAAAGCTTATAGAGTCTTTAATATTTGTACTCGCATTGTTGAAGAATCTATGCATGTTGTTTTCTGTGAATCCAAATCTAATAGACCTATGGATGATGATGAAGAAAATGTTCTCAAAAATCAATTCTTTTCAAAACCACTCCTCGCTTCTATTGAAAATCCCGAAGATGTTTTTGAAGCCGATCCTCAAAATAATTTAGAAAATTCTGATCAATCTCAAATAGAGCTTGGAAGTTCATTAGGAATCATCCTTTGGACCAAGTTATAGGTAATATTAATCAAGGAGTGAGGACCAGAAATAGCACGTTAAATGAAGTAACCTTTTCGATTTCATCTCTCATATTGAACCCTCTAAGATTGATGAAGCCCTTCCAGGACAATGATTGGGTGATAGCAATGCAAGAGGAATTACATCAATTTGATAGAAATCAAGTTTGGGATTTGGTACCTAGGCCTAAGGATCATCCGGTCATTGGCACTATATGGGTATTCAAGAACAAACGAGATGAATCGGAATCATTGTCCGGAACAAGGCAAGATTGGTTGCTAAAGGCTATAATCAAGAAGAAGGAATTGATTATGAAGAAACTTATGCTCCAAATGGCAAGATTGGAAGCAATAAGAGTTCTTCTAGCCTTTGCTTGTGTTAAGCAATTCAAGCTCTATCAAATGGATGTAAAAAGCGCTTTTCTAAATGGTTTCATTCAAGAGGAAGTTTATGTTGAACAACCTCCAGGTTTTCAAAATGAACATCATCCAGATCATGTTTATCAACTCGAGAAAGCCCTTTTTGGCCTTAAACAAGCTCCTAGAGCTTGGTATGAGCGATTAAGAAAATTCCTTCTTGATCAAGGTTTTATTAGAGGAAAAGCAGATACAACTCTCTTCATAAAGAGTAATAAACTTGGTGAAATTCTGATTGTCCAAATATATGTTGATGATATTATATTTGGTGCTTCTAATGATGTCTTGTGTGAAGAATTTGCCAAGAATATGTAGGGAGAATTTGAGATGTCCATGATGGGAGAGCTCAACTATTTCCTTGGTCTGCAAATCAAGCAAAAGAAGAATGAGATCTTCATATCTCAAACCAAGTATCTCAATGATCTGCTAAAGAAGTTTGGGATGGATCAATGCAATGGAGCTGACACTCCAATGAGTTCAACTGCTTCATTGGATGCTGATGAGGAAGGCAAGGACTTCAACATCACAAGATATAGAGGAATGATTGGATCATTACTCTATTTGACTGCAAGCCGTCCTGACATCCAATTCAATGTAGGAATGTGTGCAAGGTTCCAATCAGCTCCTAAGGAATCCCATGCTGAGCATGTGAAGAGAATTTTCAGATACCTTGCTGACACAAAGACACTTGGATTGTGGTTTCCCAAAGGACAACCTGAACATTTGGTGGCATATTCAGATTTAGATCATGCTAGGTACAAGACTGATAGGAAGAGCACAAGTGGCCAATGTGAATTTCTTGGTGGCTCACTTGTGTCATGGTTCAGCAAGAAACAAACTAGTGTGGCTGTGTCTTCTACGAAGCTGAATATGTAGCTGCCTCAAGTCAGCTGTGCTCAAGTTTTATGGCTCAAGCAGCAACTATCAGATTTGGGAATCAATTTGAAGGAGATCCCAATATTGTGTGACAACACAAGCACAATAAGCTTGGCGAAAAATCCAGTTTAATATACTCGGACCAAGCATATTGATGTGAGACATCACTTCAAAAAGGATCATGTTCAAAAGAAAGATGTCAAAGTCATGTTCATCCCAACACATCTTCAACTTGCTGACATTTTCACTAAACCATTGGCTAAAGAGCAATTCAATTTCATAAGGAGAGAATTGGGAATGGTAAATCCCAATTAGCTGTAAGTATTTCTCACTCAGACAATGTTAGTTATGGTTTTGATGATTGAGTGAAACTAACTTAGGCATCAGAGCATTTAGTTGTGTTTTATGCAGGATGCTTGAAATTGTGACGTTTGCTGTCGAGGAGTGAAAACTCGAGTTTTGGAAATGGTTATCGGGGAGAGAGAAAAATTTTAGACTTTTGAAGACGTTGAAAACTCGAGTTTGTAAGTTAGAAACTCGAGTTTCCATCAGACAGAGAGCAACCAAGTTTTGAAGAATGGTAAAACTCGAGTTTTGGTCGCAGAAGTTCAAAGGTTCACCTTACACCTTTGAAGTCCAGGTTAGTAACCATTCATCAAAACTCAAGTTTTAGTCATGTCTATTAAATGAGTTACTATTTAAGATTTTCAAAACTTGATTCAAAACTCAAGTTTTGCCCAGCGACTCTCTGTCTTGCCCTTTCTTCTTCTTTAAATATCTGATTTCTCCCATTCTCGACCAAATTCCTTCGATCAAACCCTAGATATGGCTTCACATGATACTTCTAAGATTACCCACGATACAGTTAGCCCTAAAAAGGAACCTAATCAACTGTTTCTCCGCTGTTGTTTCCTCCGAACGCCCAGTGAGACTCAAAACGCGTTCTACTCATCTTCGCCATGGTGTGGATCATTCAATCGAAGTAGGAAAAGGAAAACATCTACTGATACTCCCTCCGTGTCTTCAGAATCAAAGGGCCCTCCTACATCGAAGGACAAAAGGAGTTCTTCTGCTACTACACCCCAAGCAAAGGGGGTTTCCTTCACTGACCCATCTGAGATTCGCTCGAAGAGGCGATTTGATCCAAACGTAGCACCTGAAGGAAAGGGAAAGTAGAAGGAGCCAGAAATTCCCAAGCCTCCCAAAGCCAAGAGATCGAAAACGGCTTCCATTCCTGAAAAGGGGCAAGGTTCCTCTGTGCCTGACCCTGTTCCTGAAGAACCAGCACCTGTTCCTGAAGTCTCAGAGTTCGAGGAGGATGCTATCAATGAGATTTACAATCATAATTCTGCTCCCGATGGGTTTATCACTCTCCCCACTCACATGTCAACCGAGGAAGCTTACAGGTTTAAGGAATTTTTCATTAACAAAGCCTTTTGCCCCTCTGTATTTGTGAATCTGGCTAAATTAAAGGAGGATTTTAATTTGGATCTTTTCCCCTGGTTGAAAGACTATGAGTCTTTCATTTCAATTTCAGCCTCCTATACCATAAACCTTGTTAAAATCTTCTATTTTAACATGGTTTCCGATAATATCCTAGACTTTGAGGGAAATCTGGTTGAGGAGAGAGTGGTTACAACTGTCAAAGGGGTCAAATTCACCATCTCTGACTCCGTCATAAACAAAATCCTGAAAATTGCCAATCCACCTCCTGTCCTTGACATTCGCTTGAGTAACCAAGACATTTTCACTACTCTTTGCCCAGATAAGCCATTCCTAGCCAATCAATCTCACACCCTCTCTTTCAAACCATCTGATATGCCCAATATCAACAGAATTCTCTGGTACATTTACTCCAGGAATTTTATTCAGAAGGATGGGAATTTTACGCATTTCACTCAAAAAGATTATCCTGTTTTTGCTGCCTTTGTGAGGCAAACTTCCTTTATCCTTGGTCAGTGGATATTTAAGGAAATGATCAAGTTCAAATTCTCCTCCGCACGACCTTCACACATTCCTTTCCCTTCTCTAGTTTCTGTAATTCTATTTTACCACAAGGTGTGGTATGTGGGTCCTCCAGATTCTGTCAAGAAGCCAGCTGTTTTTGGAAAGAACCAACTTAACTATATGAAGATCATTATTAAAGAAGAAGGTTCTAGTCAGTCTCGGGCTCCTTCACAATCTCAGGCTAGAGCATTTCAGTCCAGAGCTGAAGAGGCTCAATATGCTCCTGCTTAGTCCTCACTACCATCAGATTTTGAGTCTCGGGTCAAGGAAATTGTGGATCGCGCTATTGCTCGGTTATCTATCGACTTGAGTTTGAGATTGGGAAGTCAGGTGCCGAGGTCAAAGTTGGAAATCATGAGAGTGTGGATGCCTAGGAAGCTATGAAGGCTTAGCTTGATGAGTTGAAGGAACAATCTGAAAAGTCTCACAGTGAGCTTTCTGATCAGATCATGGATCTTGAGGTCAAGATGTCTACTCAACTAGTTTCAAACATCAGCTTGGGTGACAAGGTTGAGAAAATTTTGAAGCACCTTGGGATTGGTTCTGTTTCTGCGTTTGGGTCTGGTGCTGGTCCAAGCTCCTCACATCCAAAGCCTGAACCTGAAACTTCTTCCTCACCTTCTTTCACATTCTCTGGCCATCAGATCCCTGCCTCTTCACCTGAACCCACTACTCCCATTCTCCCTTCACCAATTCCCTCATCCACTCCTCCCACAGTTGTCCTCCCTGTTGCCTCTCCAGTAACTTCCTCCACTGAGGTTCTCACCATCCCTCACACACCCTCCACAGAGGTCCTTCATCGTGACTCACCTCCTCCTACCCCTCTGATTAATCCTCTCCATGAATCCTCTGTCTCTGCTCCTCCTCCATTTGAAGATGACAAAGGGGGAGAGAAAGTGGACTAGATAGAATTTGAGTTTTGAGGATTTTGTAGCATTTTGTTTACAAGTGTGCATTTTATCTTCTGTCGTCGTTAGTCATTTTTCTATGTTTCGCTTAACCGATGTACAATCTTGCGCTTTATGAATGAAATTTTCTGTGTGATTAGTATTTCTGCTGCTTGTCTCGATTTGCCTATATATTGTATTTTATCTAATATGTAAAAGCATTTTCAAATGAACAAAGAATTGTAAAATGTCACTACTGTCAGATTTTTGAAATATGAAACACTGTGTTTTTTTGAAAAATTTCATCTCAACATATAAACTCTCTCAAATTCTTAGATGTTTGGTTTACAAGTGTTGTCATCATCAAAAAGGGGAGAATGTTAGTTCTCTATGTTTTTTGATGATAACGATAATTGTAAACACAAGATATAGTTTTGTCTTTGGTAAGTTGAAAACTTATCGTCAAGACAAAACTCGAGTTTTGGTTTCAAAACTCGAGTTTTGGACTTGCGGAGAGTTGCTCATTTTCGTGATCAAAGCAAAACTTGAGTTTTGAGATGAAAACTCGAGTTTTGAGATTTACGAGAGCACTCAGTTTTCACTTAAAGACAAAAATCGAGTTTTGATTTCAAAAACTCGAGTTTTGGTCGATTTAAAGTCTTGAATATTTTGAACTAAGTTTCACGCTACAAGCGCGAGTTTCGCGCTTTTGCAGGATCTTGCTTTGCTCGAGCTTTTGTGAGTTTTCTCCATTTTCTCCAAGTTAAGAGAAAACTCGAGTTTTAGTTTCAAAACTCGAGTTTTGACTTGACAGAAGAGTTTTCAAGTTTTCACTCGATCTTTGAAAACTCGAGTCTTCGAGAAAACTCAAGTTTTGACTTGGCACAATTTCTCAACGTTTTCATAAATATATGAAAACTCGAGTTTTGATTTCAAAACTCGAGTTTTGAGCCAAACATAGAGCAATGCATTTTTCTAAGATTTGAAAACTCAAGTTTCCAACGAAACTCGAGTTTTGACTCGGCTCGATTTCTCAATGGTTTCATACTTAAATGGAAACTCGAGTTTTGATTTGGAAATTCAAGTTTTGGCCAAGCCGAGAGCTTTGAGCTTTTCAATGTTTTAAAAACTCCAGTTATGATTTAAAAACTCAAACTTTGATGTTTTGGACTTCAGCACAACGTTTTCATTAAAAGTCCAAAACTCGAGTTTTGTTTTAGAAACTCGAGTTTTGAGTTTCAGCCAAAACTGTGTCCAAGAGCTCAAATCGCGACTTTCCTCTCTGGATGGAGGAAACTCGAGTCTTGATATTGAAACTCGAGTTTTGCCTTAAGTGCACAGTTGAAAACTCGAGTTTTGATAAACAAACTCGAGTTTCCATCGCGATAATGAGAAAATTCAAATATGTCGAATTTTAAAACCTTCATGTTTGATTTCAATACTTCCTATAATTATTCTTATACATTCCTAGCAATGTTTAACCACTTTGTTAGTGAGTTTCGAAAGATTAGAGAATGCTTATTGAAGGTTTAAAGCAAAAGCAAAAAGTGATGTCACTCATTAAATGCAAAACTCGAGAAAGTTGCATACTTTTGGGTAATCCATCTGCACACGTTTACAAAGCATTAAAGAGTTTTTTCCACATCCAGCAACTGCTACTCCAACGGATTAGTTCACAAAGAGTCAACTCTGAACTTCTGCACAGCTGGATTAAGAGAAGATTAATGAGAGAAGAAGACCTAAACTTACCCAGAACTTTGTCTAATAAAGGCAACGGTTATATTGAAGATTACAACGGTCATTTAATGCTCTCTTTAGTATAAATAGAGCAGTTCAATCTTCTCAACTAACACATTAGCGAAAACGAAAAGCATTCAAAGTTCTTCAACTACATTTCAGTTTTACTCTTATTGTGTCTCATGGACATTCAAAGCTTCATTGCTTATCTTTATCCACTCTTAAAGAGAGTTTTCATCTGTAAAACATTTATTGTAAAGAATCACAAGTCGGGGACTTGGTGATTGGGTGCATTGATTACAACTTGTAAGGGGGAGTGAGTTCTAGTGAGAGAACTACTCTTGAGTGCAGAGTGTATAATCAATTGTGATAGTGAAAAACCCAGAGAGTTTGGGGATTGCACGTAGGTCAAGGAGTTAGACCGAACCAGTATAAACTCTTGTGTTTTTCCTCTTCTTCTTTACTCTCTGTTTACCTCTGTTTTCGCTGCCCAAAACAGAGCTAATACTTAAAGTTTTTAAAATCCCCAATTCATCCCCCCTCTTGGTGATTAAACTCCATTTTCAATTATGCATGTTTCTGTTTGCATATTGTGGTATATTTGGCATGCTTATCTGTATTCGTATACATACATAGTTGCATACATACACATTACACATTGAGTGCATGAGTATTGATGGTTACTTTGGGGACCACTATCGGACCCTAGACTTTTCTGTAGTCATAGGGGGACGTGCCTGAAGTGAAGAACCTTTTTGGAAAGGTAAGAGCTCATTGGTGTAGATTGAAGAATAGGGAATTCCCTATTATATGTGTACTCATGTTTATTGGGATCACTGTATATTTCTTTTGGTATTTACTTTTGGATGACTGTACCGTTAACCCTTCGGGACTTTTATTTTTCTGTTTATTTTACTTTTACCAGTACAGTAGATTGTCCAAACTGGTTAAATGCTCTGTTGCGCTTACTTTGATACAAGTTAAATGGACCAAATAATGAAGGAAAGGTAACTAAGTAAAGGAATCCCACTAACCCGCCACCCGAAAGGGTGAGGCCGGTAGGGGTGTAACACAAAGGACCATCATCCATGGAGCCCTATTCCAAACACCTATGTGGGTGCCGACAAGACAAGGCAAAACACACGCCCCTACAAGGCAAAACTACTCAGATTGGGAGTGTTCACCATTGATGCGAGTGTCAACCTCTCAAATTCCATCAAAACAAATTTTCTGTTCAAACGAGCTTTATAAATGACCAGCGATTTCAAACATTCTTAACACATCTGGTAAGATCCAGCAAACTGAGTATTTCTACAACAATTTCTAGCTTATTCTAGTTCCGTACTGCTTCCACCACAATCATGATTCACAATTCAGTTTCAAATTTGGGTTCCACAAGGACTCTATCTATGAGACAACATAGTTCTGAAATGATGACTCCAAGTGGTCTTCAAATTTCGTAGAAAACATTTCATTCAAAAATTTAGTTCAGAAATTCAATTCAAAATTTCACAAGTACAACAGGTGCATTGGTAAGTTCAATATTTATACACTTCCATATGGTCCATATCATTACTGCTATGTCTCCATATAACCAAGATCATATCGGACACTATTATGATATTGCCCAAACCTTGCTCTGATACCACAAATCGTTACACCTCTACCGGCCTCGCCTTCACAGGTGGCGGTAGTGTGATACCTCTCATTCCTTATATTATATTACTTAACAAAATGTATCAGAGTAAATTAGGCTTTTTTTCCAATTTGCCCCTTTTTAAATAACTATTTAAGCATATGCCCCTGTTTGGAAACTATTTAAGCATCGCCTTGTTTAGTCGACTAATGCCCTCATTTAGTCGACTAAAAACGCATGGGTTCAATTTTTTTGAAAAATCCCACGATTTAGTCGACTAAATCATGTGATTTAGTCGACTAAATCGCGGGGAACATATTTTTTTAAAATCCCCGTGATTTAGTCGACTAAATCACATGGTTTAGTCGACTAAATCGCGGGATTTTTAAAAAAAATTGAGCCCCCACGTTTTCAATGGGCTGACAACCTTTTTACATTAAATTTGTTGAAAAGAAATTTGTTTTTTAATTATTGTTATTTTAAAGTTTGAATTATTGTTTCCAGTTTTTAGGAGTTTCAAATAAGTAGCAAGATTTTGTTAGGATTGTTTCCTACTTTCTTGCTAAAAGTTGTTTCCTACTTTATCGCCTATAATGTAGGATATATATACATATATTTTGGTAGAAATATTTATTGTATTTTTGCTAGACACTGAAAAAATTTAGTTTGTTAAGAAACAAATGATTCGTTATTAATATGTTATTAATATGTGTTGCGACAACACAAAAATGCAATCAAAAAAAGAAAAAAAAAGAACCCCTATTAAGCAAGTACATCGGGTTATTAATTATGGAGAAAATTTAAGTAATATTTTGTCGGTTTAAAGTCAATATTTTGTTAGTTATTCGACTAAGTTTTAATTTATTTTTTATTTTTTTTTTTTGCATGCCTCACATTTTTATTAATTCGTTTAATATAATTACAAAGAAATAAAAAGTGCAATTCAAGGTACGGGGTAGTTAAAAACTCGATTTATCACTACGATTTTACGTTTTTACGATTTTTTTCATTAAAACGATTTTACTAATTTTCTAAACGCTTTTACGCTTTTACAATTTTTTTACGATTTTATTACGTTACGATCTTACGTTTTACGATTTTTCATTCTCCGTCCGTTTTCGGGTAAAATCTACGTTTTCACTACCATGCGTACGCCGAATAATAAGCTTATATTGTCAAACAAACTCGGCTATATTATTGCTTTACACACACATATATATATATATAACGTTAGATATATCGATTAAAACTTTGAATTGAGAGAAGTAGGTGATGTGATTTTTATGAAAATTAACAACTTAAAGCAATAAAGTAGGAAACAACTTTTAGCAAGAAAGTAGGAAACAATCCTAACAAAACCGCTACTTATTTGAAACTCCTAAAAACCTGGAAACAATAATTCAAATTTTAAAATAACAATAATTAAAAAACGAATTTCTTTTCAACAAATTTAATGTGAAAAGATTGTCACCCCATTGAAAAATTTAAGCTTCTGGGTCCCACCTCATATATTTAATTAAACCATGCCGGATCAAAATGAGTAATTTTATCAACTACTTAACTTAAGATTTTGGTTTTTGATGATATTAACTTGGAAAATATATATTGATGTGTGTAAATAGAATATATATATGATATAATCTAAATAAATAGAATATGTATAAAAAAAAAAAGTGTAGTCCCTCTGATGAGAGGAAAAATAGAAGATGTTTCACTATAAAAAAACGCAACATGAACTATAACTATATCTCATATATTTTGTTAATCACTTCCACTTATGTATAAAATATAAAGTAATATAATAATATATTATTATAATAAAATAACATTTTGTTTTTCCGTACCTCCAACTTCCCCTACTGTTCGGATGCATCTTAACAATCCTAACAAAACTGCTATATATTTGAAACTCCTAAAAACTGGAAACAATAATTCAAACTTTAAAATAACAATAATTAAAAAACAAATTTCTTTTCAACAAATTTAATGTGAAAAGGTTGTCAACCCATTGAAAACGTGGGGGCTCAATTTTTTTGAAAAATCCCGCGATTTAGTCGACTAAACCATGTGATTTAGTCGACTAAATCACGGGGATTTTTTTAAAAAAAATATGTCCCCCGCGATTTAGTCGACTGAATCATGTGATTTAGTCGACTAAATCGCGGGATTTTTCAAAAAAATTGAGCCCAGCGTTTTAGTCGACTAAATGAGGGCATTAGTCGACTAAACAAAAAAATGCTTAAATAGTTTCTAAACAAGGGCATATGCTTAAATAGTTATTTAAAAAGGGGCAAATTGGAAAAAAAGCCGAGTAAATTACGCGAGAACATACATTTGGTTTGGGTGTAGTGTACGGTAGGATATTATAAATCTTGGTTACAAATTTAAAACATAAATACATAAAATATCTACAAATCTTCCTTGAATGGTCAAAACCGGTCAGACACCTTCATGTGCTAGCATCTACCCCTTTATCATGGGAGCTACTTCCAACAAGCTGTAAATACACAGGTAGCAACACAGACTGGAATCCCGAAAGATCCCAGAGTAACCGTTAATCTCATACACAAAGTATATTCAAAGTATGTAAGAAAACCATAGATACAAACCACAACATTTAGTAAATCGCACATAGCAAGGCATGAAGCCTAATCCGGAACAAGCGGTCCTCATAGCACATAGCACAAATTGCAGGGCATAACAAAGCCCTAGTCGCACCTGGGTCCGATACTAAAGCGCTTGGCAAATAACAACACCGAATGCATACACAATCATGGTAAAGCATACATACGAGAGACATACAAAGCATATGAGGATTAAGGTTACGCTGGTAAATTCTTAGACTCGATAATCAACTCACAAAATTCCTTAAAGCTTCGAATAACGGTACTTCTTGTCTTTGATCTTAGCTTTTCCTTGAAATCTTTCCTCCTTGAACTCCCTTGTATTTTCAGTCAAAACATCAAAACACCACACAAGGATCATTCGTCAAGGTCTTAGGAATGTTTATGAAGATTGAAGGGAGTAGAGCAAGAATCCAAGTCCTACTTACCTCGATTCTGTGATTAATTTGGAGATATGATAGCATCTCCACCATGTAAACAGCACCAAACACCTCATATCAAGAAATTCAAAACCATAGAAAGATTGCTTTCGCCAAAAGGAACAACATTGGAGAAGGCCCCGGGAGCTAAAAACACCAAATCAGAGGTGAAATCAGACCCTTTCTTCTCCCTCTCTTTCTCTATTTCATTTTCCCCTCTCTCTCCCCTCTCTTTTCCATGTTTTGGCCAAGAATGACCTAAAGACAAATGAAGGGGGAAGAGGTATATATAGAATAGGGGTGCGGTCCAGAACGCACCACGTGTCTGGTCCAGAATGCGCCGCGTGTATGGTCTAGAATGCGCCACGTATCGCGTCACATGTCTTCTTTCCATTGGACCACATAAAGGTAGCTTTATGCTTTGTCATGATTACAGGACACGTGTCATGATCTTGTGGCGATGACTCAAAAGCTGTCATAATGAGGGGACACGTGTCACATTTCCATTTGACCAACAAAAGTAGCTTTTGACTTGTCAATTTATGATGACATAATCGATGACATAAGCGTGACATCATCCATGACATAAGCGTGACATCATTCATGACATAAAGCATGTTCAAAGTGAAGAGATATTTGTTAATAATCCTCTTAATTTTGTCATGTGTGTTTCTTCTTGAGCTTTCTATTATCTTCTCATGCCACCTCTTTTAGGTACAATAATGGCCCTTTTAGTATCCAAAATTTGATCTTTAGTTTAGCTAATCATATTAAACAAATATCATTTACCATGAATTTGTTGAAAATTCCATATATTCCAATAATATGGTATTAATTCATTTTATACGATGCCACATACTGATGTTTTCTAAAAAACGTAGAGCATACCTGACTGCCCTGAAAATGCCGTATTCTTACTTATACTGGCATATTTTTGCTCAACTAATTTTCCTATACCTCAGGACATAGTTGGGTGGCATCTTTTCTAACTGGATTTACACTGTATGGGTCTTCTGTGCCCCCCTTTTTCCATTGACGCTTTAATTCCATGGCTTATGCATACTAAGTCCACTAACCCGTGTAGCTGAGTTACTTAGTCCCCCGAGAGACTTCCTATCCCTCGACATTCTTGGGACTCTGCTTGAACTGGGCATAGTCGCCGGCCTTTTATAGGCTTATTCTTAAGTTTCTATGTTCAAAATTCAGGATATTACAATTATGAGATTTGTTTAAGTTTTTATATTTGTTTATTTTTATTACATATTTGTTTATTTTTTATATTTATATTATCCATTTGCGATTAAAGGATAAGTGATGGGAATTCTCTATTTTGGTAACAAAAAGGAAGCTATGCCGCAAAATTATCCGTAATCAGCAGCCATTATCCGAACGAGCTCGAACAAGAGCTTGGGAAATCAAGTTAAACCCGGCATGATAGATAAACCTTCTTTAGCAAGATAGTCAGCCGCCATGTTTGCACGCCTACTTAACTGTTTCACTGTCACGCACCAATCCCTTCTTAACATCGATTGAACTTCAGCAATGATGTTATGATTCGCATGCAATTTATGTCCGTCTTCAAGTAATCGTCGAACAACCTCTGTAGAGTCAGACTACAACAAAATATATCTGAATCCTGAGTCCCAAGCAACTTTAAGACCATGTACACAGCCCCAAAGTTCAGCTGTTAATGAATCTCCTTCATCAATCCTGCACATGAATCCACGAATCCAACTACCATGCTCATCACATAGCACTCCACCACAAGCACTACCTGGATTACCTGCTCGTCCTTTGGACGAGCAGAGGAGCTCATCCGTGCGGACGAGCTCCCAGCCGCCGGATCTTAAGATCGATTTTGTTCAGATTTTATTTTTTATTTTTGTTTTTATTTTTTTTACATGAAAAAAATCATTTTTTGAAAAAATATTAGTTGGGAGATTAACTTTATTTTAGGTTCTCTACCCATTAAAATTATTTTTCATTAAAAATAAAAAACAAAAAAAATAAAATCGGGAGATCTGACGTTGGGAGCTTGTTCGTACCCCCTGCTCATCCATTGGACGAGCAGGCAAACTGGTTCCCAAGCACTACTATGAGTAAGATGAGAGTACGTCCAATCGACCTTTACTTTGATACATCCTGTTACAGGGGGGTCCAACCAATCTGCCGTTGAGACACTGCACAGGGTGCCATGTGTCCTTTCGAGAGCTTCGCATAAGCCTCATGAGTACTCATAATTAGAGCATTAACACTATTCACGACTATATTGTTGAAAACTTTCTTCTCTTCGAAAAGAAACAAGTTGCACCTCCTCCAAATCCACCAACAAGTAAAGGTTAATACCGCGTCCCAGTCACCACAGTCACACCGCTCGTTCTTCGTTAAGTTCCAAAGGAGCCAGTGAACGAGATCCGTGTCTATAAACTTCCGCCACACCATCAGACTTACAAGAGACCTCCATATCCCCTGGTGTATGATCACAATCATGTAGTAAATGCAGCAGGTCCTCTGCATGAACCTAGCGGACATCGATTATCAGTGCTCAATCTTCTTTTACATCGAGATACATTAGTAAGTAAGCACCCTCGAGCAAGCCAAACAAGCATTCAGCATCTCTCAGGTATCTTCAATCTCAATATCCTTTCCCATAAAGTGTCTGCACTACCTTCCCCTTGAGTGAGCATACCGTAAGCTGATTGAACAGATCGAACAACCCATCTTTGTTCCATTTCCATCTCGCTTCTCCACTCTCCATCACTTCCACGCTTGCTTGTACATGTGACCAAGTAGCTTTGATACTCGACCAGATGTTAGAACCAGGTCACTTGGGCTCTATTTTAGGCAGACGATCAGTCCCACACTTGTATTTGTCAAGTACCTCTTTAACCCACAAGGCATCACGCTTCTTTACATGTTCCAACCAAGTTTCATAAGAAAGGAGTGATTTATGTGTTTGGCATGTCGAATATCAAGAACCCCTTTCTTCTTGGGCTTGCACACCTCATTCCATGCCACCAATGAGATCTTCCAGTGTTCCTCTGTTCCTCCCTAAAGGAAAGTTCGATTGTTTTTGTCCACAACATCACAAGTAACTTCAGGAAGAAAAGCCGTCTGCATAACATAATTAGGAATTGCCTAGGTGACGGACTGTATTAGCGTCGCTCTACCTCCCATCGAAATAGATTTAACTTTCCAACTAGTAAGCCTCTTCTTCACTTTCTCAACCACATCCGTGAAAATTGCCTTAGACACCCGCTCATGATGCAAGTGAACGCCCAAATATTTTTTGAGACTCCCGGTTTGAGTAAATCCGAGAACCTGGCTAATTTCATTACTTCTAGCATGGTTAACATTACCAGAGAAATAAATTCTAGTCTTCAACAGATTCACCTTTAGACCAGAACATTCACAAAAGTGATCCAAACACTGCTTCACCACAAGAGCTTGACCCAACGAAGCCACAACAAAAAGAATAATATCATTAGCAAACAATAGATGCAAGATAGGTGGACCTGTTCCAATGAGATTAATCGGCTTCCACTCCCCATTATTAATGTGCATTTACGTAAAATGTGCAAGCTTTTCCATGCAAATTACAAACAGATGAGGGGAAATAGGATCAGCTTCATCAATCTTGCATATGAATCCACTACAAAAATTTGCTTCTTTGTAACCGTTTAAATAGCTGATTTGTAATGGTTAAACCCCTACAAATACCAGCAGTAGTGACTAAGGAAACCACTAAAAATATACCGTGAAATCGAATTTGTAACGGTTCATTGGAACTGTATGTTACGTAGTTCAACAAAACCGCTACAAGATATGTCTGTAGATCAGACTTTCTAGGAGCATCTTGTAGTGATTACTGAACTGCTACAATTGTCATTTGAATTTGGGGGATCACACATTTTTTTTTTTTGGTAGTGGTTGGTTAACTGCTATAAATGTGGCGGTAAATTTTTTTGTCAAAATGTGGGTGTGGTAGGAACTGAAATTTGATAATTTGGCACCAACATTTGGAGTATCTTTTGTAGCAGTTGGATCAAACAATATTTTATGGTTTAAATGATACAAGGAGATATTTAGAAATATTGATGCATAATCCTATTGATCAGTTGTACTAATTACAAAATTTTATGAAGAAGAATTTGTCATTGCTATTTTATAATTACAATGTTGGTGGAATTATTTATGGTTTAAATAATATTGCATGAAGATAATAGTATAACCAAATAATATTGCCATTAATGGATTATTCCATCGCAATTCCGATCCTTGGTTACAAAAATTTGTGACCAATCTTACGATAGATTTTTAAGGGAAGACTTTGATATAAAAGAACTTTCATAAAAAGTTCTAAAAAGGTTGAGAGTCGTGGCTTACACAAAAGCTCTCCCGGCTTTTCACTCTTCTCTTCTTCATCTCCATTCAACCATTATTCATCACACCATCTCTTTTCGCCATTCACACTCGCGCACCCTACCATCCATAATTACCAGTTCCCTTCATTCTCCTTGACACACACATAGATTGGTGAGTTCGTTGGAATATTCGTCATTTTAGTCACTTGTTTGGCTCTTGGAGAATGGAAGGTAGCCATGGTAGCTTGATCTTGCTTGGGAGACAACTTTGGAGGGGAACGGAGAAAGCTAAAGCCAAGGAGCTGCACTTGAAGACTACATGAGAGTAACTTTCCTTTTATCCTTTTGATTCAAGACTTGAGATTATTTAGTTTGGAGTAATTTTGAGTTGTATTGCTTAAAAACAATCTAGTTCTAGATTGTAATAGATTGATTCTATGCCAAGACAATTGTTGTAATTTTTGTTTACAAATTTTTTGATTGTTAATTGAATTATTAATTGAGTTCTTACTATTAATTTAATTGTCGAATTGGTATATCCACTTGATTTCTTGAACTTGAGGGTTTCTCATCTATATATCAATTAAGTAATTAAATTTATTAATTCTGCACTTCTTTGATCCATTTGGTTTAATAATTGATGTGAGCTATGAAAGTTGACTCTATGTGAATCCTGAGTTGTTTCTTTTACCATAATTGAATCAAATCCATTTTTTGTCTTGTTTTGCTAACCATTAGTCAATTCCTCCTTTACTCATGTTTTTAATTTTTCATTCTATGAAGAAATCCCCCAAAATTGCATTAGTATTCATTCACATGAGTTTAATTCTCAAATAGGCTTTAATGTCATTTGCATCTTGTATTTAGTTATTCAATTGCATTTATATAGTAGTGTTTGCAATCTGGTTTAGGTCCATTTCATTGTATCTTCTATTGTCTAAACTTAATCCAAAAGAAAATGCACAAATTACTCCTTGGGGGCTATAATGACTTAGGTTATCACTATATTGCATTTGTAGCTGGACCTAGTTTATTTAATGATTGCCTTGGTGACAAAAGCACCATCAAAGTAGGTCTAGCTACAACTGCAATAATATGTTGACAACCTAGGTCATTCTGCCATGAAGCAATATATATGCATGTTTTCTTTAGAATTGAATTTAGGTGATGAAGGATATAGTGGAATGGACCTAGACTAGTATGCAAGACATGCTACCTAAATGTAAGATGCAAATAACTCTAAAACCTATATGTAAATGAAACTAATTAATCTAAATGAGTGCAAATGCAATATTTCGGGTTTTTTTATAGAATGAAAAAGAAGTCCGAAGCCAATGAATTGACTATATAGCTAAGCAAACAAGACGAACAGATATTTAATTCAGTTATAGTGAAGGGGACACTTAGGATTAATATAAAGTTAATTTTCTTAAACCAAAACAATTAATTAAACCATAGGGAGATTGATAAAAGATTATAATTAATAGAATTAATAACCTAATTGAAATATATGAAACCCTCAAGTTCAATAACACTTAATCAACTAAAAAAATCATAATGGAATAAGTGCACGTTAATTCAACCCATTAAATTCAATCACAATTAATTTAAAAATAATTTTGTAAATCATATTTGCAATTGTCTGATTAAACAATTAGACAATTAACTAACTAAATTGAACAATCAAAAGGATAAACCAAATTGACAATTAAATTAATAATGTAATTAATTCAAAGATTTGCAAATTAAAATTCTAGTAGGTATCTCAGCACAAAATCAATTCAAATATTAATTTAATTCAAAAGAAATATGTTTACAATCTAAAACTAGTTTGCTCTCAAGCAATACAACTCAAAATTATTTAAACTTAAGCAATCTCAAGGGTTGAATGAAAAGATAAAAGGAAAGTCACTCCCTTGTGGTCTTCGAGATAAGACTTAGGCTCTAGCCTCCTTCATGTTCCTCCCAAGTTGCCTCCGAAATAAGCTTAAGCTGCCATGGAAATATCTTGTCCTTCACGAGTCAAACAAGTCACGACCATTTGGTGAATGATGAAATTGGAAGATGATGATTGAACGAGCTTGATTCACTTGTGCGGTAAATGGAGAAAAGGAAAGAAATAAAGTACGTAATGGAATTTTAAGTGTGGGCCGTGAATAGTTATCAATGGAACTGATAATGGATGTTTTCTGTATGTGAAGTTCCTTGGTGAATAGAGAAGAACCTCCAGCCACAACGTTGGTACAGTCCGTGGTGTGAGAATGAGCATATGCGTGAGTGTACGTGATCCTCCTTAGTAGCGGCGGCTAGGTTAATTTAACGGGTGGAAGAGAGAACTTGGGTATCAAATTTGAACCCATTAAAATTGAACTGGCCAATAAAATCCAGCCATTAGAATATCTTCAACCTTATGAGATTAATTTTAATTTGCATCATAGGATTTTCTAATATATATATGCTGTTCTTTGATCTACAAGAATTAAATGAGATCATGATTTTAGATATATTTGAAACTATTTACTCATCACAAAATAGGCAATTAAAATATTAACAATCTATTCTCAATAATATCATAATTAATTTAAATTTATATTATTTCCTAAAATTGGCCAATGATCCAAATAGTTCCTAATAACCTAAAATAGCCTAAAATCACTCCAAGATAAATGAAAAATTATGATTTAATTTGGTAACAAAAAGTTTAGGTGAGTTGGGTTAGAGAGACCACCAAAACTAAGGCATGCCTTCAAACTCGAGTGCTTCCTGAGGTTCTTACAGAATTCTCTCAACTGTTCTTCGTGTTCTTCATGTTCATGATGAATTTCTTCATTTCTTCTCGATTTTCATTCTGCATAACCATGATGGGCTAAGCTCGTGATTAACCCATGGATTGAGGATTCCACTATCCGTGAGGACTCGTTCTTGACGGTAACAAATTCGTTTTGTTTTGTAATTTCGGATTCGATTTACTTTCGGATTGGGTGTTAGATTTAACGCCCGATTGAGATATCCCAAGGATTGAGTTCGAACTAGTTTAAGTGCTTGCTGTGCGATCGCACGTGACACGCCGCTATTCGAATAAACGCTAGGCGATCGTCTAGTTGAGGGATTTCTGGACGAACGTAGATATTTCGGTTCGTCGAGAATCAATCACGAATTCGTTACAAATCTGTTTTTCGTCCAGGAAGGGAAGTGGTGGAATTCGAAATTCGGTTAATCTTCCGTTTATATCTGTTTAACTGTGTTTACTTCGTTCGTTTATGTTATTTCGTTTTTATTCTCTTTGAATCAAAACCCCCAATTTTTTACTGTTTTATTGCTGTTCGAATTGAATCGATTGTGAATTCGTTGGGAAACGACCCAGGTTACATTATGCTGCAAATCCTTTTCTAATATGGTTATTTTGGGAGGTTACGGTAAATCTCTATCAAAATATGGCGCCCGTTGCCGGGGAGCTAAGTAATTGGCTCTATAGGTAATCTAATTGTCAAATTTAATTTTGACATGGGGTTTCTCGTGTGAAGCTTGTTAGTTTTGCATTTTTTATTTTTCATTGCATATAGTTTAGGATTTTTGCATTTAAGTAGCTTGCATAGCACTCATTGCATTATTGCATTGGCTTGATTTGGTAGCTTCGGGTGGTGTGTTTGTATCAAATTCGATATGATTTTGAGCCTATTTGTTTGATTTCACCATGTCTCCAAGTTAATTCATAGTATACTTGCATATTTTATCATTTTGAAATATATATATATATATATATATATAAATTCTTCTTTTCTTTTTCACTTGCATTTGTATTTTCTTAGATTCCTTTTTCTTAGTTTTTATTGTTTATTGTTAGAAAGTTATCTTGTGACCCATTGGCAATTAATTGCATTGAACTTTCATGGCTTGGTTTTACGATAATCATGATCTACCTTTCAATTCTCACTCTTTTGTAGGCAATCAAGAATGTGATGGCCCATTCCACCACCAATACCATGAACCATACCAACAACCTCCATTCCAACAATATCATCAACCCTCTCACTTACCATACCATCCTTCATTCCATCGCACTTCCATACCATGCCATCCATATCATGAATCTCTATACCCATTTGAGCCACCTTATGGACCTCATTCTCAACTGTTTGTGCCCAACCAAGATCCTTCATTTTGTGAAGTCATTGGAGATTTCCAAAATCAAACGACTTGGGTTGTAAATGAGGAGTGGTCACATAAGGACGACTTTCATCAACAAATGGACTCTATTTTTAGAATGATGGAGCAACAAGTGAAATCATCTGAGAGATTAGCAAAGGAAATTGAGCAGCAAACACAAGTGTTGAAAATGAATTTTCAAGAAAATCATTCTCTCATGGTCACACATGCACAAGAAGTGAAGTAAGTACAAAAGCACATTGAAGAGTCTTCTCTCCCATTTGGTAATGATCCTATCCTTATAGAAGTGGACTCTCCTACTACTTTGATTAATGAAGCAATTCATGATTTGAGTGATAATGAGGTAGACGAGGAAATCATTGTTGAATCCCCTCAATTGTTTGGAAATGTAATTGCTCAACCAATTGGCTTTAGTAGTAGTGATTCGACTGTACTTGTTGATGAGTGTGTACCTATTTCTTCATGTGATGCTTTAACTATTGAAGATGCTTCTCTTCATAGTACTAGTGATGATTGTGATAAATTGAATGACATATTTTCATGTTTTTGTGAGCAATATCAAATGTGCGTAGATTGTTATCATGAAAAACGTCATTTACTTGTTGAGCTTCAAAAGAAAGCATTTAGTGAAGTGGTTGATTCTACCATTGATCAAAATGCACCCTCTTTTACTATTGATGATAGTAAGCATGTCAATTTTGAAAAGGTTGAATCAAGCATGGATGCCAATGTTGTTGATAATGTTCTTGCTCAATGGTATGCTGATTATCCTGATTTTGCATGTACGAGTAATTCTGCCAATTGTGCATGTTTTGATAATGAATGGTGCTCTGTTTGCACTAATTTGGTTAATGCTACATTATTTGGTGATTTTGAATTGCTTAGTGATTCTGTATTACTTGTGGATTCTGTTGTTGATGTGAGTGAGAAAGATCATAGCCTAGAATACCAAATGCATAAAATTCCCATTGGATTACCTCCTTGTAGTCTTGTTGGTGCCAAAGATTCTAAAATTTTGATTGATAAATTCCTGCATGTTGATGAATCTTTCCAACAAGTACTTTCTTGTGATTTGCCACCTGATTTAGAAAAGCAAGATAATTGTTTTGAATCTTTACATATTCCAGGTGGTGATGATTTGAAAAATTCTCTTCATTCTTCAACTCTTTTCCCTTCCATCTCTTGTGATTGCAACGATGATGTGGTGTACTCCAACACTAAGTTGGATTCCACACCTTCCATTTTGCAAGCACAAGAGAATTTTCACAATATGACTGGTTGCTCGACTCCTATTGATGGGAGTGTCATTGATTTCCTTGGATGTGATCGTTACTTGGAGAGTTTAGTTTCTAAAATGCATTTACGTCACTTAATCTCTCCATGTTGCTATTTTTGGATGGGATACTGCTATTTGCTTGTCTTCTTTGCAGGCACATTATTGGAAAGGTCGTCGGGGAGCCAATCTTCACCGTACATTCTTGGACCTCTTTTGATTGATCCTGAGCCACCTCTACCAAGGAAAATCAATGCGGGAGAAGATGTTTTTAAAGACAAATGCAAGATTCTCATCCGGGATGAGAACTTCTCCTTCAAGCGACTTAAGATACTCTAACCCAGGTTGTCTCTTTCCTCACTTATTTTCTTCCTAATTCATATGATTTTTTGGCTTAATTGTTGTGTGAGGAAGATAAGTGTGGGGGAGGGACACAATCCAGTAGAAAAAGTAGAAATAATTTAGTTTAGTAAGCAGAATAAGAACCCCTTATGTATGCTTTGCATTTTGTTGGCCACCACCTTACTTAATTACCATTGTGCCTTGAATTTCAACTTGTTTATCATTCGCTTTAGAGTGATTTTTCACATTGAGGACAATGTGTTGATTAAGTGTGGGGGAGGGGAATACATTTTGAATCCCAATTAATTGGTTGTTTTTTAAATGAAAAAAATGCCTTAAACTAGAAAATTTTTGTAAGAATGACTTGCCTTAATAATACATGCCCTAAGTGGTAAAGGGTCGCATTTGCCACTTTGGAAGTGTATAATTTGTGGGAAATTCTTTGAGCTTTCCTGAGATCTAGTGTTTTGGCAACTTTTTAAAACCATGTGTTGTTTTTCAAGTGAATGGGAAGAGAAATGAACCCACAATTGGATTTTTGCTTACTCCTCATTTTTTTTAAAAAAAGAGTTTCGATATCATTAGTGCATTTAAGAGTTGGGCATTATTTTAACTGATTGCAATGTTTTGATTGGTTGTGTTTGTAAGGTTAGCACTTGGAATAGTTAAGTAGATGTTTTTTGGTTAGCTTGCTATGCAATTGATAGTGTTGGAGTGAGCATTGGAGAAAAACCTTGTTGGAAGATGATTTGAGCCTTATATTCTTTTTATGTGTGCATGTTCACTTGTTTTTTTCACCTTCTAGAACTTGTTTCAACTCTTTTTCGAAACAACAATTGCATTAGTGTTATGGAAATGAAAGAGGCATTCAATTCTAAACCATTTTTACCTAGACACAAACCTACATTCATCTACCATTTGCTTACCCCTTTGAGCCTTTCATATGTTGTATGCATGTCATTAGTCATAATGTTCATAGTATTCTAAAAAAAATCAAAAGAGAATTGCCAATAAAAATTTGAAATGCCATGTATGAAAAAAAAAGAAAAAAAAGAGTATAGTTTGAAAAAAAAAGTATTTGGTTTGTTCATGAATTTTCAAAAGACTTGGCAAAATTTTGTTAAATTATTTAGATACTATGAATTTGCTCGTTAACTTTGATTTGCATATGAACTATCTTCTTTTCCACTTAATCCATTCCATTTAGCCTTCATCCGTCATTACAAGCCTTTTAAGTCCTCTTGATTCATTTCATTAATTGCTATAAATAGTGGAGATGTTAGAGTTGTTACAAGCCTATGGTAAGGTATTAATTAAGTGAGCTAGAGTGAATTATTCCAATGAGGTGAGATGAGTGAAATATAATTACCTTGAGAATTCTCTTGTGCTTAATTCTAATATTTTGAGTTGTGTAGTCGGATAATTTCTTTTCATCACTTGATTATCACTGGTGTTGGCTTGAGGAATTTGATTAATTAATCTATTGCTGTCTAATAATGCAATTGCTCATCTTTCAAATGCATTAGTGATTTGGACTTGGAATTGTGTACTCAATTGCCTTTGTTTAGGAGTACAAAGGTCTAAGTGTGGGGGGAATTGATTGAACCATATTTTTACATCATTTTTGGATCATTAAATTGGGATTTATAATGCATTTCACATTAGTTACTGAGCTTAAAATGATGTTTTTATGATAAATTAAGATTAAGAGTGAATACATTAATTTAGGGTTAAAAAGGACAAAATTGTCTAAAAAATGTAATTACTCTTAATTATTGATTTTTATGAAAATATTGAATGTTAGGTTAATTGGTTTAAATTGTAGGAGGTTGAAAAGATTAAATCAAAATTTAAAATGAAAGTTTTAATTCAAGTTTTAAAAGTTGCAGTTTAGTCCCTTGCTGAGAACTTTCCTTCTTTTCATTTAGGTCCCTGCAGGTAAACTCACCGTTTTAAATATATTAAATTAGGGAAGATGATTCCTTTAATTGATTATTCAATCAATATCCAGGGGATCCATGAAGCTGGAGGACCCGACATTGAAAATGAGCTGAGGGTTATTAAATAAAAGAGAACAGGCATGCATGCATGTGGACTTCACGCCATTCACGACCTGGGATCTTCATCTTCCACCTTCCTTCTTCCTCTCGCCGGCGGCTTCAACCACCACCAAGTCCGCCGGTGAGTTTTACCTCTCTCCACCATCGACCACACCTCCAGTCTCCTCTTTTAATTCTTCCATCTAACTACACCTTCTCCCTTCACTCACCTCACCAACACTCTCTCATCTTCATCCTTAAATCTCAACATCCTCCTCGCTCATTATTTCCATGGCCATTGGGTTGAAGCTAGTTGGAGAAGAATTTAACATCATGTGTGGCTGAGCTCCTTTTTTCTCTTGGTGGTGGATATTGACTTGAGTTCCAAAGCTTCAAAGGGGAGTTAGTTTGTTCATTCTATTAGTCTAGATTTATATATACTGATTGCCTAGATTTAGGAATTGTTGTGTATGATTTTGGACTGAGATTAATGATTATTGTCTCTATTGGTTTGATATTTGTGATTGAGATTGGATTTGTAGTATGAAGATTATATGTATTTGAATTACTTTGTGGTTGCAATGAGACTATGTTGATTAGCATGATATTGTCTAATTAATGTGGTTGATTTGTGCATTTGAGGGACCTTAGTACTCAATTCCAAGAAGACTCATGTTTACATTATTCCAATCTTAATTACACATTAAGTGGTTTTAAACAATTTCTTAAGAGGTAGTAGTTAGCTACGATCGTAGGAGCTACTCTTAATTAAGAATATTGGACTTAAGTGATATCTTGAGGTTTTTCTAATTAAGACTTAATGAGTTTTAACTCCCATAATTCTTGAGCAAGGATAGTCACTTCTTCATTACCAAGAGCATCCACCATTTATATTTCCATTTAATTTAGCATTTAATTAAATTGCATTTCTATTTTAGTTTATTAATTTAAAAATACAAAACCCAATCCCCCTTGTTTTCATTGCATTTGCATGACATTTAGATTACTTAGGATTCAATAAAAGGCTCCTCGAAAAGAGAGAACGATCCTAGGTTTGCTTATACGCAATCCTTGGTTAATTGTTGATCGTGGACCCCAAGGCTAATGACAAAAGGTCTTCATCAAATGACGCCGTTGCCGGGGAATTTGCATCGTTTGATTAGAAACAGTAGTGTAAATAGCGTCGTTTTCATAGTTTAGGTGGTTTGGGTGGGTGGACAGAAAATTTTTTTGACCCGGATCACTCAACCCAGGTCTTATTCACAAGGAATTAGGCATTCTAAGCAAGAAGCACTTCCTTAAAAGGAAGTGAGGTCTCACCTATTTTGGCCAAATTCCATCGTTTAGACCCTGTTTTTACCATTTTTTGGTCTCGGTAGGATATATCGGTATTTTAGCAATTGTTTGACTTACTCCGATTGGGTTGATTTTTGGTGAACTGAAGGAAAATGTTATTTGGCATAGGACACAAGTTAAAACACGTGGTCTTGAGATATAAGCCAAATTCCATCGTTTAGACCACTTTTTCAATTTTTGAAGTTTTTTTATTCCATTTTTGGGTTCCCCAATGGTCTAGGAGTTGCCTTTTGTCAAGTCCCATAAATTTTAAAAATCATTTGATAGTGTTTTGGGCTTGTTTTGGTCAAATTCTACCATAGGTTTTTGTTTTTGTGTTTGCTTTTGTGTGTCTTAGTGTTTTTTTCCTTTTTACCACTTTTAGTGGCATTTTCGTAATTCGATTGGCTGGTGGCATTTTCGTAATTCTGATTTTCTGCAAATTCGCCCTTGTGATTATCTTTTGCATGAGTACTAGGAGAAATATCAATCCATAAGACTTGTTGCCATTTGATCTGAAATAGAAAGAACAATTCTTCTTCTTGCTAGAAGAGTTGTTAGGCTAAGTCGTGGGATTAATACTGAATTGAACATTGAACTTGAGTCTGATTGTGGCCATTCTAATTGTGTCCATACTGTTGATGTTTCTGATTATGTTTCTGATATTACTTCTAATAGTCTTGTTGTTTTCACTGATTCCAGTAGCAATTTTCCTAACTCAGAAATTATGGCAGAAGAACAGGAAAAGCGTCCCACTTTAAAGGAATTGAATGAACCTGATGTTAATTATCAACCTTTGTGCATCCAATATCCTGCCCTTGCTACTAACTTTGAGCTTAAATCTGGTCTAATACACTTGTTGCCTAAGTTTCATGGTCTTTCAGGTGAGTGTGCCATTAAGCATTTGAAGGAATTCCATCTAGTGCAGCACAATGAAACCGCAGGCTATTGATGAAGATCAAATCAAGCTGAGAGCTTTTCCTTTCTCATTGGAAGGTGGAGCCAAAGACTGGTTGTTGTACCTTCCGCCCTCATCTATTGGAAGCTGGACTGATGTTCAGAGGTTATTTATGGAGAAATATTACCCTGCCTCAAGAGCAACTGCGATCAAGAAGGATATTGCCAACATTAAACAGGCCAATGAGGAGACTTTACATGAGTACTGGGAGAGGTTCAAAAGGTTATGTGCAAGCTGTCCACACCCCAGATCACCGAGCAACTCTTGATTACCCATTTCTATGATGGTCTGCTACCAGTAGACAAAGGTTTGGTGGATGCTTCTAGCGATGGGGCTCTTCGTAACAAGACAGCTGAAGATGCTCGAGAATTGATATCCGAGATGGCAGCCAACACTCAGTAATTTGGCACCAGGGCCAATAGTACTCCTGTTTACCATGTTCAAACACCTCCAATCCAGTACGATTATCAAAGATCAGAGAATAGACTTGATGATCTGACCTCTCTGGTGAGGCAGTTGGTAGTGACACGAGACAGGTACAATCTTCTCCTCCTCGCATTGGGTACTCATGTGGGTTACGTTCGACCCTTACCATTCTCGACTCTTGCCCTACCTTGCATGATCCTGCTTATCAAGACCGGTCGGTAAGCCGGTGGGTGTTTTTCCGAAAGCCACAATACCCGTGAGAATAATGCCTTCTCCAACACCTACAATCCGGTTGGAGAAATCACCCCAATTTCCGTTGGAACCGAATCGAACCCGAGTAACTAATATCGCAGAATTCGGGAATTACCAACGAGACAATACAAACCATAGAATTTCCAACAGCAATCTGCACCTCCTTTGCCTTTTTGCGCACCACCTCCTCGACCGGCCATATGTGCACCTCCACAGCGGCACAACGAAGCTAGTAGTAGTGGTAGTGGTGGTTCCTCCTTGAGGATATGATGAAGCAATTTATCACAGCCAACATGGAGTTCCGACAGCAAACTGACACTTCCATTTAGAGTTTGTAAACATAGATTGGGCGGTTGGCAACATCATTGAACCGGCTTCAACCTCGGGGATCCAACACTCTTCCTTCACAAACAATTCCTAATCCTAAGGGTAATGTGAGTGCTATCTCCCTTCGTTCGCAAGCAATTGGAGGAACCTAAACCACCTGCATGTGATTTCCACATCGAAAGAGAGTCGAGAAAATATGAAGATTGACTCTAAAAATAAAAAGGCAAGCGGTGCGAAGGTGAACGGAAGACATCCCCATTCCTCTTCCTTTCCTCAAAGAGCAGTTCAATCCAAGAAGTTGGCGCGAAACAACACAAGAAAGGATATACTTGAGACATTCAGAAGAGTAGAGATCAACATTCCTCTCTTAGATGCAGTCAAACAAATCCCTAAATATGCCAAGTTTCGAAGGAGTTATGCACCAACAAGAGGCGATTGAAGGGAAGTGAACGAGTGAATTTGAACCGGAGAATGTATCGACTCATCCTACCTACCATGCCTCGCAAGTGCAAGGATCCAAGGACGTTTTCTATCCCTTGCCTTATTGGCAATTATAGATTTGATTATTGCATGCTAGATTTAGGTGCTTCTATTAATGTCATGCACAACGCATCTATTTATAAATCTCTTGGTCTTGGTCCTTTGCGTCCCTCGGGTGTTGTTGTTCGGTTAGCTAATAGGAGTAGTGCTCATCCTTGGTTTAGTTGAAGATGTATTAGTCAAAGTTAATGAATTGATATTCCCGCTGATTTTTACATCTTAGATATGAAGGATGAGTCTTCTAATAGTAGGTCACCAATCATTCTAGGGAGGCCTTTCATGAAAACAGCTAGGACTAAGATAGATGTGCATTCTGGTACTCTTTCCATGGGGTTTGGTGATATATCTATGAATTTCAATATCTTTGATGCCATGAAACATCCTAAGGAGGAGCATTCATTTTCTGCATTGATGTTATTGATGATCTTGTGGATGATGTTCTTCTTGATTGGTGTTCGATTATCCCGATTTTTCATCTAGAGTGATTCGCCATTTGTGCATGTCTTGATAATGAATGGTGCTCTGTTTGCACTAACTTGGTTAATATATGCTGCATTATTTGGTGATTCTGACTTGCTTGGTGATTCTGCATTACATGTGGATTCTGATATTGATTCTGAGTTTGAGCTTCATCCTCATCCTAATGTGCATCCTGATTCTAATTCTAATTTTGATGAGCTTAACTCTGATGTTAACATTGAGCTGTATAGACACGCAGTTCTTCCGCTTCTTTGAATATGGTTTGTATTTCTAGTGTGATGACATCGGAATTGTTGCAACAACCACCCAAGCTTCTTCCCTCCATCGAGCAACCACCCAAGCTTAAGTTGAAATCCCTTCCAGACCATATGAAGTATGCATTTCTAGAGGTGGATGAATAGTTGCCAGTCATTGTGGCAAATAATATTCTTCCTGATCAAGAAGAGAGGCTGCTAAGCTTATTGAGGGCAAACAAGAAAGCCATTGGGTGGACCTTTAGCCGATTGTCTCGTTGGCATCAGCCCTTCCATGTGTATGCATCGAATTCTATTGGAAGAGGACTTTAAGCCCCGAGCAACCCCGAGACGCCTTAATCCTCTTATCCTTGATGTGGTGAAGAAGGAGGTCACTAAGCTTTTGCAAGCTGGTATCATCTATCCCATTTCGATAACCGAGTGGGTTAGCCCGGTCAGTGGTTCCTAAGAAATGCTGGAGTCACCGTGGTAGCCAATCGAAAAATGAGCTCATTCCGACTCGAGTTAGAATAGTTGGAGAGTTTGCATCGACTATAGGAGACTCAACCAAGCCACTCGCAAGGATCATTACCCTCACCTTTCATTGCTCGGATGTTAGAGCGATTGGGCGGCAAGTCCCATTCTTTTCTTGGATGGCTATTCCGGATACTTCCAGATCCATATTACTCCTAAGGATTAGGAGAAGACGACCTTCACATGCCCATTTGGAACATATGCCTACCGACAGATGCCTTTTGGCCTCTGCAACGCACCTGGCACCTTTCAGCGTTGTATGGTAAGCATTTTTCTGAGTTTCTCGAGGACTGCATGGAGGTTTTTATGGATGATTTCACTGTATATGGGTCTGATTTTGATGCATGCTTAGCTAATTTATCTAGAGTTTTGCATAGGTGCATTGAGTCTAATCTTGTGCTTAATTATGAGAAGTGTCACTTTATGGTTGAGTCGGGTATAGTCTTGCGACACATAGTGTCTATGAAAGGGATTGAGGTCGATCATGCTAAGATAGATGTAATTACTGCTTTGCCTTACCCCGCATCTGTGCGGGAAGTTCGCTTTTTTCTTGGTCATGCAGGTTTCTATCGGCGTTTCATTTAGGATTTCAGCAAGACTGCCCAACCCTTTTCCAACCTTCTCCATAAGGACACTGACTTTGTATTTGATGATGCTTGCAAGGCGGCCTTCGATCATTTGAAGCGTTGCTACGACTACGGCACCGATAATCAAGCCCCGATTGGTGCCTCCCCTTCGAGTTGATGTGTGATGCTTCCAACTTTGCGGTTGGTGCTATCTTGGCATAGCGGGTTGATAGAGCATCTCATGTGATTGCATATGCCTCAAAGACTTTGGATCCTGCCCAGTCCAATTACACCACTACTGAGAAGGAGTTGTTGGCTATTGTATTTGCTTTTGATAAGTTTAGGTCATATCTCTGCAAGTAGAGTAGTTGTTTTCTCGACCATGGAGCTTTGAAATTTCTTTTGAAAAAGGTAGATGCTAAGCCACGACTCATCCGGTGGATGCTTTGTTGCTCCAAGAGTTCGATGTTGAGATTTGAGACGAAGTGGAGCACAAAATTGGGTAGTCGACCACTTGAGTCGCATCACTCATTCTCCCTCTCACCCCTCTTCTATTCGGATGATTTCACGATGAGCAAAACTTCTACAAATTTTGCAAGGTAAGCTTCCATGGTATGCCGATCTGGTTAACTACTTGGTAGCCGGTGTTTTGCACTCGTAGATTCCACTGTGGCCCAAACCCTTAAATTAAAGAGTGAGTCTAAATATTATGTTTGGGATGACCCTTATCTATGGAAGTTTTGTAGTGACCAAGTAGTTAGGAGATGTATGCTCGATCATGAGTTTCACTCTATATTGCATTTTGCTCATGCTTCGCTCTGTGGTGGTCACTTTGGACCACAAGGAACTCGCTAGGAAAGTATTAGACAAAGGATTATTTTGCCTTCCTTGTTTCATGATTCCCATCTTGTTTTGTAAGTCATGTGATAACCTGTCAAAGAGAAGGAGTATTTCCCGTAGGCATGAGATGCCCCAGAACCCTATATTTCCTGCTTCAAATGGTTATGTCTCAAAATGGGTTGAGGCGAAAGCCACCCGGACTAATGATTCTTCTGTGGTGGTGGATTTTGTTAGGTCTAACATTTTCTACAGATTTGGTATTCCTAGAGCCATTATCAGTGACCAGGGTTCTCATTTTTGCAACCGAAGCATGGGTGCCTTGTTATGCAAGTATGGAGTGCTCCACAAAGTCTCCACAGCATACCATCCTCGACCAACTGGCCAAGTTCAAGTCTCAAATAGAGAGATTAAGCAAATCCTTCAAGACCGTTAACTCTACCCGGAAAGATTGGAGTAAGCGATTAGAGGATGCTTTGTGGGCATATCGCACCGCCTACAAGACTCCGATTGGGATGTCTCCTTATCGGCTTGTCTTTGGTAAGACATGTCATCTTCCGGTTGAGTTGGAGCATCAAGCCTATTGGACCATTGCGATTAACATGGATTTGGCTAAGTCCGAGATGGAGAGGAAGCTACAATTGCAAGAGTTGGATGAGCTTAGATTGGATGCCTATGAGTTCGCGGTTATACAAGGAAAAGACTAAGGCATTCCATGATAAGCATATTCTCGAGGAAAGAATTTTTTGTGGCCGAAAGTTCTTCCGTTTAACTCCCGTTTGAGGTTTATGCCTGGTAAGCTTCGATCTAAATGGGATGGCCCTTTTGAGATCACTAACATTTTTCCATTTGGTGCTTGTTGAGCTATGTGACCCACCCACAGGGACGAACCTTTAAGGTCAATGGGCATCGCCTTAAGCCATTTCACGAGGGATCCCAAAGCAGTGTACTCGAGGAAGCGAGATTCTCCTCATTGATTGCACTTATCCTCCATAAACCCCTTGGGGAGTATTCTTCTTTCTTTCTCCTTTTTCTTCTATTTGTTTTCCTTTTTCTCGCTTTGTTTTTTTGAAAATAAATACAGTCTCTCATTCTATGATTGCTACATATTATGAACTAGGACATTTTGGTTTTAAAGGATCATTCTCTTGGGTCTACCATTCTTGACTCTTCGATTACATATCTTGGAAGTTGATTTGGTGATGTTGGTTACTTAAGTTGGTGTTGACCTTGTGAGATTTTGGGCCCGTATGAATGGAATTCATCTTTTACCATTCTTTCTTTCATGTGTGCATCTCGCTCATGATTTGTGTTCTCTAGAACTTGCTCCTTTTCTTTTTGAAACTACATTTTTCACTTACGTGCATAAGTATGATGGAAGCTTGTTTTCTTTCTTTTATTTTCCTCACTTTGGCCAAATAGCCTTTCCCTTGCATTATGATTCCTTTGCTAGCCCTTTGTGCCTTTTTGACTCATTCTTTTCTAAGCCACATTACAAGCCTAAGCGAAAAACCATTTTATTCCGCACCTTGAAAATTTATCGAGCATTGGTTTCACCTTGTTTTGTGTTTAAGTGTGGGGGTTGCTCGGAGTGAAACAGCTTTAAGTGTGGGGGATGTTTGCTTTTGTCATTGTGATTATGTATATAGTATAGTTTCATTTTCAAAAAAAAAAAAAAAAAAAGAAAAAAAAAAAGAGAACAAAAGAAAAAGAAAAGAAAGAAAGAAAGAAAAGCGAAAAAAAAAAGAAATAAAGAAAGAAAATACATAGAGAGAAATGAGATATATAAGTAAAATAAAAATTTTCTTACATAGAGAATGATTGTGTTAATTAGTGCTCTTTTTAATTTCTTTGGTGCTTAGCCTCTCATTCCATACTATTACCTACCTTCACCCTAACCCCATTACAACCTTTCATAACAAGCTCTCTTGATTTGTGCATGCATGTGTTATGAGTAGTGGAGACGATAAATTGAGCAAGCTTATGGTAGAACAATTTTCTTGAGTAGAATTTGAGCGATACATTTATTTACCTTAAACACTTGAGAGATTGATTTATTGAGTGCATCATTTGAGAGACCATCTTTTGTGATTAGCATCATCGATTGAGATTACCATGAATTGTAATTTGAGATGAAGGGATTATGGTCTTGATTGATTGATCTCTTGGAGCTTTGTGTCCCTTGTTCAATTTTTGCATTGTTATCAATTGTTAGAAAAGAAGAGTTTCTCCTTTAGGTCTTTTTCTTTGAATTTTGCTCGAGTGCAAAAAGATAAGTGTGGGAATTTGATAATTGAATATTTTATACACTACTTTTTGTCTCTTGATTTATAATTTAGGACTCTTTAGCTAATAAATAATGACTTTTATACTTATTTGGGCTTTGGGTCTTTTATTATATTTTAGCCATTATTTAATAATAAATTCTAGTTTTACATTGCTTCATTATTTTTACCATAACTCTTGAACCAGACATCGGATTTGCCTCATTTTTGTCTCATATTTCAGATGATTCAGAGAGCTACAATTGTTATGAAGACATGAAGAGCACATTTAGACAACAGGGCGGTCGATTTTGGAGCTGAAGTCATATGTATTTTTGGGCTCGAATTTTGTAATTAAAGCCCATTTTATTTTATTTTCGTTTTGGGCTGACCCATTTCCATTTTAGGTTTAGGTTTAAGTTAGATGGCAGCCACAAACATTCAGTCATTCACATTTTTAGATTTTATCGATCAAAATAGGAGTTTCAAAATTCTCTCAACTGTTCTTCGTGTTCTTCATGTTCATGATGAATTTCTTCATTTCTTCTTGATTTTTGTTTCCTTATAACCATGATGGGCTAAGCTACTGTGATTAACCCATGGATTGAGGATTCCACTATCCAGAGGACTCGTTCTTGACGGTAACAAATTCGTTTTGTAATTTTGAATTCGATTTACTTTCGGATTGGGTGTTAGATTTAACGCCCAGATTGAGATATCCCAAGGATCGAGTTCGAACTAGGTTTAAGTGCTTGTTGTTCGATCGCATAGTGACACGCCGCTATTCGAATAAATGCTAGGCGATTGTCTAGTTGAGGGATTTCTGGATGAACGCAGAGATTTCGGTTCGTCCAGAATCAATCATGAATTCGTTACAAATATGTTTTCGTCCGAGGAAGGGAAGTGGTGGAATTTGAAATCCTGGGTTAATCTTCTTTTTATCGTGTTTACTTCATTCGTTTATGTTATTTCATTTTTATTCTCTTTGAATCAAAACCCCCAATTTTTTACTGTTTTATTGCTGTTCGAATTGAACCGATTGTGAATTGGTTGGGAAACGACCCGTGTTACATTATGCTGCAAATCCTTTTCTAATCTGGTTATTTTGGGAGATTATGGAAAATCTCTGTCAATTGCCCACCAATAAAGTCCTTACATCGGTGAGATTCGAGCCCACAACTTTATGGTTATGAGCTAAACATCTTACCAACCGGACCAACCTTTGTTGACGAGAAAGCAAGGCTTTGTGTGTGAGTATTGAATTTTTTTAGTAACTTAGGTCTGTATTAAATTTATCTTTCTTTCAAAATGTATCATGCCAATTTGTTAGGATATACCTCAATATTATATGCCTTCAATTCAATAACTAAAGTGAGACTCTGAATATATCTTAATATTTTCCTTACTCCTTTTTTTCCCATGTTTTCCCATTTATTTTTATCTTGAGCTAGTACTTCTTTTTTAAGTCGAGCTAGTACTTCTTTTTTAAGTCTCAAGGGTATTAGGTCCCAACATTCTTTATTTTCCTTATTCTTCATTTCTTTGTGTCCCACAAGTCAAATGACTCTAATACAAATTGATTTATTTTTTGAGTAATTTGAATATATATTAAATTACTTTTTCTATCAAAATAGCTTAAGCCAATTAGATATTATATATATGAACTTTATATACCTTCAATTTTGTTACAAATCGAATAAGGCCCATACTCAATGTATGGCCCAATAGGAAATATATTGTGTATCAGGACCTACCTATAATAAAAGGGGATCCTATCTTATCTACAATCCAGGTATATCTAAATGTATATCTGGCGGCTAGGATATATCGGGGCCTTGGATCACAGGGCCCAAGCGACTCAACCTAAGGTAAACTCTATAAATACAGAGGTCAAGCCCTAAGGTACACACATTCTAGGTTCTAACTCTGAACTATTTACATACAGTCACACAGAGCACACACCCCACCCCTTTGTCTAAACGCCTGTGTGTGTCTCGAACTACATGGACTTTGATCCCTCTACAGGGTACATAGGCCCTAGACATTGTTCCTAGGTCAAGTCCGATTCAATCAATATCAAACAGGCTAGTCCATTAGGGCTAGCCAAATCTGTGTTCTACACCAAAACATTGGCGCCGTTCGTGGGGACCGTAAATTTTGATTCCCATGACCAATGATGGTCATCACCAGAAGCAGTAGGGTCAGATGCCTTTGCACGGGAAGCTCCTGAAAATCCACCGTAGCAAAATCAAGAACCGTAGCAGCCTGTGAAGGGATTCAGAGAAACAATTGTTGTTTGAGCAACGACTTTGGTTTTGAGCTGCTTCACATGATTCTTCTTTTAATTCTTCTTGTATCCACATGACGAGAAGATAGTTGGAAGGATCGCCAGGTTCTCTCTTTGGGAACCCAGGATCGTCATCCTCTCTCCTCGGGAACCCAGGATCCTCATCCTCTATCCTTGGGAACCCAGATTTGAGCAACGACTGTGGTTTTGAGATGCTTCACATGGTTCTTCTTTTAATTCTCCTTGTATCCACCTGACGAGAAGATAGTTGGAAGGATCGCTAGGTTCTCTCTTTGGGAATTCTTTTAAGAGGGGGTGTGTATCAAGAAGCACATAAACCATACGTTTAGTCCTTAAACGAGCGACACTTTTCAATTCTGGCATAAATTTAGATGCCCTATTTGGATCTTTCGGAAACCCAGGATCCTCATCCTCTCTCCTTGGGAACCCAAACTTTTCAACTCTGGCATAAATAAGCTTCCACATGACGAGAAGATAGTATGAAGGATCATCATCCTCTCTCCTCAAGAACCCAGGTGTTGGGATCCGTACAACGTAGCGGATTAAAAAAACTTACGAATCCCGTCCCGAGGATCACTCAGGAGCGTTTAAACCTAGGCTAGTGAATCCGAAATTACCTTAGGAGAATTCGTTTGCGGCTCGTTCTTCATTGAACAAAGGCTACCTCCTCGATCACCAAGACAACTCGTAGGATCGTCTTCCTCTACCGGTATCCACACGAACAACTCTCGAACACGGCTACGGCGGCGTGCTAGCGCCTCTTGTGCGTCTCTCTTAATTTTCCACTCTAGGTTTTTCTCGCGGCTTTTAAGATGCGCTCGACAAAATGTCCCGTGAGTTTTCTAAACTCGTTCGCGCATTATATAAAATTAATCCTCATTAATTTTGAAATTTAAATTTCAAATATGGATTAAAATACATTAATTACATCAATCAAATCGATGTAACGTATTTAATCCGCATTAAAAGATGATTTGAAATTCGAATTTGGAATTGATTAAAATAAATGTATTAATTAAATCCATCTAATAGATCTAATCAAATCCATTTATTTAATCCAAATTAAAAGCCTTCTCGATTTAATTTATCTCTATAAATTAAATCGAGAAATAATATCTATCTATTTAATTTAAATTGGACATACCATATCTCAATTTAATATTAAACGGATATACGATATCTTTATTCAAAAATTAAATGAGATACAATATCTCAATTTGTTTTAGATATTTAATTTATCAAATAAATTAAATACAAAACAAATATATTAATATTATAATCTCTATTAATAATATTAACATATATTAATTTCGAATTTAATATATATATATACATATACATATACATATATATATATATATATATATATCCTAGATTAAATTCAGTATTCATTAAATCTTAGACGTATCTAAGATTCAATGAATCTGGACACATTCGCTCGTGTTGAGTTATTCTTGTGTGCGACCCTGCAGGCCCATATGAGATTGGCAGTGGGCCAACACTGTGTTAGCCCACAAATCGCAAGCGGCCTCTAGCAAGACATTGCGACTACCCAATTCACATGGGGATCGATGACACGATACAACCTATCGTACAACCATGTCACGTCCCTTTTGTCACGCGATAATTTGGTCAAGGATGAGGCATGGATAATGTCAACTTCCTTTTCTTGACCATTACTTTCTCGATTCTCGAGTAGTCTAATAAGTGAAATGGAAACTCCTTTCCATCATAGTATGGCCATACATTTCTTAGACTCACTCATCGAGGGGCCCGAAAGATTATCTCTTTACAAATGTGAGGGACAAATTCCATCTTGACCATTCACATCCCTCCGCATGAAAACCACCGATCCCAATCCCAGCCTTTATCATCACCCTAATCAAAGGTGAACTTTGACTAGGTCAAAGACTGTGATTCATCATGTAGGAATCCATGATGATCTCAGTCATGTGGCGTCGTGACGCGGTTATACATGAGATAAGCTTATGACTAGATCCATGCAGCTTTCTCATAGTGGGTCGGTCTAGCACCTTGTACTCTTACAAGTGCCCATGACTTTGATTCGTATCTCCATACCTCATCAAAGTCATACGGTCTTATCTCATCTTCGCTCCGCGTGGATGACCGACCCGGACATTTAGGATATCATCTATAAGATATATCCAGGGATCAGTTATCAATACGAACATGCAAACGAAAATGATAACTCAAGAGAATACTTTAAATAACTTAAATATCCAAAGTACAATGAATTGCCCCTAGGGCATAATTTCCAACACCAGGATCGTTCTCCTCTATCCTTGGGAACCCAGACTTTTCAACTCTGGCATAAATTTAGATGCTTTATTTGGATCATAAGCTTCCACATGACGAGAAGATAGTATGAAGGATCATCATCCTCTCTCCTTGGGAACCCAGACTTTTCAATTCTGGCATAAATTTAGATGCCCTATTTGAATCATAAGCAACCACAACATTTGAATTCTCTATGCCATTTAGTTCAAAGGAGTTATTTTCACGACTCGGGGATGCAGGGAGGTCAATAATAGGATCACACTACTTTATGTTTGCCTTGGCTATATCTGCTTTGTGTTTATCTTTTCTATATTATTTACCTTAGAAAGAGTTAGCGGATTACTAAAACCCTCCGAACATATAGCACTAGCATCTAATCTCATTGAACTATTATTTGGCCTATTAGAATTGTTTTGAGGCAGGGCAAATGAGTAAATCAAGATAGCTGAGGTTGTGGTTAAGCGAGGCTGATTCAACACCTATGGCGTCTCGACTCCATCGCGATAGTTGAGGTTGATGATACACCGAGATGAGGAGGTGCCGAGACGCCGAGGTACGCCGAGATTGCTAGATGCCGAGATTCAGAGAATGCTGGGATATACTCTTAGTGCATGTCGAGATGTGCTCTCGGCTGGGATTTGTATTTCCCTTTTCTGGATCTAGTTGTTTCCCGGCAGGGCAAACGAGCAAATCGAGAAATCCGTCAAGCATTTATTGGGCAAAAGCGTCATGCTGTAGTAACTCCCTAAGCTACATCTAGATGAGTATCACCCTATTTATCTCATAGATGCTCAATCTTTGCTTATTATCAATTATCTATAAACGTGTATGAAGTTAGACTCGGTGAACTGAATCTAATTAACGTTCGGATCCACGTAAAAGTTTTGAAGGCGGACCCAGTTACACCAAATCCAGTTAAAACCTCGGCCCCGTGTAAAGTTTTGCGAGTCGGACCTGGTTACACCAAATTTGGTTAAAATCCAGGATCCGTGTAAATTCTTGCGACTAAGAAGAAAAGGCGGACCTGGTTACACCGAATCTGGTTAAAATCTCGGCCTCGGGTAAAGTTTTGAAGGCGTACCCCGATTGCACTTAATATGGTTAAAATCTGGGCTCTGTGGAAAGTTCTGCGAGAAGCGAGGAGAAGCCGAACCCCGGTTACACTTAATACAGTTAGAATCCGGGCTCCGTATTAAGCTTTGCGTTAGAATCTGGGCTCCATGTTAAGCTTTGTGGTAACTTATTTTCCTCCCACTTTTTGGTTGCCAATAAAGAATAATGTATATATTTTTCATTGCTATAACATATCTAACTTGTTCGTCCGAGTACCTATTAAGTTTGGAACCTGATAAAGTGAATTTATCAGAGTTAAAATCCGAGTTCCGCGTGGAGTTCGTCCCTATGAAAGGGAACAAAGGTGGAACCTAGTTAAAATGATCACAATTAGATCAGAGTTCTGTGTAAAAACAAATTTTGGGTTACGACACCTACCTTGGACAAACAAATTTCGGGTTACGACACCCATCACGGATAAACAAATCAAGGGTTACGACACCCATAGTGGAAAAATGAATCCATGGTAACTAAACCTGGTTTCGAATAAAGCGTGGAGCAAATGGAACGAACGGTTAAATCCGCGTTTCCATGATCGGTTTGGAACCTGGTAACATCGAAAGAACGGTTAAATCTACGTTTCCATGATCAGTTTGGAACCCGATAAAGCTGAGGATGAAGACAGTTGACTCCGCGCTCCTTAATCGGACCCCGGATAAACTAAAAATTATATAGTTGACTCCGCGCTCCTTAATTGGACGTCGGATAAACTAAAAATTATCTAGTTGACCCCCACTCTTTAATTGGACCTCGGATTAACCAAAGATTTTCCAGTTAAATCCGCGCTCCTTAATTGGACCCCGGATTAACTGAAGATTACCATCAGGGCCAGTGAGCTCGGGTTCTATATTACATGAAGTCACTATTACATGCCTTCATGAATTTGATGCACAGTGCACACTATCGATAGCTTAAGCATTACACCGAGGTCCCCAAACCCGGTCACAAATAAAACCCATCTAGATGGACTACACCAGGGCCAACGAGCCCAGGTTAAGAGTATCGTGAAGTTGTTGATACCAGCACTCACGAAAATTGACGTGTCAATACTCGCTCCTAGATAAGAAGATGAATTGTCATTCTGACCCTGATCAGGTCAAAATGTTTAAGCGTTGGGTTTCAGACACCATGGCTGGACATGTGACAGTTTGCCCTTATCCTGGTTATGAACCCGGACAATGGAACCGGAACTCGGTAGTGAGGTTAAAATGAAAACCCTACGTGGTTAAAATAAACACCCTTTGCGGTTAAAAAAGACAACCCTACCACAGATTCCCAAACGTCAAGTCTAGAAGAAAACGTAGATCTGCATTACTAAAGACCTTGGCCCGGTCATTCAAAAGAACTCTGAACATATTTTCAAGTTCATATAATCAACTTATTGTTGAAATGAAGATTAACCTCGGACATGAGATCCAGGTTAAATAGTTAATGCACCCCGGAAGCCCAGAGCCCTTGACTGCCAAGCTAGGGGGCAACTACTATACAGTTGCCAATGGTGTGAGAAGAACTAACGAAAGCCCTCACAAGGTTATTTGAATTTTCAAATGCCGACCCAGTTGCTTGAACGTTGCTAGTGAAAAAGCATGTTCACCATTAAAAGAGGTCGAGGTAAGCAAAAAAAAAAAAAGAACGATGGAAAGGTAAATAGATCCCGCCTTGGGAAAAAGCCTATCGCCTAAACAAGCAAATCGGTAGCAGAATACGATTGAATTTCAAATTAGTCAAGACTCAGACAAAAGCAAATCAAGCTGGAACAACTCGGATACGAAAGATCCCGACCTTGAAGTTAGGCAAACCACCTTGACATTACCCCAGATCTTCGAGACTTTACCTCAGATCTTTGGAGTAGATGACTTCAATAGCCGGGATCAACACCTGGATTCAAATGTAGCCGAACCATCTCGGCACTACTCAGGATCTTTGAGATAAGACCTCGGATCTTTGAAGTAGGCCACCTTGATAGCCAAGATCAACGTAATTCGACTTGGCGGTGTAAGGCCCACGATAGCAAAGCTCGGCTAGTAAATGTAACTGGTAAAATCGACTGGGGGCAAAATACATCTCGGCAGCTCAAAAGCTTGAACTACCGGGCTGGGGGCAACTGTTACAGATATGAATAAAGCCCATACTCAATGTATGGCCCAACAGGAAATATATTGCATATCAGGACCTACCTATAATAAAGAGGGATCCTATCTTATCTACAATCCAGGTATATCTAAATGTATATCTGACGGCTAGGATATCAGGGCCTCAGATCACAAGGCCCAAGCGACTCAACCTAAGGTAAACTCTATAAATACAGAGGTCAAGCCCTAAGGTACACACATTCTAGGTTCTAACTCTGAACTATTTACATACAGTCACACAGAGCACACACCCCACCCCTTTGGCTAAACGCCTGTGTGTGTCTTGAACTACGTGGATTTTGATCCCTATACAGGGTATGTAGGCCCTAGGCGCTGTTCCTAGGTCAAGTCCGATTCAATCAATATCAAATAGGCTAGTCCATTAGGGCTAGCCAAATCTGTGTTCTACACGGGCGAAGGTGGAGCTAAATCACCAAGAGGGGGTGAATTGGGGATTTTGAAACTTTTTCGATTTGCTGTTTTTAAATACGGCAAAGCGAGAGGTGAACGAAAGATGTAGAGAAGAACAACTAGACACAAGGATTTATCTGGTTCGGTCTAACTCCTTGACCTACGTTCGGTTCCCGGACACTCGGGATTTCCACTATATCAATTGATTACACACTCTGTACTCAAGAGTAATTCTCTCACTAGAACTTACTCTCCCTTACAAGTTGTAATCAATGAACCCAATCACCAAGTCTCCAGACTTGTGATACTTTACAATAAATGATTTACAAGTAGAAACTCTCTGTAAGAGTAGATAATGATAAACACTTGAAGCTTGTGTATCAAAAGATACAATATAGATGAAAACTGAAAGATAAGTGTAAGACTTGAATGCAATTCGTTTTCAGCGGTTGTGGTTGTTGGAAAGACTTGAATGCAGCTCTATTTATACTCAGAGATCATTAAATGACCGTTGCTTTCCTAATAGATCCGTTCGAGAAGTTCAGCCAAGGTTAAAGAATTGGTTTAGGCATCTTCTCTCTCTAATTTCCTCTTAATCCAACTGTCCAGAAGATGAGAGTTGACTCTCTGTGAATTAATCCGTTGGAATAGCAGCTGCTAGATGTAGAAATCATTCTTTAATTCTTTGTAGGCATGTGCAGATGGATTACCCAAAAGTATGCAACTTTCTCGGGTTTGCATTTAATGTCTTGACATCACTTTTGCTTTTGCTTTAAACCTTCAATGTACATTCTCTAATCATCTGAAACTCATCAATAAAGTGGTTAAACATATCAAGAAACATTAGAGATTAACCATAGGAAGTATTAAGATCAAATAAGAAGGTTTCACAAATTCGTCAGGTTTGATTTTCAAACTTAGCGTTCAATACTCGAGTATGCTCATCAATACTCGAGTTTGTCACCGTGCACTTAAGTCAATACCCGAGTATTCATTTTGATACTTTAGTATTCTTCTTCCGAGAGGAATCATCGAGACTTGACCTTTGGACTTTAATGTTGAAATAAGGGAAATACTCGAGCATACAAATCCATACTAGAGTTTTGAACTTTTGATATGAAAATAAGTTTAAGTTCAAAAACCTCAATACTTGAGTATTGATTTCAATACTTGAGTGTTCAAATCATTGACAAAGAGCAAAGCTCTCTGTATGCCCAATACTCGAGTTTCCAACTCAATACTCGAGTATGCATTCATTTTGAAAAACTTTGTGAAGTCTTTCCCAAGTCAATACTTGAGTATTGAAATGAATACTTGAGTATTCAATATATGCATAAACCTTGTAGTCTTTAAATGGTCCAATACTCGAGTTTCTATACCAATACTCGAGTATTCAAGGAGTTTGAAAACTTTGATAAATTGATGTCAAGTCAATACTTGAGTTTTCAAATGGATACTTGAGTATTCATAAACAAGTGTTAATTAAGTACGAAAACTTTGTGGAAATCCAATACTCGAGTATGCAAGACCAATACTCGATTTTTCATAAGATGAGAAACTTGATGACTCTCTGTATGACCAATACTCAAGTATTCAATTGAATACTTGAGTATTGAGAACTTAAGTCAATGTTGAAATTGTCTCTGTGTGTTCCATACTCGAGTATTCATATCAATACTCGAGTTTGGCTCAGTCAAAAACTTGGAGTGCTCTCGTAAGTCCAATACTCGAGTATTGTGTCCAATACTTGAGTATTGATTTGTGTAATGGTTTTTGAGCAACTCTGTCAAAGTCAATACTCGAGTATTGAGACCAATACTCGAGTTTGGCTTTGACAGTAAGTTTTTCAACTTACCAAAGACAAACTTCAATGTGTGTTTACAATTGTTAATTATCATCAAAACACATAGAGAACTAACAAGAACAAATTTAATATCCAATGCGTGACTCTTAATATATCCTGTATATATATCTCTAACTTTATGATGATCTACTGAGATATATTTGAAACTAGCTCAATGCATTACTAACACCACCAAAAATTGATAGTTTTTTCTGTTGTTTCTTTCTCGGCCTTCTGCAAATTCGATATTTAGAGCCTCAAATTCTTCGCCCAAAATCTGTGTGGGACCCTTTCATAGAAATTAACGACAAAAAAATTACAAGTAATTTATCCCCTCGGTTTATTCTCCACTTGTTTATTATTTTCATCACCATTGACACTATATATAAAATTATCCCTCTCTTTTTCTTTCTCCATCCAATGCATAACCTGTATCATCAGATACTATGAGTCAAGACAACCAAGTTTCTGGTTCTAGAATCATATTACTTTTATTTTTCAACTTAATCAGTTTCTTGCTGTATTCTTGACTTATAGTTTCTGCATATATAATTTTTTTTTAAAAATATTTGTTGAGATAGAGATCATAATATGTATTTGAGAGATTGATATATAATGATTTTGTACATGCAGAGGCTTATCCTCCATCAAAACCAGTAATGGCTTATCCTCCTTCGAGTCAGCCTGATCAACACCACCGAACACCACCACTTGGATATCCGACCACTGTGAAAACTGTTCAATATTCGTCACATAATATCGTCGCAGACACCAAAAATAAGGGTGAAGGTTTCTGGAAAGGATGGTGAGTTTCTCTCTCTTTTCACTTTCTCATCATCTCTTTATTTATTCCCATACACAAAACACAATTAATCCAACTTAATTTGTAATCGTTGCATGCACTTTTTTTTTTTTCTCTATTTGATTATATATAATATTACAGGTGAATTACTTGGTATGTTTTGTTTGATAACTTGGGCTGTTTTGCTCTGCAGTGTTGCTGCCATATGCTGCTGCTGGGTCGTGGATTTTTGCTGTGGATGTTGATTATTGAGAGTTCTTGACTCTGCTTGATAGTTTATGTGAATCAACGATAAACCTTTTTCATTTCCTTTTCATTTTAGTCGCTATATGCTTAGACGATGGGGGCAAATTACGAGATTAGAGGGAAAAATAACGTTTTAATTTCCCTTAAATTATAATATGCTCTTGTAAATGTCTCCTCTCTTGACAGAGACAGGTTCAGTACGCTCATAGTTGTTACCATGCATCAATAAATATAATAATAGAGGTAAAATGCTTCAATGGAGGAATTACTATATACATTATCCTCATACTTGCTGGTTGACCTCTGAATAACTTGTAAATTGATGTCAACTTGCTATTAAACTTATGTTAGCCGCAAACTCAATTGAACTCGCAAGTTAACACATCACGTTTATCGTTTTTCTATTTCTAATTTACAAAATGAATTAGCTAACTATTAAACTCACGCTAGCTTTTTAGATTTCATCATATTAAGTGGTTTCATATGAACTGCATAAAAATTTATATGTTGAGTTTGATAAATTATAAATGCCTTGATGGATTTTATTTCAATTATTTGGATTCAAAATATATTTAAATCAAATTATTGTTATTTCTTTTTACTAACTATGGTCCTTAATATAAAATTTACCTAGTTAGGGATTGGATTTGGTCCTAAATATAAGACCCCTCACTTTGTTTCCTAAATTTATAATTTTTCTCCAAACATCTCTATTGATTACACATATTAAGGAGCTTTTATCCAAAATCAGAGTAGTCATGATAAAATATATTATTTAAGCAAAACCAACATATATTTGTTACAAATAACTAACATTCTTAATTTAACTAAATTAGTCAACTAGTTTTTATATTATGGACATGGGGTAGTATTTTAAATATGCAATCACATATTTGTAACAACTATTTATTGATAAAAGTAAACTCTTAAGAGTTTATAACTCGAGTTTGTTTAAACTCGTGAGTTAGACAACCTTACTACAAATATTACTATATAAATTGTGATATATGACAATTATTATCACCCATAAATAATGGTTCCAAACTGTTATTTATTCTGGATCTATTATAACGGAATTGGTATAACACTTGTTATGTATTGAGGCTTGGTGAGACCATAGTATGTACGTTGTTGTGATAATAATTAAAGGGCACACGTGATCAAGTGTCATAATATATGGTAATGCTTCCTAGATACATAACGGTCTCATTTTAACAACCATTATTTATTTAGTAACATACATAATGATTCTTATGTAAGAATTGTAACTTTTAATAAAAATAAATAAAAGTCTCATGTCGACAACCGTTATGTATTTAGTACATAAATAACGGTTAATAAGAACTGTGAACTTTTATAATACATAACCGTTTTGTATAATAACAGTGATGTATAGATGTTAGACTCTTCAAGTGAGAGTGTCTGAGCTAGTTGGACTCGTCTGTATATAATAGAACAATACCTCTCACATCAAGTGGCTAAGCAATTTGATATGGATCAAGACATTCCAGGCTTTGGGGGAAGAATCAATGGCAACAGTTGACGTATATATGTGATAATGTAATTGTTGGCCTATAATTGTGTCTCTTGAAAGGAATTAACCCTGGAAAGCAAAGGCCTATGAGGAAAAAACATACATCCCTATCAGAAAAAGCCCAGGGGTATGCAAACCATTAAGGTCAAAGGTTTGTATACCCTCTGCGCTCTTTTTTATAGGGATATTTGTTTTTTTCTTATTTGCCTTTGCTTTCCAGGCGTAATTGCCAAATAGACACATGGTGTAAGTGAACACTTACTGTTGGTCGATTTCCTTATGGCAAGTGAACCATTCAAACAAGTAATAAAGTGTAAGTAGAATTATCGTCCCACAGAGACTGTACTGTTGATACTAAAGATGATGTCATTTTCTTATGACAATTGTGTGAAGTGAAAGTATAGTTGGTTTGTTTGTTTTAGCTATTATTAATGACAAATAGGTAAAATATTGATCTGAAGTCGAAGGAAAATATCAGTTTAAAAGTAGGCTGAGTTCGGATTCTATCCTAAGTCGTAGTATTCCCCTAGTTTGCACGCAACGCATTGCTATAGCAATTATGCTGCACAACTTCCGCAATTCTACAACATAGCCGTCTTTCACAACGTTATTCAGTTAACCCACCACTATCCTATACAGAAACATCTGCATTTTGTAAATACAGTCCTTGATCTACTTCTTCCATATTCCTATGATGATTTTCCAGTTTAATTGTCGGTTTTAACCTAGGTGTTCTGGTTATGAGTGGTGGACCCATTCCTGTAGCCTACAATTTAGGTTGAGCCGTGTATGGGTTCACCAACAAACATTGTCTAATAGATGTCTAACCTTGACTCTCGTCCGATAAAATGAGGCTACTGATCTAGTCCTTAGCGTCTACTAACCGACTATATATTAAATTACTGTTAAACAAACTGAATATATTCCTCCAGTCCTAATTATAGGAGCACTTTTGTAGTGCAATTTGCACTACAAAAGTGGTCTTATAATTAGGACCGGAGGTAGTATTAAATTAAGAACTTAGCAAACCGGGTTCATTCCACAACTTAGAAATCCATCCTCACTCAGCTAGTAGAAGTTTAGTTTATGACTGATGAGGGAAACACAAAACAGAGTAATGCAGAACAGCCCATGGAAAGATTTGTGGAAATAAAATAAAAGAAGGAAATAGAGGAGCTCATTAGAATGATCAACGGCGTAAGAAGCATCCTATCACGTGATGTCTACGTGCTCTATAATCCGTCTAACTCCAGGGAAGAGTTGGGTATTCGTCTACAATTATCTCGATCAATAGTTCTCTTGTTCCTTCGGTGTGAGTCTAGTCGGATTAGAATTGTACTAACTTCTCTGACTCTCATGACTTCGACAACTCTTTTAGGTTTAGCCATGCTTTCCTTTTATAGTCAGGTCCTCTCACGCCGTTTGTCCAGTGAGTTGGGCCTTCTAAATTTGTCAGGTCCAAATCCATAGATTCGGTTGATTGATCTTCTTTTAATACTAAGGGATTCTTCAAATCTTTCCTTTGATTTTCCGCATCTTCTGATTCAGCCTTAATCAATTCAGCCGTCATCTAAATGTCTGTTTGGATGACCTGTATTAATTTCTTGAAAACTCACGAGGAAAGGTCAGAGTAATGTAGCGCATAATTTTGTATTACTTAGGATGCTACACCATAGTGGTCACATTGTATTGCTTGCACAAATGTGAGCATACCATATGCTATAGCTTTGTATCAGCTTCGTTATGCGTTTTCACGGTAAACCATAAAGTAGTCCTTTTCTTATGCATATGAGCAGGATAATGATGTGGATGCAGCAATTTGTAGGATCTATCCTTTATTTCCCTATGTGAATGAATTCTTACACATTGTATCAGATAGCATACAATTAAGCTCAAATTCATCATTCAAAATAGTCAAAACACATAGGGAAAACATGGCATAAATATGACTCATCAAACTCCCCCGCACTTAGCTTTTTGTACTCTTGGGCAAAACAGAGATAAAAAGATAGGGCACAAATAACCTTGCAGCTTTACTCTTGTCTTAAGAACGATGTTTCCTGTCATTGTCTTAAGTTCAATTTACTCGTGCAAACAATCCCACTGCTTAGTAGTGGTGGGATGTAATGTTGAGCATTGCTCTCGCAAGGGGGCGTCAAGAGATTCTCGGGTGAAGTGTATATCTGCTCTCTTACATTGAGGGACTTTTTTCTCTCTGCATGCTAGCCTAGAAATTCTATAGGCTTGTAAAAGTTCTAAGGTTAACTCCCAGCATTTGAACTTAGTTGCATCAAAAGGACTTTCTTGGATTGTAATGTAAGGAGTGGCTTGTTGTGTGTGGAGATGGTGAATAAAATGAAACATGCTATAGCAAGGCGCTAGACAAGCCTTTAAAACAAGTAATAATGATGTTGCGCTTGAATAGGCCCTATTTAGTATTGATGCTTTGTGTTACCACAATTTTTTCCACATCACTTTGTCATGACTTTTGTACTATAGGCGATATGCTATAGCATTGTCACATACATCTTTCAGTCAATCTGGCTGTCTGTTTCCCATTATAGTAATATGTGTATGGCTCAAAGGGGTAACAAGGGGATCTTGATATCAGTGGCTTGTGTATGGGATTTGTGGGTGAATCATGAATGCCTTCATCTTATGCAGTTTTATTCAGATGCAAGATATCAAAACTAGAGAAATAAGACAAACCAAAGACAGTTCTTAACACTAGTAGGCATGCTCATTGAATTATGAAAATTTAGGCTAAAAATCCTTCCATGTGGCTTAACTCTATGTTCTCCGTCACTATCACTTCGCCCTACACTGAACAATCCAGTACTCTAGGTTTCCAAAGTCTACACGGTTCAGTTCCCTTAAGACAATTTTATTTTACATGGTTATACAGATAATTGCTCTACTATTATTGGTTTCTATTCATGCTCTAAATATATATTAAAAGATCAAAATTTTGCCCGAATTGCAAAGAGTTAACTTAGGGGTTTTTCGGGGCATGTCATTCGTTACTCAAAGCAGCACACATGTAGGCATATTTCTCCCCCACACTTAAATGCTGCAATGCCCCCATTGCGACATAGCTAGTGAGTCAAGAGGAATAGGACAGGGGAGCAGGGTAATAGTGAGGAGACATGGAGCACAAGAAGAGAGCAACCAGATAATAGATAGGGGTTTTGTTTTTTTGGCCCTTGCTGCTAGCCAGCAGGGGAATGTGAGCAAGAAATGAAATGGAGCGAAAACAAAACAGGGTGAAACGGAAAAGTACCAAAAGATTTGGGCCAGGTGGCGGCCACAAGCGAGTCACACCTTGCCCACGTGAAGAGTGCTAGTAGATGCAGAGTCTTCGCCCTCGGTAGCCTCCAAGGCGGTGTCGGCATTGATGGTCTCCTATGGGCTCTTATCGTGCCTTCGCTTGTAAGAGCTTGAGGGTGCTTGGGGGATGGTTCATCGGCGGTCTATTCATCTCGAACACCGCATCGGGGAACGGTGGCAGCAGATTATAGCGAGGTGTTACATCCTTACCGGTCTCACCTTTTCAGGTGGCAGGTTAGACGGATTCCTTTTATAAGTTACCTCTCCTTTGTTATTAGTCCAATAATTATATGCTAGAGCATGCGCAATATAGTATATGACCGGTTTGGACAAACTGTTGTACTGGTAAAAGTGTAAATAAACCGATAGTAAAAGTTCCCAAAGGGTTTGGAAATGGGTACAGTCATCCAAAAATAAATACTAAAAAAATAAATATAGTCATCCTAAAAGGTAGAGTACAAAATATGATAGGGAATCCCCTATCCTTCACTGCACTACCATGACCTACCTTTCCAAAAAGGCCTTTCTAAATTAGGCTCATCCCCCTGCGTCTACAGAAGCTTCTGGAGTCCAATAATGGCCCCCAGAGTAACTGTCAATACTTATGTACTAAATGTGTGGTGTGTATGCATGCAGCTATGTCAAACATAAAATCAAAAATAATATGCCAAATATACCATATATGCAAACAGAAAACATACACGATAACCAGTCTTCGCACCGTCAAGCTGCCTTACCAAGGCAAGCCCCAAAATTACAAGAATCACAAACCATTGAGCTGCCATTCAAGTCAAGCCCTGGACCAATCCTTAGCGCTAGGAACACAATCATTAAGGCCTCAGACCCCATCATGCTCTGTATGCATATTTGGCAACAAAATACACAAAGCAAACATGACAAAACGAACATACAACAAAACACATAAAAGTGCCTGAGTAAAGCAGTTGCTACCTAGTGGGGTATGCACTGTCTTAGAATTTTAATGGGCCCACTAGCTCTCCCAAGTATGGTTTAACCCTGAATAACATCAAAATACCTTATTTTAGCATTTTCCAAAAATACCCTTACATTTTTCGTCAAAACCGAGCCATATGCAATTTTCCAGAAAAATCCAGTGAGTTTGGCCCAACTTCAAACATTTTTACTAAATTCTACAAAAATCATATTTGTATGAAACCAGAACCATCTGAACCATTAAGATGTATATTTTTGAGGAAAACATTTCTAGAGAAAGTACTTATATTTTGGCATGTGGCCCAATTTCTACACTCGGTAAGAAATTTCGTGCGCTTTTTGAACAAAATTTACCAATTTATTTTTCCTAGTAGGAAAATAAAAAAAGACACAAATGTATACATCACGATGAACCTTCGGATGTGTACTTTATGCCTGTACAATTTCAGCTCAAACCAAGTTCATTTACTACTTCAAAAACGTGGTTGAAGCTTCATTACCCAGATTTCCAGAAACTGGTAGCAAGCTTGTTTTTAACCCCATAGAAAATCACGTTTTGAACACCTTGGGACCATCAAAAAGACCAAACCCTGACCACTTGAATGAAAACCTCAAGTTTAAGCTTCAAAGGTTTGGGTTTTCATTGTTTACCTGAAATTGGAGTTCGGTTTGATGATCTTGGTAACTTGTCTCTTGTTCTTGGCTATGGAAGCTAGACTAGTCACTCTTTTCCTTATGAAAATCTTGCCCTTTATGGTGTTGGTCGATTTCCTTTATGGCAAGTGAACTAGTCGAATAAGTAATAAAGTATAAGTAGAGTATTGTCCCACAGAGACTGAGATACTAAGAAGTGACGCTCGATTGCTGTAATAGTTGTGTGAAAAGAAAGTGAAATCTGATTGATTTGGGGGGTTTTTGTGGTTACGCTAAATAACAAGAAAGTAAACAAAGTATCGTAGTCGTAAGAAGATATCAGTAGGAAATTAGGCTGAACTCAGAATCATTCTTAAGTATATCAATCCCAGTTGCTTCACATGTTGCTACAGCATTTACACTGCAAAACTTCCGCAATGCTATAACATAGATACTAATTATAATGCTATTCAGCTAACCCACCACTAGAGTCTATCGAAGCTTTCGCGTCTGATACATGTAATCCTAACTTTACTTCTCCCATATGCCTATGACAATTTTCTAGTTAGATTAACATTACAAAGCAAGGTGTCATGGTTATGAGCGGTAGACCCATTCCTGAAGCCTACAATAATAGGTCAAGCCTTGCACTAGCCTGCCTAGCAATAAGACGAGGCCACTAATCTAGCCTTTAGCTTCTGCTAATCGATAAGAATTTAACTCACTGATAAGCAAACTAAATTTATTGAATTAAGAACTAGCAACTGGGTTCATTCCAAATTTAAGAAATCATCCTCGCTCAGTGTTGGTCAATTTCCTTGATGGCAAGTGAACCAGTCGAACAAGTAATAAAGTGTAAGTAGAGTATCGTCCCACAGAGACTGAGATACCAAGAAGTGATGCTGGATTGCTGTGATAGTTGTGCAAATAGAAAGTAAATATAATTGGTTTGAGAGGTTTTTGTAATTATGCTAGTAACAGAAGTAAACAAAGTATTGTAGTTTGAAGAAGATATCAGTAGAAGTTAGGCTGAACTTGGAGTCACCCTTAAGTGCATCAATCCCTCAGTTGCTCTACCCATTACTATAGCATCTATGCTGCACAGCGTCCGCAATGCTACAACATAGCTACTAACTACAATGCTATTCGGTTAACCCACCACTATAATCTATTGAAGCTTGCACATCCATACATATGATACTAACTATACTCCTTCCATATTCCTATGGCAACTTTCTAGTTAGATATGCATTACACACAGGGTGTCAAGGTTATGCGAGGTAGACCCATTCCTGAAGCCTACAATAATAGGTCAAGCCTTGCACCAGCTACCTAGCAAACACTATTTCTCAGAGGTCTAACCTCGACTCCTTGCCAGTAAGCCGAGGCCACAAATTTAGCCCTCAACTTCTGTTAATTGACTAGTAACTAATTCATTGATAAGCAAACTGAATCTATTAAATTAAGAACATGCAACTGGGTTCATTTAACACTTAAGAATTCATCCTCGTTTAGCCATAGGAAAATCAGTTCATGACTGACGAGGAAAACACAAAACAGATAGTAGCAGAATGACCCATGATCTAAATACTAAAAATAAAGAAGAAACAGAAAGCTTGACGAAGTTCCGATGTCGTGGAAAAAGCCTTGTCACGTCACCACTCCACGTCTTCTTCTCTCCGTCGTACTGCAGGGAAGGATGCTGGGTTGTCTTGGAAATCTCATGCCTTGTGAAATCTCTCACTCTTCTTTTGAGTCTGACGAATGTGGAATCTCATTCTGGGCTCTGTGCGACTCCCTTAGGGTTGTCCTGCTGTTTCCTTTTATAATCGGCTTTTCTTGTGGCGCAAGTTCCAGCGAGCTGGGCTTTCCAAATCTGTCGAGGTCCATCAAATCTTCTGTCCTTGGTAGATTGATGCGGAGGATCAAAACTAAAAGATTTGAAGAATCCCGTAGGATCAACAGAATCATCTAGATAAAAATGTCAGAAAATATGCCGCATAGCATTGCGTCCTTTACCTTGCTATAGCTTTTGTGATGCCTTTTATTGCACTTCGAGTTTCTATCAGAATGCTATAGCATAGTATCAACTTTGCTATACGTTCTCCCTTAAAAACCAAGTAAATTGTCCCTTTCTTAGCACATGTTTAGGATGTAAATGGTTTCTATCCTTCAGTTCCCTATATCATGAATATATGCCTTTTTGCTTGGATTGTTTGCAGTTAAGCTTATATTTACCATACAATTCAGTCATTAAACATAGGGAAAACATGGCATAAACTGTGCTCATCAAATACCCCTACACTTAGCTTTTTGCACTCCTGGGCAAAATAAGATGAAGCGAAGAAAGACTTCGAACCGCAGTACTCCTGTCTGTATAACCTTGCTTACACGATTGCTTTCAGTTCTCATCCCCTATTTGGCAATCCCACTGCCCAATACTAACAACTCAAAATGCGTGGTATTGCTTAGATGAGGAAGCCTCAAGAGGCTCTCAAGTCCAGTGTTTACGCTCTCTTACCAAGGTATTTCAGTTTCTCTCTCGTCATACGGGCCCAGAAGATCCATAGCCTGTCAAAGTTCTAAGATTGCTTCCTAGCATCTGAGTATTTGTTCATCCAAAGGACTTCTTGGGTTACAATGTGAGGGTAGCCTGGTGTTTAAGATGGGAAATGAAGGTGAATGCTATAGCAGATCAGGTAGACAAATCTTTTGACTTCAGCCGAGTGCTCCCCCTTTAACTTTGTAATTCCTACTGTTCTTTATTCTAGGTCTTTTCCTTTCTTCTTCTTCTTCTTCTTCTTCTTCTTCTTCTTCTTCTTTTTTTCCTTTAAGCAAAGTAAACATCAGCTCTTTTTGTAGCATTTCATGGGAGCACTCTGCCCTAGCATTCTCCACAGTTGTCTTCTAGTTTTTTTCTATCTAACTAGGTCTGCTATAGCACACTCGTGTGGCTCAATGGGGTGGCAATATGGAGATGATGATGAATGGGTTGTGTATGGGGCTGATGGGTATGACATGAATGCCTTTCTCCTACGAACTTCAAACTCAGACGCCAGATAATTCATCAAAGAACTAAGGCAAATCAAGGATCAAACATAGGCTAGTAGACATGCACACAGAATACAACAATTAAGCTCAACTCAGTCCTTCCATTGGGGGTTCTTCCCTTTAAACTTCCTCATTGCCACTTTACCCCGCATCAGATTAGCTGGCACCGTCAATTCCCCAAGCCTAAAGGTTCAGTTTCCTGAGGCTGCCATGCCATGCTTCGTTATACAGACATTCATTCCATTACTACAAGATTCTGTTCATGTTTTATCATGCAATTTTCAAAAAAAATTCAGTTTGTGCAAAAACTATATGCAAGGTAATTCGGTTCACACACAGACACACAGAGAAATAGAAGTAGCAAATTATATCATAGAACTAATCCTCCCCCACACTTGAACGAGCAATGCCCTCAGTGTAGCAGCAGTAATAATAGAGCGATAATCAGAGATTTGGTGCACAATCAAGGGAACCGGGGGGGAAGTGCAATTGAAGTAATTTAATCACAGCATCATTCAGAAAATTTCCTTGGGTCAAACGCCCAGGGCACGAGCAGATTGTTAGAAAAAGAAACAAACCATAATAAAAGTATCAAAAGAAAAGAAAACTATGGGGAATGAGGAGTGGGAGGGGCTGGGGTTGTGAAAAAACGCAGGAGGAGAGGATGGGAATAGATAGAATAGAGGTAGGATTTTGAATATGAAACGTTACTACTCCTTTAACAATGAGGTACGCTTAGTTGGCACGTAGTGGGCCCAAGCGAGTGGCCCACTAAAATAAACGCATGCATGGACCGTACTGGACTTGTTCTCCTGCCATGAAATTGGGCTGCCTCCCAATAGCGCTTGCTTTAAAGTCTTCAGCCAGACTTTGCTATAGCAAGTTAATGTTGTGGTAGTGCAGGCAGACTTCCTGCTTCTGTAATGCCTTTGCTGTCATCTTCAGAGGTTAGGTACTTCTCAACTGGGTCTTCGAATCTCGTGGTCTTAAGGATTGAGAAGGTGACCTGATCATCATTCACACGCATAGTAAGTTCTCCTTTTTCCACATCAATCAGCGTAAGCCCAGTTGGCATGAAAGGTCTTCCCAGAAGAATCGGGACATCGCGATCTGCTTCAAAGTCCAGGATAATGAAATCTACAGGAAAGATGAACTTATCCACCTTTACCAGAACGTCTTCGATTTTTCCTTCAGGTAGAACTATGGAGCGATCGGCCAGTTGTAATGTAATTGTTGTGGGCCTGGCCTCCCCAACTGCCAATTGTTTGAAAATAGACATGGGCATGAGATTTATGCGAGCACCCGGATCACACGAGCTTTCCCCGAATATTGAGGTCCGATTCCACGGGAATTGTGAAGTTGCCAGATCTTTTAATTCGGAGGTAACCGATTGGTTAGCATGGCACCGCCCCGGGTCAATGCTACTATCTCAAACTCTTCCAAATCATCTCTTTTTAGCCGAATTTCCTTCATAAACTTCACATAGCCGGGCATTTGTTCCGAGCTTCCACCAGAGGAATATTAATGTGCAATTGCTGTAGCATGTCGAGGAATTTCTTGAATTGTTTCTCTTGACCTTGCTTCTATAGCCTTTGTGAGAAAGGCGGGGGTTACTTTAGCATCTTTGAAGGCCCGAGATCACGATTATGCTTTGATGATGAAGCGGTAGCATCCGTTGTTCGGTATTATATTTGATCATCCAGTGCTGCACGTGGAGGTAATGTTGTGGCGCTGAGGTTCGGTTCCGGTTGTGTCAATATTGTTTGCCTCTGCTCGTCTTCAAGAAGTTGTTCAGAACTTCCTTGCCCTTCCTTTACTTTCTCATATTTCGGATCAGTGACAACCATAGGTTGCTTGGTTGTTTTCATGGGTTCTAAGCTTTTACCACTTCGAAGGTCTATCAGCTTGACTTCCTCTCTTCCTTGGATCCTGGGGACTTCAGTGTCACTGGGTAGGGATCCTGAGGGTTTATTGTTAAGGGCAGTAGCTAGTTGTCCCACTTGAGTTTCAAGATTTCTCAAGGTTACTTGCTGATTCTGAATGATTGCGTCTTTTTTTGCCATATATTCCTTCAGAAGGGTCAACATAGAGTGCTGCAGGTCTAACTCACCGCCCTGCTGCCGTGCTTGTTGGGTAAACCCTGGTGGGTTTGATGTTCGGTTTGAGTATTGTGGGCCTGAGGATTGTCCCGCTGCTTGTGAACCTTGAGAATTCCGTGAGAAATTGGGATGTTGCCTCCATCCAGGGTTGTATGTATTTGAGTACGGGTTGTTGGTGTTAATGCCCCTGTTAAAGTTGTTGGTGAAGTTCACGTTCGGGGTTGGCGGAGTACTGAGAGTAAGAGTGCTCTCCACCACAGTAGACACAAGCCACCTGAGATGGTTGCAGCGACGAGTTGCTTGATGGAAGGGTTAGTCCTTTCACCATATTAGTCAGAGATGAAACTTGAGCAGTGAGAGCAGTCATAGCATCTAGTTCATGTATCCCTACCACATTTCGGGAGGATGCAGCTCTGTCTACTTGCCATTGATGACTGTTCATGGCCATGCTCTCCAATAAGTTGTTAGCCTCTTCATAAGACTTCATTAGGATGGATCCTCCAGAAAGGCATCTATAATTGATCGTGTTTTTCCATTGAGACCTCTGTAAAATGTTTCTAACTGGACCCATTCGTACTGTCCGTGCGGTGGGCATCTTCTGAGGAGGTCTTTGAATCTGTCCCAGGCTTCATAGGTAGATTTACCAGATTTTTGTTGGAAGTTGGTTATGTCCCCTCTGAGTTGAGCGTTCTTGGTAGGTGGAAAAAATTTGGGTAAGAACTTACTTCCCAGATCATTCCATGTGGTGATGGAATTAGCAGGTAGGTTGTTCAGCTACGCCCAAGCCTTGTCCCTTAGTGAGAAGGGAATAATTTAATCCGAACGGCATCGGGTGGGATTCCTGGGATGACAAAAGAATCACACACCTCCATGAAGGTCTTAAGGTGAAGGTGCGGATCTTCGGATGGAAGTCCTCTAAATTTCCCGGCTGCATTCAGCATCTGAATCATGACACCTTTTATTTCAAAGTGTCCTGCATTGAAGGTTGGTGGTGTGATGGTCGAATTTAGCTTGTTTAGATCTGGAATCCCGAATTCCATGATGACTTTGTTCACATATGGGTTTGGAGGTGGAGGGACCTGGTTATCCCTGTTTATTACTATATGCTCTCGTTGATCCCGCTCGTGGTTGACAGGTTCATTTAACACTTAAGAATTCATCCTCGTTCAGCCATAGGAAAATCAGTTCATGACTGACGAGGAAAACACAAAACAGATAGTAGTAGAATGACCTATGATCTAAATACTAAAAATAAAGAAGAAACAAAGCTTGATGAAGTTCCGACAAATAAGTGGAAAAAGCCCCGTCACGTCACCACTCCACGTCTTCTTCTCTCCGTCGTACCGCAGGGGAAGGATCTTTGGGTTGTCCTGAAATCTCGTGCCTTGTGAAATCTCTCACTCTTCTTTTGAGTTTGCCAAATGTGGAATCTTGTTCGGGCTCTGTGTGACTCCCTTAGGTTGTCTTGCTGTTTCCTTTTATAATCGGCTTTTCTTATGGCGCAAGGTCCAGCGAGCTGGGCTTTCTAAATCTGTCGAGGTCCATCGAATCTTCTGTCCTTGGTAGATTGATTCTGTTGATCCTACGGATTCTTCAAATCTTTCAGTTTGGATCCTCCGCATCTTCTATTTTATTACGTCGCAATCTACCTATCGCTCTTGACCTTCTTTATTCCCCGAAATCATCTAGATAAAAATGTCAAAAAATATGCCACATAGCATTGCGTCCTTTACCTTGCTATAGCTTTCATGATGCCTTTTATTGCACTTCGAGTTGCTGTCAGAATGTTATAGCATAGTTTCAGCTTTGTTGTACATTTTCTCTTAAAAACCATGTAAATTCCCTTTCTTAGCACATGTTTAGGATGTAAATGGTTTCTATCCTTCGCTTCCCTATATCATGAATATATGCCTTTTTACTTGAATTGTTTGCGCTAAGCTTATATTTACCATACAATTTTGTCATTAAACATAGGAAAACATGGCATAAACTGTGCTCATCACTCAGCCATAGGAAATTTAGTTCATGACTGACGAGGGAAACACAAAACAGATAACAACAAAATCACCCATGATCATTATAAATCCTTCCTGTGGCTCCTCCTCAAAGGAAAATTGTTGACCAATGATGAACGCGTTTGAAGGAATATGGTCCGACCCTTCCTGTTCCATTTGCAATCATAACAAGGAATGCCTTGATCATGTTTTTAAAGGTCAAAAGATAGCAAGTACGGTATGGAGGAGGATTCTGCACTCAGATATGAGTTTTGATTTTTTCAAAATAAGCATAACGACTTGGCTAAATCTGATGATTATTTCTTCCTTTTTGGATACCTCTTGGAAGATAGGGATATCTATTACATGTTGGAATCCATGGGGTTCCCGTAACAATTCCATTTTTACTGATGGGGTTCCTACTTCTGAGGGAGTTTTAGCTCAGATCCATGCTGCAGTGGTTCACACTCAGCAAGCTTTTTCAATTTTCAATTCTGCTATGTAATTTCCTGTTGTTCACGTTTGTACAGTTCTTTCTTGTTTAATGAAATTCCTTTCACTAAAAAAAAAAGGCCCATGATCAAAAGATTAAGACGAAGAAAGCAAAAAGCTTGACGAAGTTTCCGACGGCATGGAAGAAGCCCTGTCATGTCACCACTCCACTTCTTCTTCTCTCTGTCTTATTGCAGGGAAGGATGCTGGGTTCTCTTGGAGTTTTTGTGCCTTGTGAACTCTGTCTCTTCTTTCGAGTCTGGCCGTATGTGAATGGAATTAGACTCTTGACGACTCTTCTCTTTAGGGTTGGCTTGCTGTTTCCTTATATAATCAGGCTTTCTTGCGGCGTAAGTTCCTGCGAGCTTGGCCTTTCCTAATCTATCGAGATCCAATCGTATCTTTCTTTCCAATCTTAGTAGATTGATTCTACTGATCCTGATGGATTCTTCAAATCTTTTAGCTTTGATCCTTCGCATCTTCTATTTCGTTACGTCAGCAATCTACATGTTGTTCTCGACCTTTACTATATTTCTTGAAATAATCTTGACAAAAGATCAGAACATATGCCGCATAGCATTGCATCCTTTACTTTACTATAGCCTCAGAGATGTCTTGTATTGCACTTCGATAAGCTGTCCTGATGCTATAGCATAGTATCAGCTTTGCTATACGTTTTTCTCATAAAACCTCGTAACTTGTTCTTTTCTTAGCACATGTTCAGGATTTGTGTGAAATGCATCCTTAAGTTCCTTGTATAATGAATTAATGCCTTTTTGCCTGGATTTAACACAGTTAAGCTCATATTCACTGTTCAATTCTGTCATTTAATATAGGGAAACATGACATAAATTGTGCTCATGAATGGCTAAGAGAGAGAGAGTTTATGTCTTTTAATAATAGTAAAAAGGAATCTAAGCAGTCTGGATTAACTGGAGTAAATTCCTGTCTAGTAATTAATAGATTGGATTAGAGTTTCTTGACTTATCCTCCAAGTATTTCTAGAGAGTTCTAGAGCAGGCCATGTGGTGCCTCCCCCTCCATATAATTCAGATTTTATCTTTTCAAAGGCTAAAATTACCTATTTTGGCCCGAAACACCTTTTTGTTCAACAAGTACGACCCACATCCTGACTTTTAGACTGATTTTACTTTTCTTTTGCTCCAAGTCAATTTTTAATGACTAAAGGGGCTAGCTGGCACCATTTGGGCCCCTCTATATTTGCTCCCTTCCATTTTATCTGACTTTTTCACTTTATCCAGTCCAATCTCTATCAACTGGTCCACTTGGGCCCCGCTAGTTAAAAGGGTGCTTTCTTTTGTACTTTTCTTCAACTTTTTAGATATTTTTCCCCGATTGGGCATACATATGTAGCGCCATCTTGCCTTCCTATGTGGCCCCACATTTATTTCGTTTAATCCAAAATTAAGGCCCTATTGGCCCTATCGGTCCCCTTTCTACCGATTAATCACCTATGGGACCCGCATTTTGTGTTTGGGCCTGAGATAGATAAAATCATTTGATTTTTCCTTCTCTCTCCTGGGTGGATGAAATTAATGCTTAGGAGATAAGGATTTGACTATTTTGCCTTTACTTTTTCCTCTTTTAACCCTGTGGTGACACGTGTCCCAATGTAATCATTACACTGACTTTTGCTTTTTGGCATATGACTTTTTTTCAGTGTCTCTTTCTCTTCCTTGACCCTAGATGGCGCATGGACACTAACCAGGGGCAAGAATCTATGTTTTGACATCATTCTTGGGCCCCACTTTATTATACCGGTTTATGCCACACCGGTGTTTTGCCCTGGGCCCGCTTTTCCTCAAATCTAGACACCGTCATTATCTCCTTTTTCTTATCTGCACTAGGTGACATTATGCCTTTTGGCCATCTTCTTTTTCGTCTTCTTGCTAAGATAAGGCATGTTATGCTTATCATAGCTTTCTTGGATCGGTTCCGAGTCCGCATCTGAGATGTAGTCATTGATGACTTCTTCCAATGACTTCCAAGAGAAGTCTCCAACCGGTTCGGGCATGATGGATTGGGCAAGTCAAGTTATTCGGCTCTCCTTCATATTCTTTGGTGATGATGGTTGGCTTGCCGCCCCTCCTTCGTAGGTAGAGAACCGGGTAATGGGTACTTTTCCTTTAGAAATTCTGTTAATCTTGGCAATTTGGGCCTTTTTAGGGTCCATCATCATATCTACCATTATTCTGACAGTCCTATAATAATTATTATTTAAAATAAAATATTGCAAAAAATTATAACAATTAAATTAGCAGTAAACACTTCTCATTAATTCACCAGTGCTTACAAATACATTATTTACAATAGGAAGGGTGTTACATGAGGTAAGTGGGACATGAGGTTTCCTACTAGGCAGTGGTTGTGGTTGGCAACATATTGCCAGATCATCTACAACCGGAGAAGGAGAGTAGACACCGAGTTGTAGTGTTGTGACCTGTATAGATAAACCTTCATTGTCATTGACTGGATGAGGAGTTGTTGAGGGACCGGTAGGCGGACTGGTCATTTGAGCCGTAGGGGCATTATGTTTGGGCTTCTAGCCTGAGATGCGTTGCATGGTTGATAGGGAGAGAAGGGCGGAAAGGTGGAGTCTTTCCTCTAGACGCCAACATTACAACAGAGCTCGATAATGAGGGTCGAGAACCAAAGGTTACCCGAGGTTGACTTTAGGTTGTTGTAGAGCTCGCTGTAATATCCTAAATTTTTGACCCTGAGAATTGAGAATAAGCCTAAAAGTAGGAAGACGACTAAGCCCAGTTTGGGAAGAGTCACAAGGATGGTGAGAGATAGGAAGTCTCTCTGGAATTAAGTAACTTGGCTATGCAAGACAATGGACGTAATGTGTATAAACCATGGAATTAAAGTGCCAATGGAGAAAGGGGCACAGAAGACCTATATGGTGTTAATTAGTTGAAAAAAAATGTCATCTAGCTATGTCCTAAGGTATGGGACAACTAGCTAAGCAAAAATGTGCTAAAATAAGTGTGCACATGACATTTCCTGGTTAGATAAGGATTTCTTGCATTTTTTTTGAAGAGAAAAGAATGAAAAGTCAAATGTAATAGTAATAACCAGAGGACACGTGTCACTACGGAAGCAAAAAGCAAAAAGTAAGTAATAATTACATGGGTAGAAAAGTCAACACCTTACCCCTTAAGCATTGAATTTCGTCCACCCAGGAGAGAGAAGGAAAAATTAGATGATTTTATTTGTACTTTGGCCCAAACTCAAAATGCGGGTCCCACAGGATGTCAACCGTAGAAAGGGGACCAATAGGGACCAGTTAGGGGCTTCTTTTGGATTGAATGAGACGAATGTGGGGCCATATTGGAAAGTGAAAAGGCACCACATATGTATGTCCAATCATGGGAAAATATCTGAAAAGTTGAAGAAAAGTATAAAAGAAAGCACCCTATTAACTAGCAGGGCCTAGCGTGGATCGGTAGAAGGAGATGGGACTGGATAAAGTGGGAAAGTCAGATAAAAAGCAAGAGGGCAGACTTGGTGGGACCCATGATGCGCCACTTAGCCCTTATGATTATTAAAAACGTGTTTGAAGAAAAGGAAAGAGAAAAGTCAACGCAAAAGTCAAAGTGCGAGACCCACTTGCCGGAAAAAGGGGAATTAATTAGATAAATTAGGAAAAATAAAAAAAAATCATAGAATCTGATTTGAGGGGTCCAGAAGGCGCCACCTAGCCCTAGGAAGAGTCTAGAGAGCTTGGGGAAAAAGAAAAGAATAATAGAGAAGTTCCGGGCCACAATTGGTAATTTTCATAAATTCTGGGAGAATATCTAGATATTTTCAGGGAGAATGCGCCACATGGCAGAGCAGGGAAGCCTTTGAAATTTCTTGGAGAAAAATTCAAAAAAATCCAGATGAATTCCATTAATTACCAGACAGGGTTTTACCACAGTTTTTCAGGACTGATCAGTTACTTTTTCTATTATTAAATACACATGTTTTCTCTCTCCTAGACCAAGGGGAGCACGAAATTTCTGCAGAAAATAGAGAGAGGATTCAGCCAAGATCTCCATAGCCAAAGCAAGGTCTAAGCTCCTAAGATCATCAACCCAACTTCCGATTCAGGTAAACACTGAAAACCCACACCTTTGGAACTTAAATTTGTAGTTTTCGTTCAACTGGTTGGGCCTTGATGTTGGGGGTCTGATTTGGAGTTTTTAATGGTCCCAAAGTGTTTAAAACATGATTTTGTATGGGGTTAACTCATGGTTTGATTTTCTGAACTCAAAAACACCGAAAAACCCCTAAAAACAAGCTTATCGTTGATTCTGGAAATCTGGCAGCAAACCTTCAACTGAGCTTTAAAAATAGCAAATGAAATGTTTTTAATCTGAGATTTTACAGGGAGAAATTAGACATCTCAAGGTTCACCATGATGTATAATTTTGTATTTTTTGGAGTTTTCTACTAAGAGATACAAATTGCTAAAGTTGAACTAGGGAGCAACTGAGCAAACCTGGACCAGAGGGTGAAAAATGGGCTACATTCCAAAATAAGTGTACTTTTGGATTTTGGAAATATTTTTCCTGAAACATATACATTTTAATGGTTCATATGGTGCTAGTTTCATGCAAAAATGAGTTTTTTGGAATTTATTAAAAATCCTTGAAGTTGGGTCGAAACATTGAATTTCTGGAAAATTCTGGTTAAGCTCGAATTTAACAAGAAAATGCAAGGGTATTTTTGGAAATACTAAAAATGGTGTATTTTGGTGTTATTAGGTCGAGGGAATTTCTGGAAAATTCATTGGGCATAATAAATATTAAGGGCAATATATTATACACCAGGTAGTAACCACTTTACTCCAGCACTTTTATGTGTTTGATGAATGTGTTGCTTGCCATATGTATTGTTTTGCCAAATATGCATACAGAACATGTTCGTGATTGTGTCCCTAGCACTGAGCATAATTGGCATGTGACTGGCTATGTGGCGACTCAATGGGACTGGCTTGTGATTCCGGTAATTCCGGGGCCTACATTGGTAAGGTGGCTCAACGGTATGAAGACGTGTTCTTGTGTATGTTTCCGTTTGTATATTGTGGTATATTTGGCATACTTATCTGTGTTCATATACATACATGGTTGCATGCATACACATCACACATTTAGTGCATGAGTATTGATGGTTACTCTGGGGGCCATTTTCGGACTCCAGACGCTTTTGTAGACACAGGGGGACATGCTTGAGATAGAAGGATTTTTTTGGAAAGGTAAGGCCCAGCGGTGCAATGAAGAATAGGGAATGCCCTATCATTTTGTATTTTACTCTTGGATGACTGTATTTATTATTTTGGTATTAATGTTGGATAATTGTACCCTTAACCCTTCGGGGACTTATATTTTCTGTTTATTTTATTTTTACCAGTACAGTAGGTTGTCCAAACTAGTCAAATGCTCTGCTGTGATAACTCTAATATGTATTAAATGAACTTAATAATGAAGGAAAGGTATCAAGTGAAAGGAATCCCTCTAACCCGCCACCCGAAAGGGTGAGGCCGGTAGGGGTGTAAGACTCGCGGTAGATGAGGGCGTCGATATCGATTAATTTGCTTTTGAAGATACAATAAATCAAGAATGCCTGATCCTAGGAAATTATCTGAGTGTGCACCCTGGGCAGAAGGCGGGTGTGGAAAAAGTAGAACCAGACGTGGGCTTCTTGTAGAAGTCAGCTACCCGAAAAATTGTATGACCCTTCCTTGGGAACATGCCACTCAGTGCCTGAGGTGCATAGTCGAGCAATAACCTTGGCGCGGGTATCAGCGTCATCTCCTTGTTGGAGCAGCGTTTAGTACTCATCATCGGTTGGCTGTAACCCATAAACTGCTCGGATGTCCTTAGCGCTACAAGGCATGGATGCACCACGGACCGTAAAACCCCTTATGTAGTTAGCGCAGAATTCCAGGATCGGGGTGACAACCTCGGCGGGTTTTAGGAAAAAAATTTCCCAGTCACGGTTATGGATGCCCTTCATCACAATTTAGGGTAAGCACCCTGCTTGAGCAATTCTACATTAAAGCCGCACTCCGGGACTAAGGATTTGTCCATTTTAAGGGTCTGGAAGCGTGTCTCTACCTCTTGGGTCACGAAGGTTGAGCTGGCCTTGAGGTTGGTGGTGGGTTTGTACTTCATTTAATGTGTGCCATCTCCAGGAGCTAGGATAGGGGGCAAATGGGTGGAAAAAAGGGTTTGTGGCGGGAGGTTGAAGGTCAGAAATGCAGCGATGTGGGCGTTTGAGAAAGAAAAAAGGTTTTGGGCTTTATATGAGTAGAGGGAGAGAGGTGGTTGACAAGGGTTGAGATGGCGGTGATTGGGTGAGTGGATTGAAGAGAGGCTCAGTGGAATGGGTAATGGTGAGGTCAGTGGGTTTGAGGAGCAAGAATGGAGGGAAACTTGAATGCTTTGGTTGAAATTGTGGCTCATAATTGATTTGCCTATATGCACCCCTAGGCAAGTTAATTCAAAAGACCGGTGCTATTGCATAGCTGTAGCATAATACTCGCATGGGGTCCTTGCTTTATTGTTTGCTGCATGTGCTTCTTAAATTCTGCTGATGTATAATTGGTTGACCCTGTGATGAACTAATCGATTGGAAAACAAAAAAATTTGGGTTGCCTTACAATAGCGCTTGGTTTATAGTCGTCAGCTTGACCTTGTCATGATATTTAATTCACGAGCTGAGTAGGGGTACTGAATATCCCCATATTTCCATTCCCGTCCGAACAGATTATGAGTTCCTTCTCATATGGTGATTTCCGCATATGAATCTGATATGTAGTGCTGGGCATTAGATATCTACCTTGGTTTCTACAAACAGGGGGAATGTCGGTGCTTAGTAACATGTTGAGAGTAGAGCATTCTTCTGGTGTTTCTGGGTACTGTATAGTGCGCAGAATTGAGAATGTCACTTGGTCACCGTTGACTAGTATAGTGAGTTCACCTCGTTCAACATTGATTAATGTTCTTCCTGTTGCCATAAATGGTCGTCCCAAATTGATTAAGACCTCTCGATCCGCTTGAAAGTCCAGTATAATGAAGTCTATCGGAAAGATAAAGTTGTCCACCTTCAGTAATACATCTTCAATCTTGCCTTCTGGTTGGATAATGGATCGATCTGCCAATTGCAGAGTCACCGTAGTAGGCCTTGCTTCACCGACTACCAGCTTCTTAAATATAGACATCGACATTAAATTAATACTGGCGCCCAAACCCAAAGAGTGCTTTTCCATAGTAGTTGGGGCCAATGGCACAAGGGATCGTAAAATTGCCCCAATCCTTTAGCTTTGGAGGTAGTCTATTCAATAGTAACTGATGAGTGATATTTATGCCATGATTTCCCTAGGTGTGTTGACTGTTTTAAATGTTAAGTCTGAGCCTTGTTGCTTATTAATTGAAGGATTATTCTAGAATTCATACACTTGGTGAAATAGAGGATCGAACTTACAAAATGTTGCATTCATATCATTATCCTACTTATGAGCATAAGAGAAGATTGCTTTGTGGTTTTCTGTGAGAGCGAATAAGGAAGTTGATACAATGCTATAGCATAAGGTATGCCTACACATGCGCCAGCAATACCATGCGACCATCATGCTATAACATCGTAAAAGATGTAGACTTATGCGCCAAGTTATTCTAACATTTCCTCGCGAGTTTTTAGGAAATTAAGATTGGTCATCTAGGCGCACTTAAAAACGGTGATTGAATCAAGCAGAATCTAGAAGATACAGAGGATCGAAAGAAAGATTTGAGGAATCCCGCAATATTAACTGAAAGATCAATTAACCGAATCTAAGATCTTGGACTTGACAGATTTAGAGGCCCAACCAACTGAACTTATGACCTAGGAAACCTGACTATAAGAGGAAAGCACAGCAAAACCTAAAGAGAAGTCGGAAGCCGCGAGAGAAGAGAGTCAACCAACTCCTATCCGACTGAAACTCACGCTTAAGGAACAAGAGAGACGACAGACCGAGAGGACAGTAGATCAACCCAAGTTCTTCCTTGGAGCAAGACGAATCATAGAAGATGTAGAGACGTCGCCTAACTAGATGCCTTTTTTTCCGTCAACCTTTCGACGAGCTTCCTTTGCACTTTGTTATTTTTATTCTAGTAATTCTGTTATGGGTTGTTCTACAGTACTCTATGTTGTGTGTCCCTCATCAGTCATGAACTAAATTCTCTTTGGCTGAGTAAGGATGAATTCCTAAGTTGTAGAATGAACCTAGTTTGCTAGTTCTTCATTTAATAAATTCAGTTTGCTTTAACAGTGTTTTAATTCATAGCCGATTAGCAGACGCTAAGGGTTATCCCAGTGGTCCTTGACAGCCTGGAAGGGAGTCGGGATTATACCTCTGTTAAACAGTGATTATTGGGCGAGCCCGTGCACGGCTCGACATGTAATTGTAGATGCCAGGAATGGATTTACTGCTTACAACTAGAATGCCTATAGCTACTCAAATAGACAGAATTGGAAATCACCATAGGAATATAGGAGAGTAAGGGTAGGACTGTATTTATAGGATTGCGGAAGCTTCTGTATAGGATAGAGGTGGGTTAACTGAATAACATTGTAACGGTGGTCATACTATAGTATTGCAGACGCTGCACAGTATGGTTGCTATAGCAATGTGTTTTATGCCAACGGGGGGAATGACATAACTTAGGATGAAATCTGGAGCTCAGCCTATTCTTATAACTGATATTTCTTTTTGACTTTCGATCACCTGTTTACTTATTGTCATTAGCAATAGCCAAACCAACCCAAATATAAATATTTTTATCACACACTTGTCGTTAGAACTGAAATCATTTGTGGTATCATAGTCTCTATGGGACGATACTCTACTCACTCTTTATTACTTGTTTGACTGGTTCACTTGCCATAAGGGAATTTGACCAATAGTAACGCACTACTTTCCTTGGTCATGGCTACTGTTTCAAACTCACCCAGTTGCCTTTTCTTCGATAGGATATCCTTCTGAATTTCATATAATTGGGCCTATGTTCCAGCGCTTCCACCAGAGGAATGTTGATATGCAGTTGCTTAGCATGTCCAGGAATTGTCAAAATTGCTTCTCTTGATTTTGCTTCTAGAGCCTTTCTGGGAAAGGCGGGGCCGCTTCGAGACTCGTGATAGTCCTGGGTGGATGGCATGTTGCGATGGTGATCCTGTAGCATCTCTCATGCTTCCGATACACGAACATTTAGCGTGACATATGCTGGGAATGTTGTAGCATTGGACCCACTATCTTTTTACTATAGCACCGATGGGTACTGGTCTGATTCATGGACATCTTCTGTGGCCTCTCGTCCCTTTTTTGTCTGGCTCGATACTAGCTCGACATCCTTGATAGGCCTTTTTGAGACCTTCTTTGGATCTACATTCTTGCCGCTTCTTAGTTCGATGGCCTTGACCTGGTATTTTCCATGGTTCCTAGGGACTTCAGTGTTGCTAGGCAAAGATCCTGATGGTATGTTATTGAGTGGTGTAGCAAGCTATCCAACTTCGTTCTTGTAACACCCCAAATTTTGGACCCTAACAATTGAGAATAAGCCTAAAATAGGCAGACAACTAGGCCCAGTTCAGGAAGAGTCCCAAGAATGTCGAGAGTTTGGAAGCCTCTCTGGGACTAAGTAACTCGGTCATACGGGTCAGTAGACCTAGTATGTTTAAGCCATGGAATTAGTGTGCTAATGAAAATGGGCTTAGAAGATGTATACGATATAAATTCGGTTGGAAAAGATGCCGCCCAACTATGTCCTGAGGTATAGGACAATTAGTTGAGCAAAAATATGCCAGTATAGGTAAGTATATGGCATTTTTAGGGCAGTTATGGGAGTCCTACGTTTTTAAAGGAAATAAGAAAGGGAGAAAGGGAGAGTGTGTATCTGGACCAAGTATAGGAGAAAAAGTCAGTAATAGTAGTGCTACTCGAACACGTGACATTTCGGGGTCAAAAGTTGGATTATCAGGTAGCATGTAGTATGAGGCGATTATGTGATACTGGAATATGGGTTTCTTGCTCCCCAAGGAATTATAATCCGTCCACCGGAGATCTGGAGAAGAGACTGTTGATCTGAGCCCACACAAGTCCAGTTAAAGGGCATGAGTTACGAGGAAAGGTGTAACCGGCAAAAAGGAGCAAAGCGGGATCGGTTAGGGTTTACCGGAGTCGGGCCCAGACCCCTAGGCATAGAGGAAGGATGAATCTGGGTGGGCCCAGAGGAGAGAGAAAGTGGCTTGGAGGAAAAGAAAAGGTCACATCATGTAACTATGAAGAGAGAGGATGTCACATCAAGTAATTATGATGAGAGAGAAAGAATAAAATAATCCGGATTAATCTGGACCACATATTTGAATTTGATGTGACAAGATGATTGACATGTAATTATGACTCTTAAAGGGTAATTATGGCATATCCTAGGGCAGATTTTGTGGGTCCCATGGCTTTGGAAGAAGAGCGGTGCAAAATGACCATTTTACCCCTTGGCCAAAAACCTACAACTAGCAATTTCAGAGACCACCACCAGGGGCAATTTTGGAATCTTATTTTTGATCTTGGAAGGCGCACCCATCTGCCCATGGAGTTCTCTATAACCCTTGAGAACCAAGTAAATAAATTGTAGTTTAATCCGAGGAATTTTCCCGACCGTTGGATCGTGATCAAGGGTTGGATAAGGGCCCCATCTTTGGAGCCTATAAATAGGGCACTTCCTCTTCCATTTGGATCATACAAGCACGAAATTGAGGAGAAGATAGGGAGTCTCCAGCTAAAGGCTTTGGTCCAAAGGAAGAGGAAGGCACCCGCAACTGACATCCTAAGGTAAGCCCCTAACTGACGACTTGGAAACTCTTATTTCTGCCCTATGGTGATTTTTGTGGAGTGGTAGTAGGATTTTGGTATCTTTGAGGTTTCGATTGAGTCCAGAAGGCATTTTTGTGTGGGGACATGTTGGATCACCTTTTTCCAAACTCAAAAAGCTCGAGTCTTTATTATACGAAAATCTGTCGGTTCTTGTGATTTCTGGGTAGCGAAGATAAATTAGAAGATTTAAAATAGTAAATGAAGTCTAAATGCTCTGAAATTTTACATGGTAAAAGTAGACATCCTAAGTATGATTTTGATATAATTTTTTGTGTCATTGGGAGTTTCCAACTGAGAGATATTTTAAGTTGAAAATGACCTAAAAACATGGATTCTGTCTCAAACCAGTGGCTAAGTTGTGAGAATATTCGAACCAATATGACTTTGGTAATTATTTTTATGGTAAACTAGACATCCTAAGGGTTCAATAGCCACTGATTTCACGTTAATCAGAGTTTTCTAGAATTTATTAAAAATCGACAAAGTTGGGTCAAAGGTTCTAAAAAATTCTGGTGATATACGAATTTATGGATCTTGAAGTAAAAGTTTGGATATGTGATTGAAAGTGTGATATTTTGTTGTAACTAGGGTGTTAGCACGTGTGGACCATATTTTCAATACCAAGGGAAGAGTTCATTATTTTGCAAGGCGTGCCAGGTAGTAACTGTAAACTTGCATACTCTATGTTACTCTCGCATGTGTGTTTTATCATGAGGTAAGGGATTGGACCGGGGTGCCTATGTGACTGTGTGTTCTTAGGTTACCACTGGGGTGTAGAGTATGTCGGGCTGTGGAAGCCCTTGGCATGTAGGGTAGGTGGTGCCTATTGGACTGCGTGCCCTTAGGTGAATACTGAGGCCCAAGGTTATGTGGGGTAGGTGGAGCCTATATGACTGTGTGTTTATAGGTGTCCACTGAGGCCTCTTGGGGTAGGTAGTTAGGGTAGGCCGCTCTAGCTACTGAGGCCCCAATAGCACACTGGATCCGGGGGCTTGTCTTGACCAGGCGGTCCTGCGGAGGTAGTACATGCCAGTATACTGTGCCTGAGGTAGAATTACTTTCCCTGTTGTGATTTGCATTACATGCATTGAATACATATTGTATATGAGTTTAACAGTTACTCTGGGGTTCAACTTTGAACTCCAGACTGGCTTAAAAGATACAGGTGCAAGGCGGTAGGCCAGTTGGACTGTAGAAAAGACACGGGTAAGAATTGAAGACGTATGGAAGACCTTATTTGATTGTATATTTTTATGTTTGTATTATCGTATTTATTATCCAGTACATACATTGGACTATTGTACTCTTAACCCTACAGGGATTAATTTATGTATTTGTTTGTACCTTTACCAGTATATTGTAAGTTGTCCAAACCGATCCAATGCTCTGCCGTGTAGACTCTGATATATGTTTAAAGTGATTAATCAACAAAGGAAAAGATAATAAGTGTAAAAGGATCCCTCTAACCCGCCACTCGAAAGGGCAAGGCCGGTAGGGGTGTAACAGTTCTCAAGATTGTGAAGGGATATTTGCTGGCTTTGTATGATGGTGTCGTTCTTGGCCATAGACTCCTTGAGTAGGCTTTCCATGGAAGATTGAGGGGTTGAGTCAACACCTTGCTACCTTGCTTGTTGGTTGAACCTTGGTGGATTCGAGAATGTATAGGAGTGCAAAAGGCCTGCTGAGGGACCAGCAGGTGGTTGACTCTGAGAATTCCAAGAGAAATTTGGGTGTTGTCTCCATCCTGGGTTGCATGTGTTGGAGTATGATTGTTGGTGTTGCCGCCTTTGTTGTAGTTGTTTACTTAGTTGACAGATTTAGGGTTAACAGAGCACTAAGCATAAGAATGCTTTCCACCAGTAGACACATGCCATGTGAGCAGTTTGCAATGATGTGGTGTTGGCAGGGAGACTCATTAACTTGATCATATTGGTCAGTGAAGACATTTGAACAGGAAGGGTTGTCATCGCATTAAGTTCATGAACTCCTGCTATTGGTTTGGAAGGAGGGAGTCGATTTGCTGGTCACTGGTGACTGTTCATGGCCATACGTTCCAAGAGCTCGTAAGCTTCATTATAGGATTTCATCAAGAGTGAACTATTCGCAGAGGCATCGACTATTGATCGTGTTTGTCCATCTAGAGGTTTCCAGTTGCACCCATTCAACCAATCCGTTTTGCGGACATTTTCTAAGTAGATCTTTGAATCTCTCCTAAGCTTCATAAGTAGATTCATCAGGTCGTAGTCAAAAGATGGTGATATCTTCTCTTAGCTAGGAGTTCTTAGTTGGTGGAAAGAATTTAAGCAAGAATATGCTACCCAGGTCATTCTAGGAGGTGTTAGAGTGAGCAGGCAGAGTGTTCAGTCACATTCGAGCCTTGTCCCTAAGTGAGAATGAGAACAATTTGATTCTGAGGGCATCGGCTATTACTCCTAGAATGACGAAGGGGTCACAGACCTCCATGAATGATCTGAGATGCAGATGAGGGTCTTTTGATGGGAGTTCGCCAAACTATCCGGTGGAGTTCAGCATTTGGAACATGACACCTTTGATTTCAAAGTGTCCTACAATAAGGTTTGGGGGTGTGATGGTTGAGGTGAGTCTATTCAGGCCAGGAACCCCAAACTCCATGATAGCTTGTCTAGATCAGCATTACGGTTTGGTTGTTGAGGGATCTGGTTGTCCCGATTGAGTAGGTGTTGCTCCTCTTTATCTCGGTCTTAATTAACTTGTACTTCCGCCATGTGTGCAGAGTCACTCAGGTGACTCTTTGCCTCTATGCTTTCTATGCCTTTGTTCATAGGTTTGTTCAATTTCTGAATTGTATGGCTCAAGGTCAGCAGAACTAGTAAAAAGCCTATAGTCGGAAGCGAACTTAGAAACCAAGCGCGCTTGGATAAACAATCTGAATATTGTATTCGTTTAGAAGAAAAAGAAAAATAGTGTTTTCATTATGGTCTTACAAAAGGACAATTGCTTAAATACGTTGGTATCACCAGAAAAGCGAAAGGGTCAACCAGTCAGGTTTAACTACAATTACTCTCAATGCATTTGGATAACATATACACTACAGAAGGTACCTAAAAATCAAAGATAGAGAGAGTGAGCTTGGTGAGGTAAACTACAACTCATTGGAAAGAAACTTACAATCATAAAAGGTATCTTCAGTCCCTGGTAATGGCGCCAAAAACTTGTTGATTGGTTTCCTTGTGGCAAGTAAACCATTCAAACAAGTAATGAAGTGTAAGTAGAGTTTTCATCCCACAGAGACTGTTGATACCAAAGCTGATGCCAGTTTCTTCTGACGGTTGTGTAAAGTGAAAGTATAGTTGGTTTGTTTGTTTTAGCCATTACTAATGACAAATAAGTAAAAGATTGGTTGAAAGTTGAAGGAAAATATCAGTTTAAAAGTAAGTTGAGTTCGGATTTCAACCTAAGTTGCAACACTCCCCTAGTTTGCACATAACACATTTCTATAGCAATTATGCTACATAGCTTCCGAAATGCTACAACATAACCACCTTTTACAACCAGTTAACCCACCACTATCCTATATAGAAATGTCAGAATTCTATAAATACATTCCTTGCTCTACTTCTCCCATATTCCTATGACAATTTTCCAGTTTAGACTATTGGTTTTAACCTAGATGTTCTGGTTATGAGAGGTAGACCCATTCCTATAGCCTACAATTTAGGTTGAGCTGTGCACAGGCTCACCCAGTAAACATTGTCTAACAGATGTATAACCTCGACTCCCGTCCGGTAAACTGAGGCCACTAATCTAGCCCTTAGGGTCCACTAATCGACTATATATTAAATTATTGTTAAACAAACTGAATACATTAAATTAAGAACTTAGAACATTGGGTTCATTCCACAACTTAGAAATCCATCCTCACTCAGCCAATGAAAGTTTAGTTCATGACTGTGAGGGAAACCCAAAACAGAGTGATGCTAAACAGCCAATAGAAAAATTTACAGAAATAAAATAAAACAAGGATATAGAGGAGCTCGTCGAAATGATTGACGTGTAAGAAGCATCTTGTCACGCGACATCTCTACGCCTTCTACAATTCATCTAACTCCAGGGAAGAGTTGGGTCTTCATCTGCAATTCTTTTGATCAGTAGTTCTCTCGTTCCTTCGGTGTGAGTCTAGTCAGATAGGAATTGTACTGACTGCTCTTACTCTCACGACTTCAACGACTCTTTTAGGTTTAGCCGCGCTTTCCTTTTATAGTCAGGTCTTCTCACACCATTCGTCCAGTGAGTTGGGCCTTCCAAATCTATCAGGTCCAAATCCCTAGATTCACCCAGCACTCTAAAGTCTTTTTCTAGGTGCATCCAAATACAATACCTTCAAGTATTTTTTTGGGATGCAATTTTGCCCTTAAAGTATTACTCTCTTCGGTCCTTTTTATAAGGAACATTTACTCTCATATGGGTGGTACTTAATATAAAGAGTAAATCCTCTTCATCTGAAATTTTAAATTGATTTTTCCATTTTTACCATCATTAAATATGTGTCACTAATTATCTCTCTACAATAAATTGTCATCTATTATCTCTCATGTACATTCTTTCTAAACAAGGGTATTATTAGAAACAAAGGTACAAAGTTTACAAAGTTATTGCTTTTAACTAATATTTTGACCCGCATGATTTTGATAGTTGTTCCTTATTAAAAAGACTGGAGGGAGTATAAACTACAATTTTAAAGTGTATTTTGTTAGTTCTCTATGTGTTTTGATGATAACTGAAAATTGTAAACTCAAGATGAAGTTTGTCTTAGGTAAGTTGGAAAACTTACTGTCAAAGACAAACTCGAGTTTTGTACGTGACAGAGAGTAGCTCAATTTTAATGAACTGAGAAAACTCCAGTTTGCACAGGCAAACTCGAGTTTATGACATACGGAGAGCACTCTAAGTTTTCACATTCAGACAAACTCGAGTTTAGTTTACTCGAGTTTAGTTTACTCTCTCGTCAAGTACAAAACTCGAGTTTTGAATCCAAACTCGAGTTTGTCTTTGATAGTATGTTTTTCAACTTATCTAAGACAAACTTCATCTTTAGTTTACAATTGTTAGTTACCAGCAAATAAATCATCATAAGATGGTTTCGAATCATATGCCTCATCATTGTTGTCATGTTGCTCTTCTTCTTCAAAGAACTAAACAGATATTGGCTTTTTCTTCCTCATCGCCTTCATCTTCATCGATGAGTTATCTCCCCATATTGCTGAGACATAGGCTTTCTTCTTGTATTTATTGAACTTCTTCTTTTCGTTGTCCTTGTTCTTCTGCTGGGGGCATTCTGACTTGATGTGGCCAGGCTTTTCACATTCGTAGAAAATGATCGACTTCTTTGTCTCAAAGCCGGAGCTACCCTTGTGAAACTTCTCGTAACCTTGGTCATTCTTGTAGAATTTCTTGAATCTCTGACCATCATGCCTAGCTCTTCATCACCATCATCATCATCATCTGATTCCTTAGCTTCTTTGACAGCTTTGAGGAAAATTCCCTTGTTCTTGCCACTTGCTTCATCAAGTCCCTTTTTGAACTTGAGCTTTGCTTCGTATAGAGAGGCTGCTAAAGAGGGCTGCTATAGATGCCATTGATTCTCCACGACTTCTTCAATAGCACTAACCTTGGCTTCCCATTCCTTGTTAAGGATATTGAGAATTTTCCTCACTTGAACATGTTGCTCATACTCTTTGCCCAATGCAGCAAGCTGGTTTATCAGATGGGTGAATCTTAATTGGAATTCGCTGATAGATTTGCTAAGCTTCATACAAAGAAGATCGTACTCTGTCATGAGGGAATTGACTCTATTTTGCCTGACTCCAATTGTTCCTTCATGAGCTATCTCCAGCGCATCCCACATAGCTTTAGCAGAAGATAATGTGCATACACGAAAGTATTCTTGTTGACTCAGAGCACTTTGTAGCATAAGAATAGCTTTACTATTGAGAGTGATATTTCTCCTATCATTCTCATCATAGTCTTCTTCAGGCTTTGGAATTCTGAGACCGTTTTCCAGAATGGTTGGATTGTAGTCTCCTCTTTCGAACACTCTCCGTGCCATATTCAGTAGCCAATACAAAGACTTTGAATTTGGCTTTCTAGAAAGAATAATGCTCTCTATTGAATCCCGGTGGTCGGTTGATCGAAGCTCTATCAGGTAGAATACCTTTCATAGTGATCCTTCTTGAGATGTTAAGCTCTTTAGAGAAGACCTTGCTCTGATACCAAATGAAAGTGGAGCTAATCACCAGGGGGTGAATTGAGGATTTTAAAAATTCTTTTTTTAAGGCTCTATTTTTTAATACTAAAAATAGGGTATAATAGAGAAGAGAAGGAGAAGCAAGACACAAGGAATTTATACTGGTTCGGTCTAACCTCTTGACCTACGTACATCCCCAAACACTCTGAGATTTCACTATCTCAACTGATTACACACTCTGTAACTCTAGAGTAATTCTCTTACTAGAACTTACTCCCCCTTACAAGTTGCAATCAATATCCCAATCTCCAAGTCCCACAACTTGAGATGCTTACAATGAAATGATTTACAATAAATGAAATCTCTCTAAGAGTGGATAAATATAAACAATGAAGTACAGATGTATCAAAAGATGCTTTTCTTAAGAAAACTCAAAGAGTAGTTGGAAACTTGAATGATTTTCGTTTTCAGCAGATTGGTTGTTGAGAAGAATTGAATGTAGCTCTATTTATACAAAGAGAGCATTAAATGACCGTTGTAATCTTCAATGTGATCATGCAGATGAAGAAGGATTAGGTTAAGCTTTGGTTCTTCTCTCTACTCTTTGGTTAATCCAAATTACGATGTTTGTGGTTGACTTCTGACTTTTTAATCCGTTGGAATGGCAGCTACTAGATGTGGAAAGGAAACATTAATCCCTTTGCAACGTGTGTAGAATGATTGTCCAAAAGGTTGCAAGTTTTCTGAACTTTGCATTTAATATATTGACATCACTTTTTGCTTTTGCTCAAATCTTCATTTAAAGTTCTCTAAACCATCCGAAACTCATTACCAAACTGATTAAACATAGCTAGGAATATTAATGAGTGATGATAAGAAGTATTAAGATTAAAAAAGAAGCTTTCACAAATTCGAGCAATTTGATTTTCAAACTCAGCGACACAAACTCGAGTTTGTTTATCCAAACTGGAGTTTGTTTATCCAAACTGGAGTTTGTAACTATTCTCAGAAGACAAACTCGAGATTTCAAATCCTAACTCGAGTTTTCTTCTTACAGAGAAGAATGTCATGTTTTGAGTTAAAAAGCACATTTTGAATCATAGAGCAAAACTCGAGTTGATTAATGACAAACTCGAGTTTTGGACTTTTATAGTGAAAACATGTTTAAGTCCAAAAGCTCAAAACTGGAGTTTTCAAAACACTGAAATGAGCAAAGCTGTCAGCTTTGGCTAAACTCGAGTTTCCAAACTTAAACTCGGGTTTTCATTTAAAGTTGAAAAAATTTGAAAACTCTATCCCAAATGAAAACTGGAGTTTTCTAAACAAACTGGAGTATTCTCAAAGTGATTAAAACATGTAAACTCTCTCGTCAAGCCTAAACTCAAGTTTACAAATACAAACTCGAGCTTTCAAAACTTTGGAAACTTAGAAAATTCTTTGACGAAGTGCAAAACTGGAATTTTCATATCAAAACTAGAGTTTTCTTAGGCTTAAAACATTGGAGGCTCTTCAGATGCCCAAAACTCGAGTTTACTATCGCAAACCGGAGTTTTGTTTACTTTAGAAAATATTGAGAGTCTCGTATGGTGCAAACTCGAGTTTGTAAATTCCCACAACTTTTTACCATAGTTGTAAACTGTTCAAATCAAATTTTAACTTTTTAAATTGACGACAATAGTATATATTGGGTTCTTTTAATTTACATTAAATTTCAATTTGGTTCTTTAAGTTTATAAAGTGTATTTTTGGTCCTTTAATGGAAAATGCTAACTCAGCAAATTTAAATTGCAACTCTACAATTAATTGTTGATAAGACATATTTATAGTCATTTTTATATACAAAATTAAAATAAACTTGTTCTTCAACAAGTTTATTTTAATTTGAAAATATAAAATATTTATATTGAAATAATAAAATTAAAATAAACATAGTGATATGCAGGTTTATTTTAATTTTAGAATATAAAAGTAATTATACTAAATGATTAAAATTTAAAACAAATTTGTTAAGCTGCTTGTTTAATTTTAATTTAAGATAGTATAAATGATTGTATGTTGTTTTGTCATCATGTGATTGTAGAGTCACCATTTAAATTTGTTGAGTCATTATTTTCCATTAAATAAGGCTAATGGTGTTAAGTTTAAGAAACCAACAACACATTTTATAAATTTAATGGACTAAATTGAAATTTGATATAAACTTAAAGGACCACATATACTTTAGTTTATATTTAGGGTTAATAAAACTTTAAATCTCTTAAGTTTGTCCTCATTATGGTTTTGGTTCTTTTGATTAAAATTGGTCAAGGTAAAAATGGTTTTTTTTTTATAGAGAGAATATCATTTAAGTCCTAACAAAGGGAAATAATATATTGACAAGTCCCATAACTTTCAATAGATACTTTTTTGATATTATCTCTCTTGGTTGAGACCTAAATGATATTCTTCCTTTTCTAAATTATAGAGACTAATATTTTAAATAAAATGAAACGGCCTATGATTTGAAACATGAGCGACTAAAATCAAAGGACAAACTTCAGAGATCAAAGATTGTATTAAACTTTAAATTTACGGATGCATTTTTTAAGTAAAGCTATAGTAATACTTTTATAAAAGGTTAAATTTGGACGACAAAAAATCCTATCCAGTTAAGATAAAAGGAAAAATGAGGACAGAGGAGAGGGAGAGGAGATATATATCCATTCACCACTTTAGCTCGTTATCCTTTTCCTCAATTTCCCAATCATGATGTTTCCCTCCCTTTAATTCAGTTTCTATGAAAGTTGTAACCACCACCTAAACAGAAATCTTCACACGGATAAAACGTGCGAAGGAAAATCTCCAAAATAAAAGGGAAACATTTCTTTTCATGTGTATTCTCAAGCATCAAATAAAAAAATGTTAAAAAGACAAATTCCATATAGGGGAAAAAATTTCTCTCATCATTATTGACTAATTCTTAATTATCTAGATATATTTAAGTTTAGAAAGTTTATTCCTTCTAAGATAACAGCAGGACTACTATAGTACCTTCCACACATAATTTGCAGTTAGCACACTAACAAACTCTGGCATTCCGCTCATAAAGTGCTCAATAATTACATCAACACTATTTAGCAAGGTGAATATGTCAATGTAATTATGACACGAAGAAGCATAGGAATAAAAAACAATGCTCGCGAACCACCAGCTAGCTAATAAGGTAATAATCATAACACCAAGAAGTCAAAAACATCAAAAGATTAACAACGCGTAGGAACCAAATTTTTCTAAAGCATCCGCTAATTACCTTCCCAAACTTTATGGTTTACGCATCGCTTTCTGTCTTGTCTCAGGATTAATTAATTTTAACAGTTTCTTGGCTATTCGTTTTGTAGTTTCTTTTTAACACTAGGAAGGAGAAGGAAATGCACCATCCGTTGGCACAAGAAACAAATAATCTCATGGAAATGGAGAATTCTCATCATCATCATGAAGAAGAGAAAATGATCAGAGTTCTTTACGAAGCATCCCACAAAGGGTGTATTTCAACTTTGAGGACACTGATTCAGCAACAACCTTTGGTTCTTCACAGAATTAACTCGAGAACTACTTTCATGGACACACCTCTGCACATATCGGCCACAATTGGCCATCTTGAATTCAAAAAAGCCCTTGTTGCTCATAAATCTAAACTTGCCCTTGATTTAGACTCCTTCCGAAGCACAGCGCTCCACGTAGCTTCTGCAGAAGGCCACATCCACATTGTGAAGGAGCTTTTGGCAGCTTATGATCAGGCTTGCTTGGTTTCTGATCAAGAAGACAGAATCCCATTGCATGTAGCTGTAATACGAGGGAGACTAGAGGTTGTGAGAGAGCTTATTAGGGAAAAGCCGGAGTCTTTGAAGATCCTTCACAAAGGCAAGACTGTTTTGCACTTGTGCGTGACATATAACCACTTGAAGATCCTCAAATCTTTGGTGGATTCAAACTTTGAGATTTGTGATGAGCTATTCAATTGGAGAGACTTGGATGGTAACACCATTTTCCACTTGGCTATCATGTTCAAGCAAGTTGAGGTATTTTTTTCTTTGTTTTAGAAGCAAATTTAGATTTACATCTATGAGTTTGACACCCTTAACTCCATATGCATAGTTAATTTAATTTTTTTTGCCTGAGTTTAGTTAATTTAATTAGGAGCAAAATTAATTAATTAACTAACTAACATCAGTACATAGGAATATTGTAATAGATCGACGAATAAGTAGTGAAGGGTTGGTTAAGAAAATAGTCGTTGGGGTGGAATAAAAATTATGGCCAAAGATCAATATATTATATTCCCTCCATTATTTTTTATAGGAAAAACTTAACCGAATATAATATATGTTAAAAAAATTGGTTAAAGACAATAAATATATAAAAATCATAATATTTTTCTTAAAAATACCCTTATTTATGGGGCAAAGGGGATAAGAGAAGAATTAGGAAATTATTATTATAAAGAGATTGTGAAAGAGGGAAAATTAAAAAAAAAATTATTATAATAAAGATAATTGATGCTTTGGAGGCTGTGATAATTATGCATTGATATTAAAATGAATAATTAAATGAGCGCAAGATGAGAAAGTAATAGAAAAAAAACTTGGGCATTATTTAAATGTTTCTTATAAATTGGAATAAGGTATTTATGGTAGTTGTTTCTTATACAAAGGAACAAAGGGAGTAATTATAGGAAAAATTATGAAATTAACTTCAAGCTTAGCAAATCTAAATTTCCGGATTTTGTATTTATTCTATGTATGAATGTCAACATGTTTCTTGCAAATTTACACATAGTCTTGTTTGTTGGTGCTCATCAGACTGTAAGGTATCTGGTGTCGATTCCTAAAATACAAGAGGCATCAATTTTGAAGAATAATTTGGACTTTACAGCCATTGACATTGTTGATGATGGGATTCCAAAGGACTTGAAGAGTCGTGAGATACAAGTCCTAGTGATGAATAGCTTCAAAAGTGACAAGAAAGAAGAAACAGATATAATTCCCCAAGCAGCAGCAGCAACTAGTGATTCTGTTGAGGAGGGAGCAGTGAAACCTCTAAAGAAGAAGTGGTACAATTGGAGAAACATGGTGAAGTACATGGGAAAATGGTTTAAGCATAATGGAGAAAAGTTGGAAGAGATGAGAGGGAATCTGAGTCTGGTGGCAACCGTAATCACAACCATGGCGTTTCAATGTGTCATCAACCCTCCCGGCGGCTTCATTCAACAAAGTATATCTAATTATTCAAACGGCGCTCCAAACAATCCCCCTACTTCTTCTTCACCCTTAGATTGCTTGGAGATGGAAGAAGATTATGCATGTCCCGGCAAAGCCATGCTTGCTTCTAACGATCCAGATCACTTTCGGTCCTTCATAATGTGACAGGGACTACACAATCAATTGTATTCTGATTTATTGTATTCTGATTTATAGAAATCTCTGATTTGTAGGGATTAGGAATAATCTTCATTAATAGTCATTATTAGTCATTATGAGCCATTACTATTGAGGCTCTCTTATCTTCTATATATATGTAACGTTTGTATATGAAATACAGCACACAATATTCTTTCTTTCCATTCCGCCAAGTCACATGGTATCAGAGCCTAGGTTGTGTCCTCTCTAAAATATTTTTTTCCTATACACATTTTTTAGGTTTTCTCGTTCTTCCCCCGTCACCTCCAGCTTTTTTTCCCTTTTTTTCTCTCCTCGCTTTTCTCGAGATAATACCTATTATCTCGATTGATCCTTTTTTCTCTCTCCTCATTTTCTCGAGACCTATTATCTCGATTGATACTATTTTTTTTCTCTCCTTGTTTTCTCAAGACCTATTATCTTGATTGATCCTATTTTTTTTTTCTTGTTTTCTCGAGACCTATTATCTCGATTGATCCTATCTTTTTTGGGAGTTAACTTGGTCTCCCTCCAAGAGAGAGTTAACATGGTCTCTCTCTAAGAAGGAGTTAACATGGTCTTCTTCATCTTTTTTTTTCTCCATATTATTTCTTCTAATCACCTTTTTTTTTTTTTTTGTATTCTGATTTATCTTCTAATCACTTTTGTTAACCGTTTGATGTTGGTCCTTAATGAGACCTTTGGAGTATTTTTTGGTCCCCGATGAGACCGTTTGAGACCGTTTGTTGCGACATATTCACGAAGCCACTTCATTGCAGATATCTTCACGAAGCCACTTCATCCTACTCGCTTCATGAACTTAAGTCCAAGCCGGGCATCCAAGACATCCATGCTCCACTATGCGGGGTGACAGGGATTACACAATCAATTGTATTCTGATTTATAGGAATCCCTGATTTGTAGGGATTAGGAATAATCTTCATTAATAGTCATTATTAGTCATTATGAGCCATTACTATTGAGGCTCTCTTATCTTCTATATATATGTAACGTTTGTATATGAAATACAGGACACAATATTCTTTCTTTCCATTCCGCCAAGTCACATAATGCACAACACGGTAGCTTTCGAAACTTCTATTGGGATAACGATGTTGCTTATAAGTGGACTTCCTCTAAAGAATAAGGTTGTGATGTGGGTGTTATCCATAGGCATGTGTATCACTCTCTCAGAAATGGGATTTGCGTACTTTACTGCCTTATATATGATGTCCCCAGACAAACTGTGGCATTCAACTAATAAAATGCTCAGAATAGTGGATTGGATTTGGCTATCCTTGTTTGCACTAATTGCTGGATACATCTTTTCGGCCTTTCTTATTTGGCTTGTCAAGAAATGCAGTGGGATTACTAAGTGTGTTAGGATGCTGATGAATTGTGGAAGGAACAGATCATATGGAAATGGCTGTTGCCGTGTATAAGATAAAGGGTAAAGTAGCATCCAGCACGTTGATGTGATTTTTTCAGTAGCATCTAGTATCCTAATCCTATTCATAATGCATCCAACACCCTGTATTGTTATTTTTCAGTTACATGCCGCACCCTAATAATGTTATTTATGGTTTAGAATGCCGGACCGCATGGCTATAAATAAGATTATAGTGCTAGATGTTACTTTAGGCTAAGATGAAATTAAACTATATATAAGTATGCTACTTATTTGCTTCTTTTTCTTAAAAAATTTCAATGTCTCTCTCGTTGATTGATAACAATAGTTGGTAGTGGATCCAGGTTAGTGCTAACATATTTTTAGTCTCTTAAAAAACTGGATTATTATTACTGTCATGTTGGTTAGCCCATAATGTTGCTACTTTCATGAAACCTTTGTAACACCCTTACTCTTGAAAATGATGTACTTGTATGAACTCATGAAATAATGGGAAGCTTTTGACTACTGTTTGAATTACTATTTTCTGTAATATTTTATAATAATTATTTTAAGGATCTGAAAGACCACTAGGGGATAGGTTATTGAACCCTAGATAGGCCAAAAATTTCGCCTAATAAGACCAAGGGAAAGGAAGCGATGATTGTACCCTAATTTGAAAAGGAAGTGAGCTAAACATTAAATACCGAAGCAAAGATAAGCCGATACAATGAATAAGGGACAGAGAGTATTAGCAAAACACAGATTCTTTCCCCTGCAGAATGTGTATGCGCCATTTACAGGTAGGGAGAAGAAGATACACTGCAAAAATCACATGCTGGAAAGGAAAAGTCAAATGTAATCATTACTTGATGATACATGTCACTACAGGGTTAAAAAGGTAAAAAGTAAGTAATAATTACAAGGGTAGAAAAGTCAAATCCTTACCCTTTAAGGAGAGGATTTCGACTACACAAAAAATAAGGGAGGAAATCAGATGATTTTATTTGTATTTAAGCCCAAACACAAAGTACAGGCTTTAAGGGAGGTTAACCGGTGAAAAAAAGACTGATAAGGACCAATTAGGGACCTCTTTTTGGATCAAATGGAACAAATATTGGGGCATCCCAGGGTGTATAATGGAATGTGTGCATCCAATTGGCTAAGTATAGTATTTTCCCCTGAAACTATTCTTAATAAGGGTCGTTTAGCCTTTGGAACCACCTCAATTGGATTTTTGTGGATTGATATATGATTTTTCAAAGATGAGTGCATATAGGTTCTTACTCGAAAATGAGGAATTAATGGCAATGGGTAGTGAAGATAACCAAGCCTAGCATTTTGTGACCATGAAGGAGATTGGATAAATTGTAACCCTTTATCTGTGAATGTGTATTTATAGGATACGGTATTGGCTCGGAACAACCAAAGGATTGGGAGCCGATTCGAGAATTGGTAAAGTGTCGAGGTAGTAACTCTTCTCTCACATACTATGTATGACTTTCTATGCATATATGAACCATGTTTTGAAAATTCTTCCTTGTAAGGTCCAATCCACTTGTGAGCCAATTGTCTGGTAGAACCAACCATGAGGTATCTTCCTGGTGGTAGGCAGTAGGGCCAGTGGACTGGTGGTCCTTGGGTTGTGAAACCTAATTGCATTAAGATGATATGGGTTGATGCACAGTTAAATGCCCAGTGCTATGGTAGTGGATCATGTGATCTGTGTTTGCAGTCGGTGTTGCATGTGTTATGTGATCTCTAAATGCTGAATATATTGTTATTATTTGACTGCCATGTATTGTGCATGCATTTTATTTGAGATTAATTGTTACTCTGGCATTGTTTGAATCCTAGACCTTGTTATTATTTGTGAAATGGGTAGTGCGTTGGACTTGGATCCCGGGGCGAGACGGTGGGTACCAGCGAATGAGGATTCAAGGTTGAGCTAAGGCCTACTATGGGTTATCTATTTCTTTGTGATGGAATATTATTTAGAATTTGTAAGTAATATGTATAACCCTATGGGTATTCCTGTAAGGTAATCAAGAGCTTTATATCAGTATGTTATGCTTTTTTTGTTTTACCCACTGAGCTATGCATGAATAGTATCTTAATACTTGATTACATAGTAGCAGAAAAGGGAGCATTAGTGATATGTACCCTGAGTAAGAGAGTTCAGGCTCCAGTGAGTTGAGGCTCTAGGGATAGATGAGGTAGCACAGGATTTGGATTCTGTTACTAACTCTAGAGTTTCTGATATTGATATAGGATATGATTGAGATCCCCACCCTGTGTTACGGGAATATATAGGGGAGTTGTACCAAAAGATTGGTATAGTATGGCCCATAATCTATCGGAACTTTGAGGTTAAGTGTGCTTAGGCAAGAGAAATCTCAAGAAGGGTGACCCCCTTGGGAAGTATCATAGGAATTTGAAATTCCTTGATTTAAGGCTTGAGTACCTTGACGTATGACATATGGTGATCCTTAGAGATGCCATGAGAATGCTAGAATGAATACGATAAAGGTTGAGGATAAGCTTAAATATGATATAAGTTGAAACAGTGCTTAGGAAAAAATGTGATTAAGGTTGCACTCAGTTCCAATACCTAAGAGTATTAAGCTTATGAATGATGATTGATGCTGCATTGTCAACAAGTTTATTTGAGTATGATTAATGGTCGACCTTGAGGTAGAATTAGAAGCTCGTGAACAATGTTGATGGTTTGAGAATATTACCTGATGTTTCAAGGATTAAACTAGGAATTGTGAATCATGATCCTAGTATGTACGATGGGTATCGTTTGGGAAACATGATTTCTTAGCTTAGCTGATGTTGAGGTTCTAAGAGTTGAATTGTAAATTGATGATTGATGCTTTTGGAATATTTGAGGATAGTGCTCGAATGTTATAAGCTATGAATCATGATGATTCTAGCATGCTTATTGGGTTTGGTCGAGGTTTCAGAATTAGGTTGATAAACCTAAAAGTTGGATACGCATCTAGAGGGTTGCTATCAATTGATCATGACCTAAGAATCCAACTTGATAGTTGAGTGATTCCTTAGGAGTTTAAATGACCTGAATGAATTATGGTGCTAGAGTATAGTACATATTGATTTGAACGAATTGAGGTAGTAGAATATGGTATCGATTGATTTAAATGAATTAAGGCACTAGGATGTGGCATAAATGTACTTGGAGGTTGCTAGTTGTTGATCTACCATAGGAAAATATCTTAATCTTAAAATATTCCCTTAGAAAGAATGATTGAGGGTTTATTCCTCGATGGAGCTAAGAACCTCAGTAGCCACGAGTTATGGTCTCCTGATTGGGACAAATAACTGTAGATATGTTTGTAGCTAATGGATTCCCTAAAATGTGGGTTAAATAAGCGATAGGGGAAGTTGAATTTGTGATCATGACTGGAGCTGGACAAATTTTGAAAGTCCATACAAAATGACTTAGTGTATCGCTATGGGGTGCTCCAGCACTGTGTGTTTACTATTAAGTATATTTGTGTTATGAAGATACGGTGGATAGTAAGACATATTGGGTCAGTGTGTCCTTAGGCTGTCAGACTTGATATGCATTCAATGAGAAGCCCTAAGTCCTGTGAGACTAGTGCGTCCATAGGCCAACAACATATTGTGTACTTAAGGATTAAGATGAGTAGAAGCGTGAGGCAGTAAAGCCTAATGTGCAAGTTTGCATGGGCAGTGTCCCTAGGTTGTAAGATATGTTTGTTTAATATTGCATTTGTTGCCAAATATGGTGACATTAAGCTAGTGCGTCTAGAGTATATCTTGAGGCTAACAGGATATTCAGACTGTACCAAGTTGTAGTTAAGATGCCTATGGCATGGGGATGATTCCCGGGCGGTAAGTCCCGAATATCCAACCCTATAGTGATAGAATGAAATAAGTCGTAAGGCTGAATGTGTCGAGTAGCGCCGTGAAGAGGCAGTAAGGCATGTGTAACCAAGCACTCGATGATTTATGAATTTTTGAAGTTAGCTAGCTATTGAATATGGAATGTTTTCTGGACTAGTGTGTACTGATTGATGAATTTGGAATTTATTACATATGCCAGAATCTCGACCATGCCCAAGATGTGGAAAGAACCATTATGGTACTAATTGTGACATTAGACAAGTATGCTTCCATTGTTAGAAGCCAGGGCACTATAGCAGGGAATGTCCTCAGAGGGCTACGGAGAGAAGGCCACAGAACCCAGGTCGGGTTTTCACACTGACCAATGCAGAGGCAAGAGAATCTCCAGAGATGGTCCAAGGTACTATCTCTCCCAATGAGGATCTACCTAGGCGCCGTATGATTCGGGTGCTAGTCATTCGTTTATATGATTATACAAATCGCTTAGGGATGCATGCCTATAGATTACCCTATGACTTGATAGTAGCTACCCTACTTGGCGTGGAAACTTTAGTTTCTGCTGCATGTTTAAATTGTATTGTGAGTGTGCATAGGGCGGTGTCCCTAGGCCATAAGACCGGTGGTACTTAGCACTGTATGGAATGCTAATTGTCATGACGACTTTAGACTAGCATGTCTATAGTACATCTTGTGTCTGGCAAACATTTATTGTACCAGGTGATAGGTAAAATGCCTAAGGCCTAAGGATGATTTCTTAGGTGGTGAGGCAGGAATCTCCAGTGTTGTGGTAATAGATTGAGCCGGAGGGCCAATGTGTGTTAAGCCAAGAGGCTAAATGAGTTAGGCAGTAAGGCCTGTGTAACCAATACTGTGAGAATGGACCAGTGGGTCCTGTATTTGAATACTATGCCTGGGTACAAGGTGAATGAAATTGTCAGGGTGTATGTTTTGTAAGCATCCATAGGAAAAGGAATAGACTGGGTGTCTAGATTAGTCCTCTGAAATTATACGATCAAATTTCGAGGGCGAAATTTGATTTAACGGGGGGAGAAATGTAATACCCTAAAATTCTCATCACTTATTGTAAGTGTCATATTTTGACAAATAAATACCTATTTAAAATAGGTGAATATGTGGTCTCAAATTTTGTAGTGTATTTAATTTATTTTCTAGGGCAATTTCTCTTAGAATTAGATAAACCAAAAGCCAAATTTTATAATATTCATTTAGGGATCATAAAATACCCTAATAACTCATATAAATATTGTATTCTAGCAAATAATTACTAAAATATTAAAGGCAATTAAGGGAGAAGTTTTAATCTAAACAAACACAATGGAATCCAATGGTTGTAATTAATCCAATAATTAATCTTAATCCATGTGAAATGTAAGGAACCAATTAGGAAGCCTTAAAGACTTAAAGAAGCACAATTTCTTCCACGTGTAGAAGAGGCCACGGTGTTGCTAGAATAAAAAAGATGAGGAGTAATTGTTTAGGTTATAAAAGGAGGCACATGGGAGTATTAATGAGGGAGCAAGAATGGAAGAGGATAATGTACTATGGGATAAGAGGCATTTATGAATTTTGGAAGAGGATAAATAGGAAAGAGAAAAGTGTTTTGTGTGTGTGTGTGTGTAGTATGAAAAGTGAGTGTTGTGAGTGTGTGTGTGTCTAGTGAAGGAGAGAGAAAAGTGAGTGTTGTGAGTGTGTGTGTGTCTAGTGGAGGAAAGAGAAGAGTGTGGAGTAAATTGAGTTGTGAGTTAAAAACCACTAGGATGAATGAGAATCTATACAAAATAAATTATATCCTGAGATACGTTAATCATAGATCAAATATAAGGACTTATCTTGAGCCCACATAATTTAATCTCGAGATTAAGTCTAATTAAAGTTATTTTGGCAAACTTTGATGAAGAAAATTAGAGATGATTAAGGACAATTAGAGAAATCTAATTGGACCATAAATCTTAATATCCAACTGCTAATCAAGATACATACTTAGAATTCAAAAGTGTTGGTGATTGATCAAGCAACCAAAAATAGATTTCATTAAAGAAAACTTAAGCATCTAAGGTAACTAGTACTTGGATCATTTAGTTAATGAAACTAAAGAGAGAGGGGATGGTTGGAGTGCTATGAATGGCTAGGATTCAAGTTTACAAAAACCCTAAATCTAATGGTTGAAAGTTGATAAGAGTAAAGTTGCAAATAATTACACAATTACCATACCATTTCCCTATAAATAGCAAGCCATATGCTTCATATTTTCTCACCAATTCACAAGCATAGGAACTGAAACATAGAGGGAAGTGAGAGTAAGAAGCTTGGAGAAAGAAGGAGCAAAGCTCTTGGTAAGTTCTCTAGCTCTAGCTTTTAAGTTCTTTAAGTTTTAGTTCTTAAATTCATAGTTAGAAGTAGCTTTGATTTTAAATATGCTAGAGTAATTTTAATATCATGTTCTTATAGTAAAAAATATTTATATTTCAAAAATTAGATGAGCCACATGGTATAGCAAAATTTCTGGAACATTATGAGCAAAGTAGCGAAGTTCTGGCAAAAATTCATCGGGTATAAATCTCTGAAACCAGTGATAAAAATGCCAATATTTTATGTTGAAGACTAAGTTACAAAATTCTGAGAAACTTCATGGTTAAAGTAGACATATAGCGCTTTCCAAATATGCCAAGAACATGTTAAAATGAGCTCTGTACAGTGAGATAAAAATTCTCAAAGTTGGGCTACGAATTTCTGGAAAAATTCTGGGCAGAGGCTCAAAACGTTAAAACTGGGAATGACTCGTGTAATCTGGGAAAAATTTAGTATTTTTACTTAAAATTAGACATCCTAAGGATTCCAAGGAATTTTACGGATCCCCGTTTCGATTTGTTTAGAATTAATTATGAGTTTTCAAATATAGATGAAAAATCTGCCCTAAATGCTGTAATTAGCGTTTTTTACGAAATTTAAGGGGAAAAAATTGAAAAATAATTCCACCAGGGGTAAAATGGTCATTAGTGACTAAGATATCTATTAGAATATTATGTGTGAATTAATAAATGTGATATTACCATTATAGGATATACGTGACCACTTTCCGACCGACAAACGTACCGGTATCACCGACGAAGGTACGGACGCGTACTGTAACACTAACTCTGATGCTTATTGTATGCTATATGTGATAGATGTTTTCATGAAGTGATGGAGAAGACTAGGTCTTGGGCCAGACACTGTGACTAAGTTTATGGGGCTTAGATCACCTATTTTCATACATTCAGCTATATACGGGTTATGGTTTTGATAAGACTATTACAGTTTTCCTAGCGCTGAGGACACGATAGGCCATCGTGGCACTGGTGAATAGTGCAAACCATAATAACATTCATATGCAGTGGCTGTGTTCTGTTATTATCTTTCATATGTGACTATTGCTGTAATGTCATGAATATCTGTCATACATAACTGTACATAAGCATGAGGTTAACCGTTACCTGAGGTTCAATGAGTATTGAACCTCGCTCTTACTATAGCTTCGTGATCCTGTGTGAACATGATCGAAGACAAGGGTAAGCAGCAGGCATGAGGATTGGTCGGAGAAAGTTCTTTTGATATGTACTTAACGTTGTAGTCATTCGAAATTTTTGTACCGCTGTGGAAGCAAACATATACATTACAGTGGATGTTTATCAGTTACTCTTCAATTTAAATACTTCCGATGCTCTACTCTGATCAAACTAATTTGAAAACGCTTTCGAAAATTGGGATGTTACACTTGCTTCCAGCAAACTTGGGGAATATGGCATTCATTGTCATTGGAACAAATGCAGCATCTTCTGGGATCTACCATATTGGAAAGATCAATTGTTAAGACACAACCTTGATGTCATGCATATTAAGAGGAATGTGTTTTGTAATATTCTGTACACTATGATACAGTCAACGCAAGACAAGACATAGAAGCGATTTGTGGAAGGTCTGATTTGCATTCGGTGGAGTATGCCACGGGTCGGACTTCCTAACCTAGAGCGCATACAAATTCAACAAAGAGTAGAATTTAGAATTGTTGCAATGGGTTAAAGATCTGAAACTCCTGGACGGTTATGCATCAAACTTGTCAAGATGTGTCGGCATGCACGAGATGAAGTTATTCGAGATGAAGACGCATGATTGTCATGTTTTTTCTAGAGATTGTTGTCGTGGGCCTTCAAAGCACTACCGAAGCATATATGGACTATTCTGACAGAATTTTCTATGTTCTTTAGAGAAATTTATGCTTTTGAACTTAATGTTGAAAAGTTACGGCACTTGGAGGCAAGCATGCCAATAACGCTCTGCAAGTTAGAGATGATGTTTTCTCCTAACTTATTTGACTCAATGGAACATTTTCTTATTCACTTGGCCTATGAAGTAAAGGTAGGAGTCCGCAACAATATAGGTGGATGTATCCTTTATCTGTGAGTTACTCAAAAATTGATGATCTTGAGTAGGAAACCGATTGTATCCTTACAATGTGTAAGGGGCAGTATCTTGGTGAGAGATTCAACTTCACAAGTGCCTGGGTAAACTTGTGGGATTGTATAGGCTTCTCTTGTGCCCGAATTAAACAAGAGGATAGTGGATTGAAAATCTCAAGTGAAGCTTGGGGACTAGACATAGATCAAGGATTGGGCCAACCAAAAGATAAATCACAATTTTGCATATTTTCTTCCCTTATCTCTTATATTTCCAGTATATGTTTATTTGAATATCTAACTGTTGATTTAGAAGATGCGAAAAGATTTTAAAGTTACAAGTTTTTTAATCATTCACCCAATTCACCCCCTCTTGGGTTTAGCTAGTTCTTACAAATCCTCATTCCATGCTTCTCTTTTATGTGCTTCTTAGGTGCTTCTCCTCCTAAAAAGCAAATAAAGAAATATTGATGGATTTTTTTTTTAAATTTTTTATATATATTTAGATTAAATAAATAATTTAGGATGTAGCGTATAATTTAATCTAAATAAATAAAACATATAAAAAATTAAAAAAGTTCCATCAATATTTCTTTACGTGCTTCTTAGGAGGAGAAGCACCTAAGAAGCACATAAAAGAAAAGCAAAGCATGGAATGAGGACCTATAGTTTACTCAATTTTATTTAGATTCCCTTCGGTGGGCCTTTATTTGTTTGATTGTGCAGAAATGTCAAAAGTACATGCACTGATTTTGAATATAAAGCTTTTTTTTTGGACAACTTTAGTTGTTAGCAAATATCAAAATCAAAATTGACCATAAATCCCTATCATGAATTTTGGGGCAAGGAATCGTCACTCCCTTCGGTGGGGCTTTATTTGTTTAATTTGATTGTGCAGAAATGTCAAAAGTACATGCACTGATTTTGAATATAAACCTATTTTTTGGGCAACATTAGTTGTTTGAAAAATATCAAAATCAAAATTGATCATAAATCCCAATCGTGAATTTTGGGGCAAGGAATCGTCACTCCCTTCGGTGGGGCTTTATTTGTTTAATTTGATTGTGCAGAAATGTCAAAAGTACATGCACTGATTTTGAATATAAACCTATTTTTTGCGTAACATTAGTTGTTAGCAAATATCAAAATCAAAATTGATCATAAATCCCAATCGTGAATTTTGGGGCAAGGAATCGTCACTTTTTTTCTAATATTTCAGATTAAAGGACTACAAGTCTGTGTCGGTTATGAAGTGGGGCACTCGAGAGGGGTTTATCCATAGAAACTTAAGACAAAGGCCTGTATAAATCACAACCAAAACAAAACTTCAATTCATTAAATGAAACTTCATATTTAGAATTTATGTGAAAACAATTTAATGTTAAGGTAGATCAAACACCTTAAGTTATTTTTTCAGATGTGCCCCCAAAATCTTAAAGTATTTTGTTGTTTATCTAGCAGCACCTTGCAATTTTTTGTGCGCATCCAATACCATAAAATATTTTGTGGTGCAATTATTAATTTTTTAGGATAAAATTTTCCTATAAAGTATTTTTCTAGGAGAAATTTTAGCTTTGTCATCAACTCCCAAAAATGTTTTAAATGAAAGTTCATCCAACACCCTAAATCATTTATTCAGTTACGGTGTTGGACATGCTTGGAAAAAAATTTTAGGTACTGGTGTTGAATGAGCCACAAAATATTTTAGGGTGATAGATACACCTGAAAAAATAATTTATGATGTTAGATGAACCAAAAAATACTTTAGAGTGTTGAAAGTCACAAAATATTTTAGGATGATGGACGAACCTAAAAAAAAAAAAAATATTTGAGGATGTTAGATGAACCATAAAATACTTTGTTGTGATGGATAAGTCGTAAAATATTTGAAGGCGTTGGAAACACCAAAAAAAAAAAAAAAAAAAAAAAAAAAATCACTATGTTGGATGAACCACAAAATACTTTAAGATATTGACAAGTCTGGGAAATTACCTCAGGATGATAGACCCACCTTAACCCAAGAATTTATTCCAAAATTTAAACAAAGATATCAAAGAACCACATTTGCACAAAAGATATATATAATTAGTTGTTAACAACGTTGAAACTCACTTGTGAAACAAAGCTGTAGTTTCTTATCATTGATCAAATGAACCGTATGAGATATATGTCATCTACATCCTGTCTGCTCATCAACAACTTTATAACTTGTATGTCATAATCATGACTCATTCTGCAAGGAAATTATGCGTTAAATTCCTCTCAGTATGTCAAACTTTATGGAAAATATCATTCTTGCTGATAGGCCTAGTTAGAAATTAGTGTCTATCTGTACAGATGCTTAGCCATCCAGGGCGTGACACATATTGGATAGATTGGTCAGTAGTCAAGTCACATGCACTGATTTTCATTAGTCATAAGATAAGAATACAACGCTAGTCGTCAGCTTCAGGAGAAAAAAAGAGCTTATTCTTTCGTGAATTTGGGGAAGGGAATTTTAACCTCTTGCCAATTTTTCACATTAAACATTTATAACTTCATGTCACGCATGATATAACAGTGCTCAAAACACCACCAAAATATTTTTGAGGTACCTAAAATCCAACTAACTCGTTCAAGTACCTACACAAAATTGGAGAATCGATGTGGACTCCAATGAAATTAACAGCAAATTCAGCCTAGAGAGGAAGGGACAACCCATAGAACAAACAAAAAGAAGTTATAATGCAGGAAATTAGCGTGAACGTGTTCCCTGCTGCATGTTAAAATTTTCCAACTTCCCAAAAAGAATTTTCATTTTTTTTATTACTAGATTTTACATAAAATGAGTGAACTTTTAATATGTTATGGGTAAAAAATGTGATATTTTAATTTTTTTTAAAAATAATTTTTCAAGAAAATATACTCTAAGTTAAAAAGAATTTGTAGAGTATTTTTAAAAAATGAACCATTTTTGGCCTAAATCTAAAAAATTCTAAACTCCAATTTTTGCCTATAAGAAATCAAATCATTTAATATAAAATTTAATGATCAAAAGAAACAAAATAAACCATTTGAAAATTTAGGAAATTTTAGGGGGAAACAGACACTCCAAATCCTATTTGTTCATACATCTTGAGGAGGGGATTTTAACCTACTCCTAATTTTTAAGATTGAACGATTATAACTCTATTCACGCATGATGTTCAGTGCTAAAAAAATTTAAATGAATATTGATAGTTTGTGGAACTTTAATTGTGATTTATGTTTTGGGGAAAAACAGTGTCCATTAAGTCCTGTATATAAATCCTGATACTTTTATATAAATCCTTACAATTGAAGTTATTGCAACACCCTCCTCAAATTTTTAGAAAAGACCTTTAGTTGATCAATGGATAGGAAGATGGGACCAATTAGATGGTGGAGATGTGACGTGGCATCCAACATATGCCCTACAGGATACATTTTTCTAGTACCATATGAGATCTTCCCGTGGTAGAATCACTTCCTTTGATTAAATGTGGGGTCCAATTTTCAAGTGAAATTTGCAAATAGACTTACTACCTCTTTATTCAACCCGGTGAGAAGGGAAGCGAAGCGAAAGTCGAAGTCAACGTATATATAAGACCATTCCAACAATATTTATTTTCCAGCCAAATGGTAGGCCCCCGATTGGTACATGGAAGATTTGGGGAGGAAAAAGAACTTAGAGGAGAGAAAACAAGGGAAGGGAAGATTTTGAAAAATGAGGGAAGATGGCTTTGGGAGAAGATAAATTGTTTAATATGAAGCAAATGAATGGGTAGGAGTTAGTAAAGAATCAGGAAATGGTTATTTTACCCTTAAAAGTAATTAATTCAAAATGAAAAGGAAAAATAATTTTTTGTTAAAATATAATTTTTAAAAATATGTTCTTATCAAGTTTGAATTTGTGTAGAACAAATTTCCTGCTAATTCAAACGTTAAAACCAAGTTCGAATTTGAGAGGTAAAGCCTTGGAACTTGAGCTCCCAAGAAAATTTGACACAAAAAGCGTCTCAAATGGGGAACTTGCTAATCTTCCATTCTTTTTCCATCAAATCCGTGTACCAAGCATGCCCTAATTCTTTGTCAGCTATATGAAGTAGAGCTTTCTATTTTTACCCCTCTTCCTGATTTTCCCGCACATAAGAAAATTTGTGTTTTGAAACATGCATAGTGCCCAACTTGAGTCGTCTTTGAGGGCAAAACGAGGAAAAATAAAATATATAAAAATTCTCATCACTGGCTTTATTTATAGAGGGACAGTACTTAACTGAAGACATGCATTTGGAAAATAAGGAAGAATAGTGAAAAATGGGGTACTCAGTGAGAGAAATGGAGTGGTGGGCGATGGCCATAATCATATTCATATTATTAGGGTTTCATGGAGAAAGTGAGGGTTGCTTGAAAGAAGAGAGAGAAGCTCTTCTGAAACTGAAAGAAGCTTTCAATTACCCAATTACTGGCTCTTCTCTTCCTTCTTGGAGTAACCTTACCTTGTCTGATTGCTGCACTTGGGAGGCTGTTGAGTGTGATAACTCCACTAAGAGAGTGATACGCCTTCGTCTGAGCGATACAAGATCTTATGAGTTGAGAGACATCAAATGGTCACTCAATGCTTCTTCTTTTCTCCCTTTCCACCAGCTTCAAGGATTGGGTTTGCGAGGGAATTACTTGTCAGGTTGCTCTCTTTTTTTTAACCATTCATGCAAATAAACTGTACATTACACACACCGTCGTTACGTTAATTAAGACTAACACTGTATAAGCCTTTCAAACTCTGATATTTTGATCACAAAAAATCAATTAGAAGATTTTAAAGCATATTAGTTATATAAGAACATTATATTGGACAAAATCTCTTTTGAATCCATTTGCAGAAAATTTTATAAACATATTACTTGTCCAGCCGTTTTTGCACCATTTTAGAAACTTTATGGGCTAAAAGTTTACTTGGACAATAGTGCGGTGCAGATTCCCAAACACTTCATGGTAGATTAACACCTTAACACATGAAACTTTAAAAACTTAATTGATCAAAAATTAAAGGGACTAAAGTTTGACTAAACAATTGGTGGACTAAAAGTTTCATCCTTCCCTTCTATAATATAATCAAGTAAGAACTTTTAGGATATGAAATATTAGGGGTTTTTCTTAAACAATTTATTTATTTATTTATTTATTTTAAAAAAAACAGTATTGAAAAATGTTTTCAGTCATGTATTTTGAAAGCAAAAATGTTAAAACTTGTTTTGAAAAACAGAAAATGTTAAAATTTTGTTCTGTCTTTTTTAAAAAAAAAAAAAAATTGTTTTGTTACTTTTTGTTATATAAATTAGAGAAGTGACAGAAAACTGTGTTTTCATTAATGAATATCATGCTGATATAGCAAACTATTCTTTCATCCTTCATTTCAACATTCATATATATTTTCCAAAACAAAGGTTCAAATAGTTTTAAAAAAATTTTAAATTTTTATTTTAAATTTTTTTCTAAAATATTACTGTTTCCATATAAAAGTGTTCTAAGGACGTCGAAAATGAAAAATAGAATAAATGCAAGCTTGCGTTCTTAATACTTTTTTTTTCAAAAAATAAATTACTAATTAAGCATGATACTTTCTTGGTTACATAGAAGGGCCCAAGCCCAAAACATACTAAGAAAACATGAACAGGTTTTTGCCAATGTATAACAATTAGAGCTAGGAATCAGGGTTAGCTTGGTCCTCCAAGGCCGGCCCTTGAAGAGCTATGGCCAAATAGGGCTGGCTCTCCAGGGTCCAGGGTAAGGAAAATATCTTTTTTCAAAGCCCGGTTCGAGAACACGAAGGCTAGGGCCGGCCCTCCGTGGCTCGGAAGTTACTATTCCAAATTTTAATTATTTTTCCTCTATTTTTTTCAAAGAAATATAATCCGTAAATTATAATAATTAAAGTTCTAATTTATTAAATAAATATTGTCAACATTAATATCCAAACAACACGAATTATCCAACAAATAAACACATTCACTAATTCATAATCAAAGGCAAACTATTGTCCACAAATAACTCACATAAAACATAAAAAGCATACCTAAGTTTTAAATTTAAATTATTATACAATATTTCTATAGCAAGATTGACCAATGACTTGTGATGGGAAGGTTGACAATATAAGGACCAAGTTAACTTTCATTTTCAATGAATATTTAAATGTGGGGACATCTCTTCTAACTTTTTATTAAATTAAAAAAGAAATTAACAAGGCCTAACGGCCCGGCCCTCCAGGGCCAATTTCATTTAACTCCTCTAATTTTCAAGCCCGACCCTTGAAGGGCTAAGACTTAAAAGGATCGGCTCGACGGGCCCGGCCCGATTTCCTAGTTAATAATACATAAAACATTGCCTTCTGGGTATCAATAGGGTTTAGTAAAAAGGACTAATGAACAGGTTTAATGAACAAATGTTAAATCTCTGCCCTCATGTTAAACTATTAGAGAATGATTACATTAATCATATGAATTATCTTGACAATTCTGTTTTCTTAGATTCATATTAACTGATCTCATGTTGTTTGTGGAGCAGGGCTATTTGGTGATATTAAACCGACCAACTTGGAATGGTTGGATTTAGGTGACAATGAACTCACAGAAGTCCCATCTTTCGGTGATAAATATATCTTTTAAATATTCTTTCAAATGGAATTTGTTAATCATCAAATCATGTATAAAAAATTTATCTATTTTTTCAGAGAAAGATTACCGTGATTTCAAAAAAATGCTAAAAGGAATATTTAGACAACTGTTTTTTTGTTAAATCCATGAAAGCTTATGTTCTTAATTGATTTTGTTCAAAAATCATTTGATATTAGATTTATTCATTTGTGGGCCAAAAAAATTAGATTTATTCATCCGCCCATCTATTTGCCTTGTTATATAATCATCTTAACAGAAGAATTTATGGGTCCTTATTCAGAGAATTGAATAATTGGTCATGCACCATACTCACAAAAAGTTGGACTCATGACATTTTTTTTTTTTTTTTTTTATTACTGAGAAAAGTCTTTAAAAGGTGTTTAGTGTTAGTTAGGCTATAAGGCCTAGACCAATCTATATATAGTACTCATATGTTCCTAAATGTATGATCTGGTTGTAGAGTGATTTTTGGTCATAAATATAAGATATTTTTTTTATTTCTTATATTTATAATTTGTCTCCAAAAAAATTTGCTGACTTATAAAATGAGATATAATCTAACGTTACATATTTTAGGATTATTATGTTACACATTTTATTATTAAGTAATTTAATTAGTTTTGTTAATGTTCCCAAATTTAATGACAAGGTCTTATATAAAGGATCGGATGAGTATTATGCACTTGCTTAATGTACATTTAATTTCCAATGGCATTTTACATATCTCTGCCTCAATGAAGGCTCTATAGTATGTATCACCGCTTTTTTCCTATACATTAGCTTTTAAAGCAATTAACGTAAATTAATGTAATGATTTCTTTTTTTGGTAATTTAATGTGTGGTCCTTATAATTTGTTCTTATTTTGATTTTTGTTTTATTTTGTTTTTTGTGTTTCATTTGGTAAAAACATTAGTCCTTATACTTTAGTAAGGACATCAACAGTGTTAAATATGATTATGTGACACTAACATCGTTAGTTAATTATAATGATGTGTCTTATAACCTATGTGGCTAAGTGATAAAATTATTATGTTTTAAAATTTTTTTTTAATCTTTTTTTTAAAAAAAAAAAAAAAAAAAAAAGAAAACTCTCCTCCACTATTCATCACGGGAAAAACGCCATCAGCATCCCAAACAGCTTCCTGCAAGACATCATTTGCTTTTATTGAATATGAATGTGAATATGATATTGAATTGTACTTCCAGTTGTGAAATTAGTCATTTATTCAAACTATAACTATAAGTACCAAACATTATATTTATCTTTTTTTTTTTTATTTTTTTTTTTTTTTTGCAGTAATGTCTCTATCTTCGCTCACCCAATTGTTTCTAGACTGGAACAAACTGTCTGCATTACCGCCACAAGGTACGTATAAATAATTTTCTGTATATTTATTGCATCTGGGGTTAAAAAAAAAAAAATCCATTAATCGAGTATTCAGCCAATTATCCATTAATTTTCTGTATATTTCATTGATGAAAATGTTTATTTACAATCGATCACATGTTTTGTTCATGCAATTTTTAGTTTGAAATGTGGTCTAGATAACAGTTAACAAAATAATAATAAGATCAAGCTGTATTGACACAACATGGATTATAAGTTTCATTTTCATTGATGGGCTAAATAAAAATAATAGAATAAAATAGGTTTAAAGTGTATCATGCACCCTACAATATTTTTTAGGGTCGTCTATCACCCTAAGTTATTTTTTGTGTAATTTTGCAGTGAACAATTCAGTTAATTTAGGGTATAAGATGCACCTAAACACAATACTTTGAGGTGTTGGGTGTACCGTGTACCAAAATATTTTAGAGTATTGGATGCATTTAACCTAAGAAAATTAAAAAAAAATAGTAATATTGAATATTAATTTTGGAATCGTATAATTATATTATGATTATTATATTTAATATTGAATTCTATTTTCATTATTATTATCATTTCTATTTATTTATTTATAGTCATATATTTAATTTAATAATAATAATAATAAATGATAAAAAAATTCAATAATTTAAAACTTTCATTTAATTTAGAGTCAAATGAAAGAAAGCATGGGGCAATTTTTCTTTCTCGCTATGATTCTGTATAGTTATTCATTTATTTTAAGTGCTTAGTGATCCCACATTTAAATACATCCTATATTATTTACATACATTTTTCTGTGATATATTCATTCTTTTAATTTAAATACATTTATTACTATCACTTAAAGTTTTATATTTTTTTATTGAATGACTGATTAAATGAAATTAAAAAGGAAAAATGGTATTTCGTAGGAGGCGTGTGCAATCAAGAATCTTATGGGATTGGATATTTCCGAAAATCAATTAAAAGGGGAACTTCCTGCGTGCCTTGCCAATTTGACGTCTCTACGTGGACTTGACCTTCGGAGAAATTCTTTTGAAGGAACCTTTCCTTCCTCACTTTTTCATACTTTGAGGTCTCTTGAAGCAATTCTAGTCACCGACGACTATTTCATTGGCTCTTTCTCACTCTCTTTGCTTGCCAACCACTCCAACCTCAAAATCATTTCCATTGTATGTTCTAAGGCCAATCTCAAGCTTGAAAGTGAGAATCCCCCATTTATCCCTTCCTTCCAGTTGAGTAATTTCGTCATCGACAATTGCACTTTGAATAAGGCCAACAATAACAAAACGCCTACCTTTCTTCTTCATCAATATGACTTGATACAACTAATACTTAGGCAGATGAACATTTCAGGAACCTTTCCATCCTGGCTTTTGACAAATAACACAAAATTAAATGCTGCCGACTTGAGTCACAACTTGTTCATTGATGCCTTTGAACTCAATTCCACCTTGAAATTGCTTCAAATGCAATTTTTTAATATTTCCTCTAACCCCATCAGAAATGAAATTCCTTTACACATTGGCTTCATTTTTCCCAACTTAATTTCTCTTGATTTGTCTTCAACTTCATCGCAAGGTTGCATTCCAGCTTCAATAGGTGAAATGAGACAACTGATTTATCTTGACTTGTCATATAATAATTTATCTGGTTACTTGCCACAAAAATTCGGTCAAGGTAACAATGCATTGAGGGTTTTGAAGCTTTCAAACAACAACTTGAGTGGTCCATGTCTACCCATCGGATCAAATTTCACATATTTATTGTTTCTACAACTCAACAACAATAACTTCAAAGGAAAATTTCAAGGTGGGGTCATCAATAGTACTGAATTAAGAATGTTTGATATAAGGTCCAACCTACTGTTCGGTGAAATACCTAGTTGGATTGGAACTTTTCGACATTTGAGTTACCTCATAATGTCCAATAATTCTTTAACAAGTTCACTACCAGAAAGCTTCTGCAACTTGACTAAACTTACATATCTTGACCTTTCTGAAAATAAATTCAATGGCTCTTTGCCAAATTGTCTTAGCATGCCATTGTTGAAGTACTTGCATTTGCAAAGAAACCATTTCATGGGACCTCTACCTTCTACATTAGCCAATTCCCCCTTATTGACATTGGATCTCATGAAGAACAACTTTTCAGGTCAAGTTCCAACATTGTTGAGTTCATTTTTGAATTTAAGGGTTCTCATCCTAAAAGAAAACAAACTTGAAGGTTCTATTCCAGTTGGTTTATGTGAACTTAAGGAGATAAGCATATTAGATTTTTCTCAAAATAAGCTTTCTGGAACAATACCACATTGCTTGAATAACATCACATTTGGAAAGAGGGATGGACTCCGTGATATTGAGATAGGAAAGTTTAGTGTGTCCTTGATTGAAATGGGCTTACACGACTATTCACTTGACATGTCAACTGGTGAAATTATTAAAGGGAAAGATTACAAACTAGATGTTACATTGTATTATGACCAAGAAATAGATTTCACAACAAAAAGAAGGTATGAATCTTACAAAGGAAATATTTTAAATTTCATGTCTGGGTTGGATTTATCAGAAAATCAATTGACAGGAGAAATTCCTTCACAAATTGGATACTTAAGTGCTATTCATGCATTGAATTTTTCAAACAATCATCTGAAAGGCCCTATTCCAGAAACCTTTTCCAACCTTGAGCAAATAGAAAGCCTGGATCTTTCACAGAATAAATTGACTGGTCACATTCCTACACAACTAACTCAGTTGTACTTCTTGTCTGTCTTTTCTGTGGCTTATAATAATCTATCTGGAATGACACCTGACATGAAAAATCAATTTTCAACTTTTGGATCAAGTAGTTATGAAGGGAACCCTTTTCTCTGCGGTCTACCTCTACAACAAAATTGCCCATCTTTTGATAAATCAATAGATGGGAAACACAAGCTACCTTATCATGTGGAAGTAGATGATTTTCGAGATGCGTTCTTATGGAGTTTTGCTGGAGCATTTGGGATCAGTTTCCTTTGTGTCATCATCTTTCTTTATTTCAACTATTACTTTCAAAATTAGAGGTTCGAAAGAAAATTAGTACGTTATTTTTATGAGCAGAAATAAGAAAGAAAAAACCCTAGTTCATGTGATTATGATAATGTAATAACTGTCAAGTGAAGTTGAACTCTACAATTACAATATTGAAATATATCTAATTTAGTTTCACTACTCATTACGGGAGTAAACTCCCCAGCAGTACAAGGTATATCAAAATTTATTCGTAGTCTACTTAGAGGTTTTAAGGATGCAAAATGATACGTAACTCTACAATAAATTTATAGTGCCAGCATGATCTGTTTTATTATAATATATTGGTTCTAGTTCAAGAAGAACTTATACATACATATTGATCGTATTACGACCTAGTATACTGAAGGTGTTGGCGGACACTAATATTAAAAGATAGTTGTCAAGATGACTAGTTTTGTCCATTAGATGCTGAGTAAGCAGGTACTACTGTACGCCAATTCTCAATTTAGACGTGGATATTGGAGTTTGAGAAACTCCATTAGGGTGTTATTTCATCCTTTGTACATGCTTCAGTAAGTTTATTTTCTAAAAGATACATCTGAACTATTTGACTCTAACAAATACTAATATACATAACAAATTGATGGGTCGAATTCCTACGTAACTAATAGAGTTGTACTTCTTGTCTTTCTTCTCTAGTGGCCACAATAATCTATCTAGGATGGTACCCAACATGAAAAATTAAGTAGTTATAAATGAAACTCTTTTCTATGTGGTCCACTTATAAAACCTTATATGGAAGATGACTTCCAAGCTGCCTTCTTATGGACTTTTGCAGGAGTTTTTGTTGTATTTCAACCATTATATCTGCAATCACAATAATGTGGAAGAGAACTTACGAGTTAATTGTATGGGTTTGTTATCATTAGACTTTATCATGTAACTCATATAGTGAACTCTAGAATTATATTTTTATCAGAGTTGTTCAGTACTTTAATTAATCATTTAAGAACCACATATTATTACCCAAATAGTACCCTTAGTAAAATTTAAAACTTCATGCACTTTCTTATAAATTGGGTGCTAGGAGATAATGAATTCTCTTGAAACTTTAAAAATTCATAACTAATTAAATATATCTCCAAATTAGTGGTTCAAAGGTCCATTTTTATCTCTTTGAATGGTATTTGAGATAAAACTAAGAACTGAGGTTTATTTGTAATCCATTTGACTCAAAAACACCTATTTTCAAACAAGGACAGATAATTTTTGCAGCATTGTTACAGAATTCAATCTCAACCTCCTAAAACCCTAACTCTTAATCGAGACATCTAAAAATCTTGTTATAGGACTTGTGAGAAAACTTAAGAAGTGTTCTAGTGTAGAACACATATGTCTAGTCTCAAAGGACTAGTATGTTTATATTGGATCAAAGGATTCCCCAAGATATCTATAAGGTAGATATCGAAAGGAATATCAAATGACTCTCCAAGATATCCATATAGAAGATACCGAAAAGAGTAATGGATCACTCTGCACGACTATGGCATTTAGCCAAAAAGGGTGGGGTGTGTGCATAATGAGGCTGAATAGTAAATAGGATGAATAGAGAATGTGTACCTTTTAGATTAACCTCCTATTTACAGGGATTACCTTTAGGGTTTGGACCTTGGGCTTTGTGTGCCTCCTAGCCCATGCGCGGCCGCCTCACCTATAATTGCAGTCCTAGATTAGGGATATTCCTTGATTATAGGCCGATTAGAATCCTCCTTCAATATTGGGAGATCCTGGTGTGTTTTGCCCTTATTGGGCCTTATGATGAGTAGGCCTCTTATAAGACTCCATAACAAGATGTTTACTTTAATTACTGCTACAAAATATCAAGGCCTTAATCGCTCAGATTCCCTATCAACATGCATCTAGCTCAACTAAACTAATTATAACTTTGGCTATATACCTACATGCATATTAGCCATGCATCTTGTATATCACTTACCTTAGCCACATATATCTCTTAACTGCTCCTTATAAAGCTTAGTTACAGCTCATAATAATACTATATAATTTATACAAAGAATCCAAAATAATACATAAAATTGCACACACGAAGGATCATATAAAGTGATAAAGTAAACATTCATAGACAAAGAACTACTAATGCCCCCTTCTGTTATCTCGATTGAAATACCACACAGTGGCATTTTTTGTAGAAATGGTATTCTTGCTTATTTCGATTATCCTTAATACAGAAAAGAGAGTTCAGGAATTACTAAATATAGGACTATAGGAGTTCATTCCATTTTCAAAAAAGAGGATTGAAGAGTATTGAGGAGTCAAAGAATTGAAGCCAAATTACCAAATGAAAGTGGATCGAGTTTTTTTTTTTTCATTCCCAAGGAAGTACATATTTAACCTGAATCTTCTTCCATAATGGTACGGAACAATAGTATCATTGGAATAGATACACCAATTACTGTCATAAAGGTACCTCCATCTTCTTCAATCTTCAACCACCTTGCTCTTTCCTCTTGAAGAGTATGCCCCTAAGATCAAACAGGGAAGAATGGCGTGAGATTCAGGAAATCTTAGTAGTAAAACATCAATTCATCAACTCAATATATAATGTGCAATGGTAAGAACAACACCTTAGGAGCAAATACACATGGCCATGGCACAAACTCAAGCAAGGATATAACTTGTTCAAAAGCCTAGATATGGCATACATGGCAAATAAACATGCAAGCAACCAAGCACAAACTATGTAAGAGTAGAAGCTTCTCCTTTTTCACTTACTGATTTGATAGTTCTTTCTGGTTGTGCTTCTCAAATGGCTAAGGCATAAAATGAAAAACCATGAACTGTATATGTATAGGGCAGATTAATGTACATATACAATATACTTTGATAGCATATTTAATATCCCCCCCTCTCTTATTCTCAAGCTCTAGCCCCTTTAATTAACTTGCTAACTTTGATCTTTTTACTTTAATTTTTAACTTGTTCATTCTTTTACTTGGGAGTTCCTTCCCTATACTCACCCTATACAATGCCACCTCCCAAAATTCATTGGAGCCATCAAATTGCATAAAGGCCAACTCCTTCTAGCAAAATAAAGCTGTCCAAAACAAGGGAGCAAGGAAAAACTAATACATTTCACTTTCATTTTTTTAACATTATAGAGACCTCTTGCTTGGCTTTAAGAATGCTTAAATCATGTCAAGACATATTTATCATATTTTTGATCAAAATAGTGGGTAATTTAATCTCAATCCTCTAAAAATGATTTTAAATTAATCATGCACAAACAAAAACTTTCATCTTTCACTTCTTATTGTCTTAAGCTTGCTCTAGGGACTACTCTTACACAAATTCCTCTTCTAAACTCATTGGGATGCTCAAATTCAACAAATCTCATCTTCCTAATGTTGAAACAACGGTTGACTAAATAGGAGATACAAAAAACATCGAATCAAAATATATTGTTTCCAAACAAATAATAGTGTACTCTAGAAGCTACACATGCTTGATTTTTCAATTGTATATAACTTTAACACAAAATCATCAAAACAACAAGCTTTCTTTAGCTTCTAATTCTTTAAAGTTTCAAACCCCAACTTGCAAGCTCATGAGCCACATACAATGTCATTTATCTTCAATATAAGCTTCAATCTATACTTGGCTGTTGTTATTTCTCTTGTTCTCTAATTTTCTCTCTCTAACCCCAAATTTCGGCCATCATCTTGAAAAATACTTAACTAAATAAGAAATCAATGGTAGAATGGTGATTTAGGCATTCTTACCTACTCCAAAGAGTGATGGCATGTGGTTGAATGTTTCCCTTCCTTCTTCTTCTTCCTCCTTCTCCTCCTCTCTTCTGTCTCCCTATCGTTTTTTCAAGTTTACTCTCTTGTTTCAGTCGCTGATCAAATTGTTAGGGAATGGGAAGTGGCTGAGGTGGTATGGAGAGAAGGGATAGGTTATTTTAGTCTCCCTTGGACCCACATACAAGCTTACTACAAAAGCTTTATGACCCATTTGGTTCAGGGAACTTAGTATTGCAAACTCAAGTTTATATCAAGCCGAAAGCTTTGACCTATTTTAAAATTTTGAAAACTCTAGTTGGCTTGAGAAAACTCAAAATTCAAGCTTTTGGACTTAAACTTATTTTTCACTATAAAAGTCCAAAACTCAAGTTAACCACTAATGAACTCGATTTTTGCTCGTATTCAAAATGTGCGTCAAAGATGAAATCGTGATGTTCCTCTCTGGAAGAAGTAAACTTGAGTTTAGTTTATGAACTCCAGTTTAGTCTTCTGAACGAAAGTTGTAAACTCCAGTTTGGATGAACAAACTCAAGTTTGTGTCGTAGAGTTTGAAAATCAAATTGCTCAAATTTGTGAAATCTTCATGTTTGATCTTAATACTTCTTATCGTCACTTATTACTATTCTTGATTATGTTTAATCAGTTTGTTAGTGAGTTTCTGATGGTTTAGAGAATATTAAATGAAGATTTAGCTTTTTAAAAAAAAGTGAAGTCAACATATTTATTGCAAAGTCCAGAAAGGTTGCATCCTTTTGGACAATCATTCTAAACACAAAAGGGATTAATGTTTCCTTTCCTCATCCAGTAGTTGCTATTCCAACGAACTAAATTCAAAAGAAGTCAACCATAAACTTCTATGCAGCTGGATTAACTGAAGAGTAGAGAGAGAAGAGACCAAAGTGTTCCTAATCAACTCAGCAATGTGTCCAATGGCTACATTGATCAATCCAACGGTCATTTAATGCTCTCTTCATATATAAGGAGTTGCATTCAAATCTTCTCAACAACCAATCTGCAAAAAACAAAAATTATTCAAGTTTCCAACTACTCTTTCAGTTTTCTACTGGAAAGTATCTTTTGATACATTTGTACTCTGGTGTTTATTACTATCTGCTCTTTGAGAGAGTTCATTTATTGATATCATTTATTGTAAGAATCTCAAGTCAAGGGGACTTGGAGATTGGAAATATCAGTGTACAACTTGTAAGGGGGAGTGTATCCTAGTAAGAGGATAACTTTGGATTGCAGAGTGTGTAATTGATTTTGTGAGTTAGTGAAAATTCCAGAGTGTCTGGGGACTAGACATAGGTCAAGGATTTAGACCAAATCGGTATAAATCCTCTTGTGTCAAGCCTTTCTACTTCTCCTCTGTTCTGCTTTGTTTTCCTATTTGTATACAGAGTATTTTAAAAAGATTTTTAAAATCCCCAATTCACCCCCTCTTGGTGATTTGCTCCATTTACACTAGAAATGTCTTTTGATTTCTCGGAGTTATGGTTGCTGGGATTGTGTCTCAAGTAGGTAAGTGCATTTAATGCTCTGACACATAAGAGTGCTTTATCCAATAATAACGTTAATCTACATTATAATCATCTGAAACTCATTAACAAACTGATTCAATATAGTTAGGAATAATAATGATATGGAGTATCTAAAACAATCTTAGTGAATTGAAAGATTCGGATACGGAGATTTTCAAACAGAGATCAATTGGCTCGAGTTTAACATATTTTGGCTCAAGTCATTTTCACTTGAAAAACACAAAGTAGAAGACTGTGAAGATAGCTAACTTGAGTCAACCAACCTTGGTTTGAGTTTAGGGTCAAACTCGACTAAAAAACACAAATGTTGATTTGATCATTTGACTGAAGAAAATTCTGAAAGACTTTAACTCAAGTTAACAAGGCGTGGCTCGAGTTTAGATCCAAACTCGAGTCACCAATGCTCGAATCAAATGCGAGAAAAACTTTTGAAAAGGGTTTGAAAAAATCTTTCTAGCCAGAGGCGATGAGTGCTGGCTTGAGTTAAAAGTTTATTTTAATATAACGGTCAAGTTCCAGGCTCGAGTCATACATCTTAGGCCCAAGTCAAATGATTCATATTTTTGAAAACATTTTAAGTTTATAGACATTTGGCCTGTGTCACAGGATGCTGGCTCAAGTTTAGCTCAAAACTTGAGTCTACTGTATATGGCTTGAGTCAATATGTCAATTTGGCTTAAGTTGGAAAAGTATTGACTCAAGTCTGCTAACTTAGGCTCGAGTTAATTTTGCACCATAAAGAGCATACTTGATGTGATCCAAATATTTTCAAGTCAAATCATTTTAGCTTGGATCAAGAGTCTTGTTCTGTTTACAATGATTAGTTATCATCAAAACATATATTGAGAACTAACAATATGTTAAGCCTCAAGACACTGATATGTTAACACTCAATCTATAACATCATAATTTTTTTTAGGATTTAATTGTAATTAAGAAGTAATTATATATAATTATTGTAATTAAATTGCAATTCTGAGAAAACAATAATAATAATATAAAGTTGTGGCTTTTGTGGTAATTTTCTCCATCTCAAAAAAGAAAAAGAAAAAGATACATGGTCAAAGGAAGGAAAGAAAGGAAAAAAAGAAAAGAAAAAAAGAACCACACCGCCTTTGAAAATTTGAGAGGGTGTAATAAGTATTTAAAGAGTGAAGAGGAACACCGAGAGAACCTTCAAATGGTACTACAAATCCTGAGAGAGCATCCGTTCTATTCGCCGCTGAGTAAATGTGAATTTTGGTTGAGAGAGGTAAAGTTTTTGGGTCATGTGGTCTCAGCAGATGGAGTAGCAATAGATCCTAGCAAGGTTGACGTTGTGTTGAAGTGGGAACCACATAAGTCTATGATAGAGGTGCGTAGTTTTATTGGGTTGGCTTGTTGCTATTGTCGTTTTATAGAGGGATTCTCTTAGATTGTCGTACCACTTATCAGATTGACTAACAAGAAGCAACCATTTGTTTGGGATGAAAAGTGTGAAGGCAGCTTTTCAAGAGTTGAAGAACCAGTTAACCACTGCACTTGTTCTCATCATACCCGACCTAGATAGATCGTACACTATGTATACAGATGCATCATTAAAGGGCTTGGGATGTGTGCTCATGCAAGATGGTAAAGTCATGGCTTATGCCTCAACAATTGATGCCTCACGAAGAGAACTATCCGACGCATGACTTAGAGCTTGCAACGGTCGTATTCGCTTTGAAAATCTGGAGGCATTGTTAGTTCTCTATGTGTTTTGATGATAACTGACAATTGTAAACATAAGTTGAAGTTTGTCTTTGATAAGTTGAAAAACTTATTGTTGAAGACAAACTCGATTTTTGTTTCCAAAACTCGAGTTTTGGATTTGACAGAGAGTAGTTCAAATTTTATAAACTAAAGAAAACTCCAGTTTTCATAAAAAAGCTCAAGTTTTGGTCTTACAGAGAGCACTCCAAGTTTTTCGCATTTAGACGAACTCCAAATTTCATGGAAAACTCCAATTTCCACTATAAAGAGACTCTACAATATTTTCTAAAGAGAACAAAACTCCTGTTTTCAATTGGAAACTTGAGTTTTGGGCATACAGAGAGCCTCTGATGTTTTAAGCATAAGAAAACTCCAATTTTGATTTAAAACCTCCAATTCACTACTAGAAAAAAGCTTATTAACGACTGAATTTGCGATGGAAATGAAATTCTATTGTAAAATAGTAAATCCCAAAGATTTGCGATGGAAACGGATTCCGTCGCAAATTTAATAATTTTTTTTTAAAATATTTTTTTCAAAAAAATAATTTTGCGACGGAATTGAAATTCCGTTGCAAAACCTCGTTTGGGTTTTGCGACGGAAATGGATTCCATCGCAAACATTTAAGCCCGAAACCGGGCTTAAGTGCTCATCTTCCCCAATTTTTTTCCATTTTATTCTCCCTCCACCCTACTTTCTTCGTTCCTCCGTCCGGCCAGCGCTTCAGACCGCCATGCATCCTCCTTCCAGGCTCCGGTTCCATCCTCCTCATCCTCCTTTTTTCCATCATGTGAGCCTTGTTTCGATCTCCTCTCGCCTCGCTATTTGCTTGTATGATGCATTGGGTTTAATTTTTTTCCCTATTTGGAAAATATTTTGAGTATCAATATATGTTTTATTAATTTGGTCTGCTTAATCTTCATTTTGTTTGAGAGTTCGATTGTTGGCACTGAGGAAATTAATTTTGGTCGTCTCCGGTTTGAAAAATCCGAACTCATGCTATGCCTATATTGTGCATTCCACATGATTTTGTTTATATACTTGTGTTTTGGTTATGGGAATACAATGATTGTGTTCATGTTGTGCCCTCATTGGAATTATATAAAGAATTTTTGTTATCGCGTTTCACTTTCTTGGATTCAAACATGAAATTTTTAAGAAATCATTCGAACATGCTTCTCCATGAATCCTTGTTTGATTTTGGTGCATATTTGTTAAGTAATTGTGCGCGTTGTGTTTTGAAATTCTTTATGAGATCATTGTCGTCGAAGCCACTAGAAAAATCTATAGAATCACCGGATATATACCACCTGGAGTTGCAGTTTCAATCACCGTATAATACGTGCTAATTTTTATTTTTTAAAAAGAATTATAATTTTTTATGTAATTTTTATATTTTTTTAAAAAAAAAACATTTTTTTTTTTAAATCAAAATTTGCGACGGATTACTTTTCCGTCACAAATCCCTTTCCGTCACTATTTTGCGACGGAATTGAATTTCCGTCACAAAATTCAAAATTTGTGACGGATTTTTGATTTTCCATCGCAATTGTGATGAGGTTTTTTGCGACGGACGAAATCCGTCACAAATGCATTTTATGACGGAAAAACCCTTTTTTGTGACGGATTTTTTCCGTCGCAAAAACTAATTTTTTTTTTGTAGTGGTTTACACTTAACCAAGAGTTCTTTCTAAGTTTTCCAAAGTTTTGAGAAAACTCGAGTTTAAATATGGAAACTCGATTTTTGGTTTGACAGAGCTTAATGTTTTTAACTATTTTAAGAAAACACAAGTTTGTGTAGAAAACTCTAGTTTTCACTTGGATAGATTTTTCAAAGGTTTTCATCTTTAAATGAAAACTTAAGTTTATATTTGGAAACTCGAGTTTTGACTAAGCTGAGAGCTTTGCTCATTTTAGTGCTTTTGAAAACTCCAGTTTACATTGGAAACTCTAGTTTTGAGCTTTTGGACTTAAACATGTTTTACACTATAAAAGTCCAAAACTTGAGTTTGTCATTAATAAACTCGAGTTTTGCTCAAATCTGCTTCAAAGATAAAATCACGATGTTTGTCTTTGGAAGAAGAAAACTTGAGTTTCACATGGAAACTCCAGTTTTGTCTTCTGAGCATAGTTAGAAACTCGAGTTCAGATAAACAAACTCAAGTTTGTGTCGTAGAGTTTGAAATTCAAATCTGACGAATTTGTGAAACCTTCTTGTTTGATCTTAATATTTCCTATTATCATTCAATATTCCTAGCTATGTTTAACCACTTTGTTAGTGATTTCAAATGATTTAGAGGATATTAACGAAGGTTGAAAGCAAAAGCAAAAAGTTACTTAAATTTAAAGTCTAGAAAGCTGGATCCTTTTGGACAATCATTCTATACATGCTTTGAGATTTTTAGTTATCATAAGAGTTTCCAAGAAGTAACTAAACTTCTATGGATCAAAAGGAGTTGAATAAATCCTTCCCCGAATGTCTCCAACCATTAGGGATTTCAACGGTTATTTAATGCTCTCTTAGTATAAATGGAGTAGCATTCAAGTCTTCTACACAACCAATCTGAGAAGATTCATGGAGTTCTTAAAGGAAAGTTATTTGATACATTGATCTTAAAATTCATCATCTTAGAGAAGGTTCTTTTATTGTAAATCATTTATTGTGAGTATCTCAAGTCTCGGGGACTTGGAGATTGTCATTGATTGCAACTTGTTTACTCTTGATGTGTGTAATCAATTGATATAAAATCCCGGTCTAGAAATGTTATTAGATGTTTATTTTGAATCAAAATCTGAGGTGATTTTTAGTTCAATATGTGAGAATTTTGACTTTTATAGTGAGTTAAGAATGGCCTAAATGAAAGATGACCAATTGCTGAAGATCAGAAAAGAGTTGGAGAACGATGAGGTACTTAGTAATGATATTTGGGATGCAGGTATATTGAGGCATAAGAAGAGGATTTGTGTTTCGGATAATGAGGAAATCAAGAAGACAATTCTTGAGGAGGCTCATCAGAGCAAGTATGCCATTCATCTAGAATCACTAAGATGGATCGAAATCTGAAGCAAGGGTATTGGTGGCCTAAGATGAAGAATGATATGAAAAATTTTGTAATGAAGTGTCTGACTTGTCAAAAAGTGAAGATCAAACATCAAAAGCCTTTAGGGTTACTTCAACATTTAGAGATTCCCCATTGGAAGTGGGACAACATTTCCATGGATTTCATTGTGGGATTATTAGAGATTGTAACACACCATAATACCAGATGGGTCATTGTAGATAGATTGAGGAAGTCAGCTCATTTCCTTCCGATCAATATCAGATATAGCTTAGAGAGGCTTGCTCAGTTGTATGTGGATTGGATTGTCATGTTGCACGGACTACCCATAGAGATTGTGTCAAACCATGATTTGAGGTTCACATCCAACTTTTGGAAAGCATTATAGGAGACTATGATGACTAGGTTAAAGTATAGTACAGCTTATCATCCATAAACTGATGGCCAGATAGAGAGGACAATTCAGACCCTTAGGATATGTTAAGGGCTTATGCCATTGAGTTACCTGGTAGTTGGAATCATCACTTGCCTTTGGCAGAATTTGCCTTCAATAATAGTTATGACTCAAGCATTCAAATGGCTCCTTTCGAGGCATTATATGGAAGAAAGTGTAGATCGCCCCTTTGTTGGACTGAGTTGAGCGAGAGAACCGTAATTGGATCAGACTTGGTGCACGAAACTACAAACAAAATTGAGACGATTTGCCTAAAACTTTTGACTGCTCATAGCAGACAAAAGAGCTATGCAGATAGGCGATCTAAACCATTGGAATTTGAAGTAGGGGACCATGTGTTTCTTAAGGTTTCACTAGTAAGTGGTATTGGTAGATCTATTAAAGAAAAAAAGTTGACTCCCCGTTTCATTGGGTCATACGAGATTTTGGAGTGAATTGGACCAGTCGCTTATCGGATTGCCTTGCCACGCACCTCTCAAGCATTCATAACATGTTCTATGTGTCACAACCTAAGAAATATCATCCATATCATTCCTATGTAATAGAGCCTGAAGAGGTTGAATTGAGTGAAAATTTGACCTATACACTTGAGCCAGAAAGAATCCTTGACGTAAAGGACAAGCAATTACGAAATAAAACAATCCGTCTCCTAAAAATTTTCTGGAAAGGTATGTCTCCTAATGATGCTACCTGGGAAATTGAAGAGCGAATGTGGCATGATTTCCCTGATTTGTTTGCTTAGGTATGTTTGTGTGTTGTGGAAGTATTTGATATCTATGATTGTGGTTTTGTGATCGAATTTGTTTGATGTGATAATTATGTTGTGTTGGTAATTTTTGTTCTAATGTGTCAGTGTGCCATTGTATCTTGGTAATATTGTTTTGCCTTATGTTATTGTATTGAAATCTTGTGTTGTGGATTGTTTTCTTTATGACTTGTTGAGAATTTTAGGGACAAAATTCTATTTAGGTGGGGAAAATTGTAACATCCTAATTTTATTTTTAGGATTTAATTGTAAATATGAAGTAATTATAAATAAATATTGAAATTAATTGTAATTATGTGGAAAAAAATAAAAAAATAAAATAAATTTGGGGATTTTGTGGTAATTTTCTCCATCTAAAAAAAAGATACATGGTTGGAGGAAGGAAGGAAAGAAAGAAAGAAAAGAAAAAGAACCACGTCGCCTTTGAAAATTTGAGAGGGTGTAATAATTACACCCCCTTTTTATTATCTATACATAAGGAGGGGAAATGTGAGGCAAGATCAGGAGCGAAAATTGAGAGAGAAGAGAAAAGAATAAGATTTGAGTTTTCTAAAGTATGTTATTTATTTTATAAGATTATTTAGGTAGTTAAATTAACTTTTTTTCAATAAAATTCTTTCATGAAAAGTCGTTCCATATATTTTTCTTTTTCCAATGAATATAATTTTGTTTGATTAGTGAAAATTTTGAGGTGAGGATTTTTTTGAGGTTAAGATTTTAGAAAAGTTGAGTTTTGAAAATAAATAACTGTATATATGTATATATATATATATAATATTTTTTTTTTTTGCTTAGAACTGTATATATGTATAAAACGATTAATAACTAATTTTAATCGGTTAGATTTTTTTAATTGATTATTGTAGGAATTTAAATTAAATTTTTTTTTATTTAAGAAGTTAGGATTTACATCCTACCTGACATTTCTACGGATTAAATGAGGCGCAAATAACTTATTTGGGTTAATGGTAATATTATTGAAATTTTAATCGGTTAGTTTTGAAAATTGAAGAATTAAATTGTCATTTTAATCCTCAAAATAAGGTTTAACTTGGAGTTGAGGTAACCGGTGTTAATTTATTTTATATTCTTGTTTTGGACTATAAGGTGTTTTCTAAACCTTACTTTCATAGTTACTATTGGCATGTGTTTTGAAAAAATTACGTGTATATTTGAATATGAAGTTATTTTAGTGAAGCAGTGCATTTTCCATTCTGTATGTATACATGAATGAATATTGTTATTGTGGTGATTGTTATGATGTTTGTTGTGGGTTGTTGCATATATATGGAATAATAATTTTGTAAAATGTTTTTTCTTGTTATGGGGTGTTGTATATAGCATAATATATTTTCTGATGTTTTTGAAGATTATAGTGACATATTATTTATCTGTTATGGAATATGTTGGATTGTGTGGAAAAGATTTAGGATGAAATTGTGCCCATTGGTTCTCTCATTCCTGGCTTGGAATTTGAGTTGAGTGTTTTGGGTGGAAACCTCCCTGTTACGGTATATCAGTGGTAGCATGGGAGGGGACAATATTCTTGAAGTGACTAACTAACCTTGGCCAGGTATACTAGCACTGATAGACTGTACCACATCTAGAAGATATAAGGAGAAGCATGATGAATTAGTGGATGGTTCTAAGTATTGTTAATTGTTATGTATCATTTAATTATTGTTGATATTATAATTATGTTAGTAAACTTTTTTTCTAACTTGCAATCCTTTTTTGATAAATTAATTTTAGTTACTAAACTCTATGTCTCACCCCGTCATTACCAATATTTTTCAGGTGAGACCATTAATCTTACTAGAGGACAAGGGAAGCAACCAAAGGTATAGGAGTTGTGAACTTGTAAGCCGTTTTTGGTATTCATGTTGTAATGATTTATATATTGCCAATCTAGGGTCCTCATATTTTAAGAAATACTATATTAACTATTCTTGGATGACTGCTTATCCGTTGTGAGACCGAAGGTTTTATTTTATACACTATATTATTTTGGTGGATCCACAACCAAATCTTGTACCAAAAATGTTGATAGACCCTGTATTGTGGGATCAGTGTTGTAAGACTCGTTGGCTATGTATTTTTCTTTTTGATAATTGTGCCCAAAGTTATGGATTTTCAATAAGGGTTTTGTAGGTGGAAATGTGTGCCTTGAACTCTAGTGTGTGTATTTTGTGAAGAAAAAGGGAGTTTTCATAATAACTTGTTAATCCGGTTTTGTGAAAACATTATGGTTAATTATTGTTTAGTAAGCTAAGGAATGGTCTTTTCACTATCATCTCTTCCTCTATAAGAGAAATTTGCAGGACATTTTTTGGGCACGAGACAATGGTACTTCTCCCATTTTTATACAAACTTAACAGTTTTATATATTTATTCCCCCCCCCCCCCCCCCAAAAAAAAAAAAAAAAAAAACTTTTGCAATCACTTTGTTATTTGCACTGTCATATGCTATACACTTTTGAGAATAGTTTATCTCATGCCCTCCATTCTTTCTTCAAGCTATCATACCTATTTTTCATTTTTTCCTTTTTGTAGGATTTTCCTGATTTCTCATTAAATCTAGAAAAATTATTCATCTACCCTTCCTTTGTAAATGATGAGCCTTATCGTTGTTTCTTGTGAACTTGATCAATACATTATCGTTGTTTCTTGTGAACTTGATCAATACATTGTTTGATGATGAAATGTTGTATTCATTAACTCTGGACAATTTATTGCTTTACTTTTGTCCGTCCTCATATTTCTATCTCAAGAATCAGTAAGTTAACCCAAACATATATTTTACCCAGTCTAAATAGTAGCTAAATGAAACGCCGTATTCATAAAAACTAAACAGAATAAATTGTGTTGCAAGACTGGGGAGAAAATTATACCAGCGTGAAAAGCTATGTAATTAAAAAAAAAAAAAAAAATTGTGTTCCAAGTTCAAACAGAGAAGTTATGTCATTAGGGGGAAAAATCGTTAGAGGAAAATAGGCCTCAAAGCTGCATCTTTCAAGTGTTTGTAATCTTCATATGACTTATTTAGGAATAAATCTTATCTGGGTTTGTATATTATATAATGCATATTGCGGTTTCAAATGCCATACATGATATTAGTATGATACAGAGAGAGACACAGACTATGATACAAAGCTATGTTCTGTGGTTCATTAGATTATATTAAAATTAAACATCAGGAAGCAAATAATTGTAGGGAGCCGCCAACTACTCAAGGCAGTTTCAAAGTTAAAACATAGGTCAGATTTTTTGCTTCCTTAAGAACATACAAGTTTTTGAGTCTTAAGCTAAATTGCTTACTTGCTTATCATGATTAAAGTTCAAACTCTCCATCAAATTAACGAGTCTATGATTGAAACCAGTGTCTTGTAAACTTTGCTTTAAATTTAAACTATACATGATGTTTAATTTGTGTTGGATGACCAAAAAAAAAATTGTCAGAAGAGAAAAGAGAGAAATACGAGAGTCAAGAGCAAAGTATAAGATATTCTCCTACAAGAAATTCAAGAGTATACTAACCAGAGAAATGAGAAACATGTCAAGGAAGAAATGAGCAGAGTATATGATCTGTTGTCTTCTTTGCAATGTCAAGAATTGGGATCTGTGGAATAAGCGTTTAATTCAGGAATTAGTCAAATTTGTGACACATACTCATGCACACGCTCTCATATTAAGATGTGCGTGTGTGTGTGTGTAAAATAATTTTAGAGAAGGTAGCAATTCTTGATTCATGCTAAAATCAGTGAGGATGAAAATGAAAAAAGTATCAACATGCAATTCTTGATTTTGGAAATGTGGATGTTGTTAGTTCTCCATATTAACGTTTTGGTTTTTCACTTTCTTGTTTGCTGAAATAGTGGTCATTCTACATCTTATTATTAGCTTCAACATGCAATTCTTGATCTGTTTGCTGTTGTCTTCTTTGCAATATTGCTCTCCATGATCAAATACATCTATAGGCAAATGACTAGGGTTGCATTACATAAAACAGATCAGATCCTAATCTGATTATATCCCCTAGAATACTCAATAATTGTGATAGATTAATATTTGTCTTCATTAATTATAAATAATTAATTATGTATATTTTTTCCATGTTTTGTTGTTGTGGTGCAAGTGCCCGTTTTTTTTTTTTAAAAAAAAAAAAAAGAAACTGAGTTGGTTTGTTGTGTGTATGAAAATATACAAATGTAAGGTTCTGTTATCATTATCATATACTGTAACTCTTCTTGAAGGGTAGTTGTGAACAAATATTTTAAAATGTAGATGATCGTGTGTTCAGTTAAGGCTATTTCTTTTTTCAGTTTTGCTAAACTGAAATGTCATAGAGATGTGACAGGAAAGGACGAGGCAAAGGTGAGGGAGTTATTTCAATTCAATGCTTCAAACAGAGAGAGCTTCGAGCTAGGAGACTGAGCTTCAACGTCTGACCTTCTATCTGTGAGAACTGCTGAAGAAGACGAGACGAGACCGAAGAGCTTTAAATGAAGAAGAAAAATTAAACATGGTTAACAGGAAATACGAAATTGAGGTTGAGAATTTATTTCACATTAAAGACGAGCAATACTGGTGCGAGAGGAAGGCTTGAAGCTTTCAAGTCGAGCTGAGAGAGAGAGAGAGAGACAGAGCGATGAGATGAAGAACTGACCACTAGGGGAGAGAGAGGACGGTGCGGTGTGGGTGTGAGACAAGAAAGAGAGAACGGCTGAGAAAGAAAAGTTCAAAATTAACCCAAAGCGCCACCTCAACGGTTGGTCTCTAAGCTTTCGGTTCAACAAGCTTATAATAATAAAAAAATGGACTTTTTTTTCCAAAATGGACTTTTTTTTCCACTTGCCTTTCTTCATATCCAAACACGGGCGCATAAATTTTTTTTTTTTTTAAATGGTTTCGATCCCTCTCTGCCGTCCTGGGTAAACGCTTACCTAAATTGGTGATATAAATACTGCCTATATAGACACTAGTTATGTTAAGAAATTCTCTCTCTGGTTCTCTTCTCCTTCCCTTCCATGGTGACATTTGATGTGTATCATAATACAAGTCCAATCCAATTTGTTATTTCGATTCACATGGGGTTACTGGCTTGCTTCGTCAGACTTCTAGGTATGCCCTGATTTCCTTCATCGTCCTACTTTTTCAAATTAATTAAACGATTATTAGTTTATGTCATGCATGATGTAGAAGTGGAGAAGTTTTTTTTTTTTTTTTTTTTTTCAAGATTTACTTTATTTTGTGTAAAATAATATAACCAATTTTCTTTAATTATAGAGACATCTCATCTATTTTGAAAATATATATATAGTTTGGTCTAAACCATTAACACACTTAAAGAATATTTTAAAAAGGTTTTTTTGAGTATCTTTTTAATTAAAAATCATATTACAATACATCTTGTTTACTAATTTACCCCTCATTAAACCAAATCCCTAATCTATCTTTTAACGTTAATAATTAATAATTATATATTTAATATTTTTACTAAATTTAGAAAAAACTTAAGTAATTTTTATGGGAGAAATATTAATATATTGATCAAAAAATTGAGTAATTGTTTAATAAACATATGTTTAGTGAAATATATTTAACAAATTTGATTTATAATATATTGAACTAAGGATCTCAAAACTATATCATTTTATAATTTTATAATTTAATTGAATGTGTGTGAGTGTAATTGCTAAATATTTTAGCCAAGATATATAGATTATCACAAGTAAGTTTTAATAAATAAGTGATATTAAATATTAAAATTTGTTGAAAAATAAACATTTCTAATTATAAAATTAATTAATGATCATAAATAAAAGATTATGAAAAAATTTAAAATATATTTTAAAATATTTTTTAATTTTATATAAATATATGTGATTAGATGAATATTAAGTAATATTAATTTGAAGGAGAGACATTTTGATCAAAATGATGGGTCAATACATTGATTTAACGGTCAACTAATGCTTGGATGTATCAAAAGTAAAAGAAATGTTTATGCTACATATATTTTGATTTTAAGGGAGGTCCATATAGGATTTCAAAGAATGGAGGTATGTGTAATTTAGAATAAATAATGGGGAGGTTGTCCATTTTACTCTTTTATTTGTATTATTTGTTATCAAAATAAAAGAAATTTTAGACAAAAGAGCAAAAGATAAGAAAAGAGAAAATTTGAGAGAGAAAGTGGGGAGAAATTACTAGGATATGAGTCAATGAACATCTCCTGTTTAAACTCTAACTTGAATCAACTATTGTTTTGGAGTTTCTATCCAATGGCTACCTCAAGTTTAATGTTAATTGGCTTGAGTCATATGTTTCAATCTTTTAAGGCAAATTGTTTTGATTTTGAATGCCTCGAGGTTGGTCAAGTTTAACTCAAAGGAATTAGTTTGAAATTGATTTAACTTGAGTAAAAATCGTTTTACCTCGAGTTAACTTTTTGAAAATACTTTTTAAATAAGAGTTTTAACTTCCAGTCAATTACGCTTTGCCTCGAGTCATTTGGTCTGAAAAATTGAAACTTCATGTTTAGCACCAATTCATTTCTTTTCAACATTCAATCTTTACGTGAACTGTCTGAAGTGAATATTATCTTGCCTCGAGTGACTAACTTAAAGTTAATAATATTACCTCGAGTTATCTTTGTTTGAAATATTTTCTTTATCGATTGGTGGTGAATCAGGTGTTTTAACTTGAAGTTAAAACTTAAATACTCCAGGTAATTCTTTCTTAACTTGAGTTATGTGATCTATTTGTTCCAAACTTACTGGTTTTGAAAGAAAGTCATTAACTCAAGTTAAATAATAATTGCCTCCAGTCAATGACTTAAGGCATATTCTTCTAACCTCAAGTTATGTGTTGTTTCTGAAAGAAAGTTTTTGACTTTCGTATAAAGATATTTGCCTCCAGTCACTTTGACTCTAGGCAATTTTGTTTTGACTCCACTTAAGCTTTATTACCTTCAACTTGCATTTTTAACTTTCACTGGAAATATTTGCCTCCAGTTATTTTGACTCCAGGAATTTATATCTTTTACTCTTGTTAAACTTTACTTCTTTCAACTTGCGTTTTTGACTTTTGCTGGCAATAATTGCCTCCAGTCATTTTGACTCCAGGCAATAATTGCCTCCAATCACTTTGACTCCAGGCAACTTTTCTCATGATATGTTTTCTAACTTGGGATAAATATATATTGCCTCAAGTCATCTTGCAAGTTAACTTTCAAGTAAACTTTACTCTCTTAAGTCATTTACAAATGATGTGGGCGAAGCGCGATGTGATAACACTGATTAATATGGGGATACTACTTTGTGGTTAAATTTACCAATGAAGATGACTTCACTAATGCACTAACTAGGGTCCATGGTTGATATATGACCGTTATCTCATGGTGCAACCTTGGGAGGCTAACTTCAGGCCTGATAAAGCTAATATTGATAAGGATGCTATCTAGGTTAGAATCCCAAAGTTGCCGAATACTACAATAATGAGGCCTTAACTATGATTGGGGAAATAGAATAAGGAAGACCTTAAAAGTTGACATGCATACTTCATGCCAACTCCGAGGACATTTTGCCAGGATCTGTGTTTTGGTAGAATTGGGCAAGCAGCTAATGCAAGGCTTTTACCTGGATCAGGAAGCTTTTTATCTAGAGTATGAAGGTGTAAACCTTCTTTGCACGACATGTGGAAATTATGGGCACAAATTTGAGACTTGCCCAAGTCGAAGTAAGGGAATGATGAAGAGCCAATAAAAGCTTCAAGGAATAACAATGAGAGGGAGATTAGGAAAGCAAACTAGGAGACGACAGAGCAGTGGAGAGTAGTACAGAAGCAGCATTGCCCCAAAAAACCAAAGGAGAAATCTAATGATGTGGTTAAACAGAAAAATGTGGGGTTGAGATTTGAGGTATTAGCGGAAGTGGGAGGGATTAATGAAGAAATTAATGGCACTCAAAAGCATCTAAATCATGTTTTGGTCTCCCCTGTCTAAAGGCCGACAAAATAAGTGCACTGAGGAAAGTGAAAGGGAAGGGGAAAGGTCCTAGGAAAAGCGCAGATACAGATTCTGTTATGAAAGTTGTAGAGAGCACACAAACGAAATTCGTACAGCAGCAAAGTAGGCGAGTGGAGAAAAGAATGCATGAAGTGGCAGAAAATACGAGTACGAAAGTCCTGAGGTTAACAATGGGTGATGATTGTGACATGCATGAGAGGGAAAAGGTGGCAAAGGATGAGTGGGATAATGAGGGTGTTAGTGCAATAGATAAGGATATCCAGATTTTATCTTGTGAGCCCACATCTTTAGACCTAGGTGAAAATGGGTCTAAATCCGATGGGCTGGTGGACAATCAAATTGATATGATTGATAGAAGCCTAGTTCAAGCTTGAAGGATCATTATGCGAAGATGGGTTGGGCTTGGATGTATCCATGGTCCCAGAAACCTAAATGTGATTAGGCATAGGACTTTCCTCATCTTTAAATATTAGTTTTTATGGATAGATTTTTTTTTGGAACAACAGGGGCTGATGTGGACTGGGCCTACTCAGAAATATCAAAACTAGTTTAATGGGGCTAGGCCCATTCTTGTCGTTTTGCTAGACACTAGATGCCAGGAAGACATGCGGCTTCAACACTTGCTGAATTTGGGTTTCAATAGATTGTCTATTATTCCCAACGACAGTAGATCGGGGGCCTCATGGCGGTGTGAAACAGCAGTGTAATATCAGTATCAATGGTTGAGAAGGATCGTCAATTTTTTCACATGAGTTTCTTGATTCTAGGTATGCCAAAGTTTCTCTTAACTTCCATCTATGTGCTACCTCACTCTAACTTCAAAACTGTTTTTTGGAATAGGTTAAAATCATTGGCTGTTGGTATCGCCTTACTATGGGTAGTATAGGGAGATTTCGATGATATTCTCTCTATTCATGAAAGAACTGGCGGCATCGGTGATAATACTCGGAGGATTTGATGGTTTCAACAGCAGGCTAATGACTGTGGTTCAATCCATTTAGGGGCATCTGGGCCCCGTTTTACTTGGAAGGGCCTTCATGTTAGGGGCAGCCATAGACTTTTTGGGAGGCTTGATAGGTCCTTAGAAAATCAAGAATTGATCTCTCAGTTCACTAATTGTACAGTTAACAATCTACCCAGGACTCGATTTTCAAATCATAGCCCTCTTCTTCTAAGTATGGGTTCGACGGGTAGAAATCACAGACAAAGCCCTTTTTGTTTTGAGGCCATGTAGATGGCGCATGAAAATTTTGTAGATTTTCTGAATGGCCTGTGGAATGATAGTTGTGAGTTTGAAAGCAACATTGATAAGCTCAGAAGTGCTTTACCAAGTTGGAATAGGGATATCTTCGGTATGGTAGAAATTAAGAAAAGAGAAATCCTGGCTAGATTAAGTGGTATTCAAAGATCGTCAGTTTATCCCTTTTCTTGATTTTTATGCACTCTTGAGTTGCAATTACAGGAGCAACTGGAGGAGGTCTCGAATTTGGAAGGAATAAAATGGTTCCAGAAATCACAATCGGAGTGGATTACTCAAGGAGACAGGAATACGCGTTTCCACCACCTGAAGACAAAAATCAGGAAACGACATAATAGAGTTAGTTCTTTTCAAAATTCATCTAGAATCTGGATAAGGGAGGAATAAGAGTTAAATAGTTTGGTTGTGGATTATTTCAAGAATTTATTCAAGGAAGAGGATCGTGAGGAATTTCTTTTGTCGACTGGCACTTCCTTTCTGAGCATTGAGCAGGATGTGTCCGACCTAGCAAATACTCCCTCTGATAAAGAAATACAAAGCATGATTAATCTGATGGGACCATATAAGGCATCAGATGTAAATGGATTCCCACCCATCTTCTATTAGAGGAATTGGTAGTTAGTTGGGCCTGGTTTTTGCAATTTTGTCAAAGGTGTTTTTCAAGGAGATACAAACTTAACATTAGCAAACCAAACTCTGATTTCATTAATCTTGAAAGTAGATCAGCCATAGAGGATTGAACTGTTTAGACTGATTTCACTTTGCATTGTACATTATAAATGCATAATGAAAATATGGACTTAGAGATTGAGAGGGATTATGGTGAAGCTAACTTCTCCTTTTCAAGCCAGTTTTGTTCTAGGAAGGCATATACAAGATAATATTGTGATAGGACAGGAGATTCTTCACAAAATGAAATAGAAGAAAGGGAAGCAAGGTATTATGACCATAAAGAAAGATTTTGAAGAGGCATACAATAGGATTAGTTAGTCCTTTATTAGAAGAGTTTTGGAAGAGGCTGGGTTAGATGGTAAATTCATAAAACTTGTCATGGCTTGCATTACATCTTCATCATTAAATGTTCTATAGAATGGGGATAGAGCTAAAAAATTTCTTCCAAGCCGTGGTCTAAGGCAGGGTGACCCAATGTCCCCTTTTATTTTTGTCTTATTCATGGAGAAGTTGTCGCATATTATCCAAGATGAGGTTAGAGATAATATGTGGAGACCAATTTTCATGATGAAGGAGGGACCCTCGATATCTCATTTGATGTTCGCGGAGGCCTCCTACTTTTTGGGGAAGCATTGGAGGCTCAAGCTTTGAGAAGTATTGTGATGCATCAAGGGCGAAGGTGAGCCATAGTAAATCCTCAGTGTTTTTCTCCCCAAGGCAGAGTGAAAAGCATTATGGGTATGAGAATTTCTGATGATATTGGAAAGTACCTTGGTTTCCCCTTGACAAGACAAAGGAGAAATAAGGATACCTTTCGGTATGTGATTGATTGGGTCAAGAGTAAATTGGCAACGTGGAAAGCTAATTGCCTATCATCATAGGTTCAATATACCCAATGCAAGTTTCTCAACTTTCAGCGAGTGTATGTGAGAAGGTTGAGAGGCTGCAATGAAATTTTATTTGGGAAGGTAATGATGATATAAGGTGTTTCCACCCAATTAGTTGGGAGACAGTGACTCAACCTAAGGAATTTGGTGGTTTGAGAATAAAGAAATTTAGTGTCATGAATCATGCATTTGGAACAAAGTTGGCATGGTCGTTAACTAGGGCATCCAAAAGTTTATGGTCTGAAGTGATGCAGAAAAAATATATGTATAGGGAGGGCCCCTCTTTGTTGGAAGCTAGATCAACTAACTCAAGTCTTTGGAAGTTCATCTGTAACAAAAAAAAAAAAAAAAAAAAAAAAAGGTTGTTGAGGCGGGTTCTAGATGGCAAATTAGAGATGGTGTAACATCCCAATTTTTGAAAGTGTTTTCACGGTATCTTGATCAGAGTAGAGCATCGAATAATTTAAAAGAGCGAATATCTGATAAACCTTCACTGCTGGTGTGTATGGTTGCTATTACAGTGGTACAATTATCCGAATATTTAATAATACGGTGATACAATAATTCATAACAATCTTCTCCGCCCGTGTCCTCACGCATGCTATTTATGCTTATCCTCAATCCTATTCCTCCAGACTCTGAAGCTATAGTGAGGGCTGAGGTTCAATTACCATTGAACCTCAGGTAACGGTTAACCTCATGCTTATGTAACGAGTTATGTATGACAGATATTCATAAAATTACAGCAATAATCAAAATAAAAACTCATAACAGATTTGTCCGGATAACGGTACACGCCCACTACATATGTCCGTTATCTCTAGTCTCGCACTATTCACCAGTGCCACGATGGCCTATTGTGTCCTCAGTGCTAGGAAAACTCAACGGCGTTATCAAGACCATAACCCCTGTACAGCTGTATGTGTATGAAACTTTTAAAATAATGTTCTGAGTCTATGAATACATCTATCACATATATGTACACCATAAGCATCAGAGTTAGTGTTACAGTACGTGTCCGTACCTTCGTTGACGATTTTGGTACGTTCGTTGATCGAACCGTGGTCACACTTATCCTATAATGGTAATATCGCATTTATAAATTCACAAATAATATCTTAATAGATATCTTAGTCACTAGTGACCATTTTACTCTTGGTGGAATTATTTCCCTTATTTTTCAGAAAAACGCTGGTACAGTATTTATGGGCAGATTTTTCACCTAACTTTAAAAAATCATAATTAATTCTAGAAAAATAGAAACGAGGATCCGTAAAATTATTTGGAACCCTTAGGATGTCTATTTTCAAATAAAAATACTAAACCTTGCCCAGATTACACGAATCATTCCCAGTTCTTAAGTTTTGAGCCTCTGCCCAGAATTTTTCAAGAAATTCGTAGCCCAACTTTGAGAATTTTTATCTCCCTGTAAAAACTCATTTTAACATGTTCTTGACATATTTAAAAATCCCTATATGTCTATTTTAATCATGAATTTTCCCAGAATATTTTGACTATATTTTCAATATGAAATTCTGGCGTTTTCATGGCTGATTCCAGAAATTTCGAAACCGATGATTTTTCGCCGAACTTCGTTACTTTGATGTTTCTCTTCCAGAAATTTTGCTATATGACCTCCCTCATCTTTTTTTTTCTAAATAAAGCCAATTTTGCCCATAAAAACATGTAAATAAAATTATTCTAGAATATTTAAGATCTAAACTAATTCTATCTAAAAATTTAAGAACTAAAGACTAGAAATTAAAAACTAAAGACAAGCTTACCTCTTGAAGCCTCTTGCTTCTCCTTCCTCCTTCTTAGAAATCACCACTTGGTGGTTGATTTGGTGTGAAGAATGAGGAGATGCAAGACCTCTATTTATAGTAAAAGCTCATGAATCTTATCCCTTGGATCATCTTTTCTTATCAGAGGGCTCATGTTAATTTGTGCTTCCATGAAGACACAAAATATGAGCAAAGGATTCTCATTGGTCCATACTAATTACATTGGATTTAGCTAATTATCTTAATTTCAAAATTAAATCCAACATGTGCACAAAATATAATATATTTTAATCCCTCTCTCTCTCTTTTTCTCTCTCTCTCTTCCTTTCTCTTTCTTCCTTTCCCTTTCTTTCTCTTTTTCTCTCTTTTTCTTCCTCTCCTTTTTCCTTCCCCAACCGTGCTCCCTCTCCCTCTCTCTTGCCTCCTTGCATTTTTTTGCATGTGTGGTCCCAAGTGCTAGTGCTTTTATCCTATTTTAAGTATTATTCTAAATTCTTATATTATCTCTTCCATTTTGCATTTATGAGCCCATGTGATATATTTAATTATGCTATTATTTAATTTTGTTAAATAATCTATTATCCTCTCATCTTGAACCCTATCCATTGGATTTAAACTTAATCAAGAAGTTTTAATCCACACCCTTCACTATAAAACATGATGTCATCCTTGTGATGTCATTTGGATGACATAATCAAGGCCTAAGTGTCATTAACAAAGTTTAATTTAACTCTTAATTGCATTTGCTATAGGTTTACTAACTAATTATGACAATTAGTGCCTAATCTTCATTAATTAGCCCCTTGATTTATTATGAAGGTTTTACATAATTATTTAATTAGTGAAGACTTAATTGCTTATCAATCCTTAAAATTTTCAAGTGTCTTCATAACATTATCTTCCTCTTTTGATTATTCATGAACCATAATAAACATTTGTATTTTAGGATCCTTAGATGTAGCCTAAAATATAGCAAATAAGTTTACAAAATTTAGAGACAACATACTCTCCGTTATTTAACATGTATTATTTGTCAAAATATGGCGTTCACTATAAGTAGGGATTTTAGGGTTTTACAGATGGGATGTCGGTTAGTTTTTTTTAGGATTGTTGGCTTTTCAATGATAAGAAAGTAAGGTATTTTTGTATCTGACTATTGGATCTTGAGGAGGTTGGGAGTACTGTGGCTAAATAGGTGAAGCATGGGACGTGTGATTTATCTCGGCTAGCAAATGTGGTTAACAAGGAAATTATCCAGAGGCTTCTCGATATTTTACTGCCTATGTCAAAGGTAGGAAATGATATATTGATATGGAATGCAACTGCACATGGGAACTTCTCAGTGAAGAGTGCTTACTTTCTGATTGAACAGCCTCCTAGACATCTTCATAACAATATTTATAAGAAGATCTGGGCCTGGCAAGGGGTGAAGGAATTAAAGTATTCTTATGTCTAGCATTCCACAAAAGATTGCCTACGAATGAAAGAAGAAGTAGGTGGTCTTTAGGTACAACTTTTTGCTCATTTTGCGAGGCTGGAATTGAGGATCAATTACATATTTCCATGATTGTCATTATGTGAGGCAAGTATGGCTCTCTTTGATACACCCAAGGCATGTTTCAATTTTCTTCATGCTTCCCCTAAAAGATTGGTTCACTTTTAATCTTATTGAGGAGCTACGTTTAGTGTAAGTTAATTCTTGGAGTCTGTTAAGGGGAGTTGGTATATGGTTTTTATGGAAATGGAGGAATAATTGTATCTTTCAAGGTCATTTATGGAATCCTTATAACCCTACTGAGATAATTAAGAAATCATGAAATTTGTATTGTATTGCTTCTACCACATATCAGAACATGACAATACCGAGACTGGAAAATATGAGCAGATGGGTCCCACCAACACCAGGATGGGTCAAGCTTAATGTGGATGGTACTGTACTGGTGTCCGAAAAGAAAGCAGGTTATGGGGGCATTATCCATGATCACAGGGGAAAGTGGATTTCTGGATTTTCCCAGGTTCTAGGACAGTACGATTCATATGTGGCAGAGGAGTGGGCACTCCTGCATGGTCTTAGGCGAGCATGGGAAGAAGGTTTCAAAAAAATCCTTGTTGAATCTGATGCACAGCTTTTGGTTGAAAAGATCCACTGTGATTTTGAAGAGCCAAATATTAGTTTGGTGTTTTTGCATATTAAACAAACGCTGCTTTACTCTTGGGATGTTAAGATACAATATATCCCAAGAACGAGCAATTTATTTGCAGATGCTTTAGCCAAAGAGGGGCTTACTCTTAGATCCCTCATGAAATTTTTCCTCCTAGATTTAGGAATTTGCTTAACTCTGATTGTATGGGACTGTATCCCCTTTCTAATGTTATTAATATATGATGGTTGATGCCTCGTCTTTACAAAAAAAAAAAAAAAAAAAAAAAATACATTGACGCTATGTTTTCCCCCCAACTAGATTGACGCTCATCAAACTTTCCCTTCTTGTTAAACTAGTAGATAATGATTATATTGATTATATTAATTACATGAATTTTTTTGACCTTGTTTTTTTTTTCAACCATTCATTGTAACTGATCACATGTTGTTTATGAGGCAGGGCTATATCCTATATTGTGATAATAGACTGACCAACTTGGAGGTGTTGCATTTATATGATAATAAACTCACAGAATTCCCATCTTTCGGTGCTAATTCTGTCTTTTAAATATCATTTTGAATGACATATGTTAGTTATCTAATGATGCATTAAAAATATATCCATTTTTATAAGAGAAAGATTACCATGATTTCAAAAAAACAATTACTAAAAGAAATATTTAGACACCTATTTTTATTCATTAAATCCATGCAAGCTTCTATTTCTATTTGATTTTGTTCAAAAGTCAACTGATATTAGATTTATTCATTTGCCCATTTATTTTCCTTTCACATGATCATATTGACAAAAGAATTTAGGGTTAAAGGGTGATTTTGTCCTAAAAGTTTTCACCGAGGGACAATTTTGCTTCAAAAGTTTTTTCTGAGGGCAATTTTGCCTTTAGAGTTTCAAAATGAAAGCAATTTTGCCCTAACCCTTATCTCGGTTAATTTTGGTCGTTAGTTGACCAAATATCCTGGTTCTCAAAGTGATCATCATCCAGATCATGTTTATCGTCTTAAGAAAGCCCTATATGGTCTTAAGCAAGCTCCTAGAGCTTGATATGAGCTACTAAGAACTTCCATAAGGTAGGCATCTTTGATTTGAGGTTCTTCATTTTTTCCAACTTCACCAATTCCAGAAATCCTTCCGGATTGGTTTCCACTAAAGGTCACCTTGCCACCATCCTTAGGCTTGATTAAAGCAAACTTGGATTGGTCTCTCGTCATATGTCTAGAGCATCCACTATTAATGTACCATTTGTTAGATTTCAATGCTCTTAGACAAACCTGCAAGGCACAAAAGATCAAGTCTTAGGTGCCCATCTTTTCTTGGATCCTTTAGGGTTTGTGTCGTAGGAACCTTAAAGGATCCTTTAGGCACCCATTGATAATTACCTACAGGTTTATTCTTTCTTTCCTTTTTATGAAAACAAGAGGAAGTAGTATGACCTTTACGATTGCAATAATTGCAATGAGCAAAAGGATAATAAGAATGAACCGTTTTCGAAAATAGTTCATGTAAGACTGTTCTCCATATTTCTTTTTGCCTTTTTTTTAATATCAAAATCAGGTTTATAACCAATTTCTAGATTGTCATCTATGAACCTTTACTGTTTTGAAATTGTTAGTTCTCTATGTGTTTTGATGATAACTGACAATTGTAAACACAAGATGAAGTTTGTCTTAGGTAAGTTGAAAAACTTATCACAAAAAGACAAACTTGAGTTTTGGACTTGACAGAGAGTAGCTTAGTTTTAATGGACTATGAAAACTCCAGTTTGCATAGGCAAACTCGAGTTTATGAGACACGAGACCACACTAAGTTTTTTGAGACAAACTTGAGACAAACTCAAGTTTGCACCATACGAGACTCTCCAAGTATTTTCTAAAGTAAACAAAACTCCGGTTGCGATAGTAAACTTGAGTTTTGGGCATACTGAAGAGCCTCCAATGTTTTTAAGCCCAAGAAAACTTCAGTTTTTATATGGAAACTCCAATTTTCACTTAGTCAAAAGTTTTCTAAGTTTTCGAAAGTTTTGAGAAAACTTGAGTTTATATTTGGAAACTCGAGTTTAGACTTGACAGAGACCTTTCATCTTTTATTCATTTTGAGAAAACTCCAGTTTGTTTTAGAAACTCCAGTTTTCACTTGGCATAGAGTTTTTCAAAGGTTTTCAACTTTAAATGAAAAATCGAGTTCATATTTGGAAACTCGAGTTTTGGGCAAGTCGAGAGCTTTGCTCATTTTAGTTTTTTGAAAACTTTAGTTTTGAGCTTTTGGACTTAAACATGTTTTTCACTATAAAAGTCCAAAACTCGAGTTTGTTACTAATCAACTCGAGTTTTGCTCTATGATTCAAAATGTGTTTTTAAACTCAACACGATATTCCTCTCGGAAGAAGGAAACTTGAGTTTAGCTTCTAACCATAGTTACAAACTTCAGTTTGGATAAACAAACTCGAGTTTGTGTCGCGAGTTTGAAAATCAAATTGCTCGAATTTTGAAATCTTCTCGTTTGATTTTAATACTTCTTATCATCACTCATTACTATTTCTAGATATGTTTAATCAGTTTGCTAATGAGTTTCAGACAGTTTAGAGAACTTTAAATGAAGATTTGAGCAAAATCAAAAAGTGATATTAGCATATTAATGCTAAGTTCAGAAAACTTGCATCCTTTTAGACAATTATTCTACACATGTTGCAAAGGGATTAATGTTTCCTTTCCACATCCAGTAGCTGCCATTCCAACAGATTAAAAGTCAAGAAGTCAACCTTAAACATCTGTGCAACTGGATTAACCAAAGAGTAGAGAGAGAAGACCAAAACTTAGCCTAATCCTTGATTGATGAAGGCAACGGTCATATTGAAGATTACAACGGTCATTTAATGCTTTCTTTGTATAAATAGAGCTGCATTCAATTCTTCTCAATGACCAATCTGCTGAAAACAAAAATCATTCAAGTTTCCAACTACTCTTTGAGTTTTCTTGAGCAAAGTATCTTTGATACATTCTATACTTTAGTGTTTATATTTATCCACTCTAAGAGAGAGTTCATTTATTGTAAATCATTTCAATGTAAGAATCTCAAGTCGTGGGACTTGGAGATTGGGTTATTAATTGCAACTTGTAAGGGGGAGTAAGTTCTAGTGAGAGAATTACTCTAGAGTTACAGAGCGTGTAATCAATTGAGGTAGTGAAATTCCGGATGCTGGGACTAGATGTTGGTCAAGTGGTTGGACCGAACCAGTATAAATTTCCTTGTGTCTTGCTTCTCTTTCCCTTCTCTGTTATACCCTGTTTTAGTATTCAAAAATAGAGCTTTAGAAAAGAATTTTTAAAATCCCCAATTCACCCCCCTCTTGGTGATTTGCTCCAATTTCAAAAATGTCATTGAGCATTTCACTACCTTGAGTGAACTTCTTAAGTGTTTTCATAAGGTATGCATTTCTTTTCTCCAAAACACAGCAAGTGTCACAAATCTTTTCTGAAACCTTTTCACAAACTTTTTTCAGAGATATTTTCACAAGTAGAAATAGGAGAAGAAATATTTTGAGTTTGTTCTTCTAAAGATTTTAGTTTCCTTTTCGAAATAAGAAGTTCTTTTGTAATCTTTTGAAATTTAGCATGAAGATAATTTTATTCAGATAGTAACTCATCGAAAGATGGTTCAGAATCGTTTACCTCTTCATTTTCTAATTGATCTTCTTGAGCCATAAGACAAATGTTGGCTCTTTCTTCCTCATCAACTTCATCTTCATCGGATGAGCTGTCTCCCCATATAGCTTAGACATAAGCTTTCTTCTTGAACTTATTGAACTCCTTCTTTTCTTTATCTTTCTTCTTTAGCTGGGGGCATTCTGACTTGATGTGGCCAGGCTTTTCACATTCGTAGCAAATGATTGGCTTCTTCAGCTTAGTGCTGAAGCTACCCTTGTGAAACTTTCTGAATCCTTGGTCCTTCTTGTAGAATTTCTTGAATCTCTAGACCATCATGCCTAGCTCTTCATCTTCATCTTCATTTTCATCATCATCTGATTCTTTAGCCTCTTTGACAGTCTTAAGGGCAATTCCCTTACTCTTCCCACCAATCTCATCAAGTCCTTTTTTGAAATTGATTTTTCCTTCATATTTAGAAAGACTTCCGAATAGAACTGCTACAAAAGCCATTGATTCTCCACGAGCTTCTTCAATCGCGGTGACTTTGGCTTCCCATTCCTTACTGAGGATATTTAGAATTTTCCTCACTTTGACAGGTTGATCATAGTGTTTGACCAAGCAACATGCTGGTTAATCAGATGAGTGAATCTGAGTTGGAACTCGCCAATGGATTCCCCAAACTTCATATGAAGTAAATCATACTTAGTCATGAGGGTGTTTACTCGATTCTCCTTGATTCCACTTGTTCCTTCATGAGAAATCTCTAAAGCATCCCACATAGCTTTTGCAGATGTCAAAGTGTAGATATGAAAATCTTCACTTTGAAGCATGAGAATAGCTTTACTGTTGAGAGTGACTTGTCTTCTATCATTCTCATCATAGTCTTCTTCATGTTTTAGAATTCTGAGACCATCTTCGGCTACTGATGCAATGTAGTCTCCTCTCTCGAACACTCTCCGTAAACCATATTCAGTGGCCAAAATGAAGACTCTGAACTTAGCCTTCTAGAAGGAGTAATGTTCACCACTGAAACCCGGTGGTCTATTGATCGAAGCTCCATCAGGTAGAATTCCATCCATATTGATCCTTCTCGAGATGTTAAGCTCTTTTGAGAAGACCTTGCTCTGATACCAAATGTAAATGGAGTAAATCACTAAGAGGGGGTGAATTAGGGATTTTGAAAATTTCCTTTTAAAACACCAAATACAAACAGCCAAAACAGGGTATAACAAAGGAAGAGTAGAGAAGAATGACATAGCAAGATTTACACTGGTTCAGTCTTAACTCTTGACCTACGTCCAATCCCTAGACACTCTGGGACTTTCACTAACCACTCAAAATCACTTACACGCTCTGCACTCGAAAGTTATCCTCTCACTAGGATACACTTCCCCTTACAAGTTGTAAACTGATAAACCCAATCTCTAAGTCACACGACTTGAGATTCTTACAATAAATGATATTCAATGATATACTCTCTAAGAAATCAGATAGAATAAGCACTGAAGTACAATGTATCAAAAGATACTTTACAAGTAGGTGAAAAACACTAAATGCAAATGAACACTTGATTGCTTTTCATTTTCTGTAAATTGGTTGGTGTAGAGACTTGAATGCTATAGCTTATATATGAAGGGAGCATTAAATGACCATTGGAATCATTAATGTAACTGTTGGAGACATTAATCTAGTTGTTAGGTTGTAACTTGGTTTGTCTCTCTCTTGCTTTAAGTTAATCCAGGTGCTCAGCTAATCTTGTTGACTTTCCTTGAAATTAATCCGTTGGGAGGTGAAGCTTCCATAGAGGGAAACAAAACATTTAAACCTTTCCAAGTCCAGAGAATGATTTGCCAAAAGGATGCTAAGTTTCCTGAACCAGCTATAAATGTGTTGACGTCACCTTTTGCTTTAAGCTTAATCTTTAATCTAACACTCATTTAATCATCTCAAACTCACTAACAAACTGATTAAACATAGTTAAGAATAGTAATGAGTGATGATAAGAAGTATTTAGATCAAACAAGAAGATTTCACAAATTCGAGAAAGTTGATTTTCAAACAGAGTGACACAAACTCAAGTTTGTTCAATCAAACTTGAGTTTGAAACTTTTACTCGGAGCCAAACTTGAGTTTGGAAACTCAAACTCGAGTTTGGTTCTTTCTGGAAAAGATCATCGTGATTGAGCTTTGAAGAACATTTTAAAACAGAGCAAACTCGAGTTAATAAGTGACAAACTCGAGTTTGGGACTTTTGAAATAAAAATATGTTTAAGTCCACAAAGCTCAAAACTTGAGTTTCCAAATGGAAATTGGAGTTTTCTAAAGTTCAAAATAGTTAGGAGCTCTCTGCCTGACACAAACTAGAGTTTGCTAACTCAAACTCGAGTTTGCTCAAAAGATGAAAAACTTTGAAAACTTTTCGCAAGTGCAAACTAGAGTTTGCTAATACAAACTCGAGTTTGCTATAATAAACTCGAGTTTACTTTAACTTGAAAAACTTAGAGTTCTCTTTGTTTGACACAAACTCAAGTTTGCCAATACAAACTCGAGTTTGTCTAAGTTCATAATGCTTGACCTACTCTCTGTCAAGTCCAAACTCGAGTTTGCAACAACAAACTCGAGTTTACCTTTGACGATAAGTTTTTCAACTTTAACAAAGACAAACTTCAAATTGAGTTCACAATTATCGCTTATCATAAAAACATAGAGAACTAACAATCTTTAGTCCTTATGTACAATATCTTGTGTCCTCAAGTGTTATTTCCAAAATTTGTCAAAATTACTGAAATTTGACTAACTTGGATTTATTAGATAATATTTGGATTGTTAGCCAACTTTAGGAAACGATATAAGTCTGGATTAATTATGAGATTATTGGGCTTAAATTAGTAATATTCTGATTGTTATCTTATGATTGAATAATATTTCTAAATATAAGATAGATCACGATTTTATTTAATTCATACTGGACAAGGAAAAACATGTTAGAAGATTCTGTTAGTTCTCTATGTGTTTTGATGATGTCTAACAATTGTAATAATTGATGGTTTAAGTTACAAAGTTCATAAATCATTTTTCAAGGACTTTTGAAATCCTTGAAAAATGATTTAAAACTTAGTAACTCAAGTTATCAAACATGACTCAAGTCATAGAATTTAGAAAATTAGTTTTTCAAAGGACATAACTCGAGTTGTCACTTAACAACTCAAGTCATGGGTTGTACTTTAGGTTTTTTTCAAAAAGTCCATCGCGATATTAGAATCTTCAGAGTCTGATATGACTCGAGTTATTTCTTGATTAACTCGAGTCATGCATGAGAAAGAGAACTCTGATTGATATGAAATACTGATATGACTCGAGTTATTATGAGCAACTCAAGTCATCCATAGTTCAGTCGTCTCTGTGTAAAATGAAATTACATTTTTAACTCGAGTCACCTTGATCAACTCAAGTTATCATATTTCACTTTGCTCTCGGTATGAAAGATTACTAACATAACTCGAGTCATTGAGTTGTAACTCAAGTTATCCTATTTGAAAATTCTTCTCTGACTTCAAAACATTTTAAGCTTAACTCGAGTCATCCTTGAGTAACTCGAGTTACTTGCATCAGAGTTTGAATTCTTTCGTTCTCGTAATATGCAATTCCTTGGTTATGATTTGGGTACTTTATATTACTGTTTCTTATTATTTCAAACCAAGTTTAACCAGTTTGCTTATGAGTTTCAGACATGAATAACAAGTTTTAAACTTCAAAATTCCATAAAGCAAAATCTTGTCAGACGCATTTAATGTTGAACCAGAGACAAAGCACGAAAGAGGAAAATCAACTTCTGAGCAACTATAAAGTATTTCAAGCATTCCCAGTCAACATTCTTTCTGAGTCTTAACGGACAAATCGAATGAAGAATGTTAACAAAGAATAACGGCTAATTTCAAAAGTATACAAAGAGACGAAGCCCATCTCAACGGATATATTTATTATTCTCAATGGCTCATTGGTCTCTCCTCAATGGTCATTAAATGCAAGCATCTATAAAAGCTAGAAGCATTCAAGTCTCCACCTACCGAAACTCTGCGCATTCAATTAGCAATTACGATCATTTACTGTTTCCACTCTAAGAATTAATATCTTCAGATATTTCAATCTTCATTGATTATTAATCTGCTCTTTTAGAGAGTTCTTTATTGATTATCCTTTCTTGTAAGAATCTCAAATTATTGGTACTTTGGGATTGGGTTATTTGATTATAACTTGTAAGGGGGAGTAAGTTCTAATGAGAGAATTACTCCATGAGTTACAGAGTGTATAATCATTTGAGATAGTGAAATCCCGGAGAGTCTGGGGACTGGACGTAGGTCAAGGATTTGGACCGATCCAGTATAAATTCATTGTGTTCAATCTCTCTCTTCCTTACTCTGTTCATCCCAGTTTTGCAACCAACTAACAGAGCATTTTTGTGAAGAAAATTTTATATCCCCAATTCACCCCCCCTCTTGGTGATATTATGCCTTTCAGATCCTATGGTACAAAATTTTTCTTGGAAGCTAAGAGAAAATCTAATGCTGAAATTTTATTGGTCTTCTAAATTTTAATAGGTACCTGAAAGCTCTTTCTTCATTGCATTAAATTAACCTAGCCACCAGATTGAGATTCTCATGGACACACTAGGACGTAAGCATCTTCATCCCGAATTCTTTCTTGGAGCCGCAGACATGCACATCAAAAGTCGTTTTGGCGTTCATCACATTCAACAACCACGTGCCCACCTATTATTACTTTTCTCCCTTTCTTCATATCCATATCATAAAATTGTGTCTAATATTTCCAATGTCCATGGCGCATCAAAGAGAATTGAGACGAGTAGAGATTGTGATGGCAACGTAAACTTATTTGGAAGGTAACTTGGGAGGAGCATGGAGCAAGTTAGGGCCTAGAAATTACACTTGAAGATCACAAGGGAGTGTCGTTCTTTGGTCTATTTAATTCAAGACTTGAGATTATTTGGTTTTAAAGGATTTGAAGTTTTGTAAATTGAGAACAATCGAGTTTTAGATTGCAGACATATTTCTTTTGGATTGAATTAATAATTTGAAGTGTTTATGCTTGAGACCATTGCTGGATTTTTATTTGCACCCTTTGGATTGTCAATTGAATTATTAATTAAGTTTTCATTATTAATTTAATTGTAAATTTGGTTTATCAACTTAATTGTTTAATTGGGTTGATAAATTGTCTATTTGTTCAATTGGATAATTGTAAACAAGATTTCCAAAATTATTTTGAAATTAAATGTGATTGGTTTTTAATGAGTTTAATTAGTCACTTTGCTTGTTTCATTATGAGTTTTCTAGCGGAATAAGTGTTATTGAACTTGAGGGTTTTCCATGTTTCAATTAGGTAATTAAATTCATTAATTCCAATCTTTCATTAATCTCTCTTAGGTCTAATTAATTAATTTCGACTAAGAAGTTATTTACATGTGAATCCTAGGTTGTCCTCTTCATCATCATAATTGAATTAGATCTTTGTTGTTTGACTTGCTTTTAATAAATCTTTTGATTAGGATTTTAATTTGTCTCTCATAAAAAAAAAAAAAAAAACCCTAAAAAATTGCATTCAAATTCATATAGATTAGTTTCATTTTCATTTTCATTTAAATTTAAATTTTAGAGTCAATTGCATTATTGCATTTAGTTAGTTAATTGCATATATGCAATAGTGTCTTGCATTCTAGTTTAGGTCCATTTCCATTCCATTGCATCTTTTGTCACTTCAAAGTCAACCCCAAAGAGCTCCTTGGGAGAATGTGTTAGTTCTCTATGTGTTTTGATGATAACTAACAATTGTAAACAAAATGTGAAGTTTTTCTTTGGTAAGTTGAAAAACTTACTGTCAAAGAAAAACTCGAGTTTTGACCTTACAGAGAGTAGCTCAATTTTACTGAACTAAGCAAAACCGTCGTTTTCACCATTTTCACCATACGAGACTTCTCAATATTTTCTAGAAAAGACAAAACTCCAGTTTTCATTTGGAAACTCGAGTTTTGGTCATAGAGAGAGTCACCAACATTTTAAACTTGTGAAAACTCCAGTTTTGATATGAAACCGCCAGTTTTCAGTTTGCCACGAGTTTTCTAAGTTTTCCTAAGTTTTGTGAAAACTTGAGTTTTGATTTGGAAACTCGAGTTTCGACTTGGCGAGAGCTTTCATGTTTTACTCGGTTTTGAAACCGCCGCTTTAACTTGGCATGGATTACTCAAGTTTTCATACTTAAATGAAAACTCGAGTTTTGGCCAAGCCGAGAGCTTTGGTCATTTTTAATGTTTTGAAACCGACAGTTTTAAATGAGAACTCCAGTTTTGATGGTTTGGACTAAAATCGATTTAACATGTCAAAAGTCCAAAACTCGAGTTTGGAAATGGAAACTCAAGTTTTGAGTTCTCTTCAAAACTATGGTCCGAGCTCAAATTGCGACGTTCCTATCTCGGAAGAAGGAAACTCGAGTTTTGCTTTGAAAACTCGTTTTGCTATTAGTGCACGAGACAAACTCCGGTTTTGATGAACAAACTCGAGTTTGTGTTGCGAGTTTGAATTTCAAATCTGACAAATTTGTGAAACCTTCTTGTTTGATCTTAATACTTCCTATTATCATTCATTAATATTCCTAGCTATGTTTAACCACTTTTTTTTTGGTTGCCTATCCGATATCCAGAGCTTCACCCTGACTAATCTGAATCCGACCCGGATCGCACACCTGGCTATGGTGGGTGAGTCTCCCAGCGGGGCTCTTCTGTATTCACAAGGTTCAAACTCGAGACCTTGCTTAAACGACACAAGCTGCTTACCACTTGTGCCAACCCCTGTTGGTTATGTTTAACCACTTTGTTAGTGAGTTTCAGATGTTTTAGAGGATATTAAATGAAGGTTAAAAACAAAAGCAAAAAGTGACGTCAGCACATTAAATGCAAAGTCTAGAAATGTTGCATTATTTTGGACAATCATTCTGCACACGCTACCAAAGGATTAATGTCTACTTTCCACATCTAGTAGCTACTCTTCCAATGGATTAATATTCAAGAAGTCAACCAAAAACTTCTGTGCAACTGGATTAAGCAAAGAGTAGTAAGAAAAGAAAACCTAAGCACTCCCTAATCCTTGCTGAATGTCTCCAACGGTTACATTAGGGATTTCAATGGTCATTGAATGCTCTCTTGATATAAATAGAGCTGCATTCAAGTCTTCTCACCAACCAAGCTACTGAAAACGAAAATCATCAAAGCTATCAACTACTCTTTAAGTTTTCCTAAGCAAAGTATCTGTTGATACATTTTGTACTTCAGTGTTCATATTTATTCACTCTTAGAGAGAGTTCATTTATTGTAAATCATTCATTGTAAGAATCTCAAGTCAAGGGACTTGGAGATTGGGTTATTGATTACAACTTGTAAGGGGGAGTAAGTTCTAGTGAGAGAATTACTTTTGAGTTACAGAGTGTGTAATCAATTGAGATAGTGAAAAAACCCAGAGACTCTGGGGACTGGATGTAGGTCAAAGGTTGGACCGAACCAGTATAAATCCTTGTGTCTTGTTCTTCTACTCTATTCTCTGTTCAGCTCTGTTTTAGTGTTCAAAAACAGAGCACTTAGAAAAGAATTTTAAAATCCCCAATTCACCCCCTCTTGGTGATTAAGCTCCACTTTCCTAGGTTGACCCTAAACTACATAATTAATTAGGACCTAGTTTGATTGATTGATTTAACGACAAAAGTAACACATCAATATCCCGCAATGAAATGCAACCCACTATATCTGTTTGGCAAACTTCAAAACCTAAGTTTTGACAAAAGTTTGTCAAACACTCCAAAAAATGTCCATAAGCTATTATGTACCCAAACCATGGTTTTGACTCCAAAACCTAGGTTTTTTAAAAATCTTTTTTTTTTTCAGATTTTTCTCTCTCCTCTACCATCGTCGTATTTTTTCAGTACCGTTAGTATCCTTAGGTACATTTTTAGTACCGACAATACCTAAAATATTTTTTCAAGATCAGTCATTATGCTGAAATATTTTTTCAATATCATAAAGTAAATTTTCAGGATCATGAAGTATTTTTCCAGTATCCTAAATCTATAATACCTTGTATCTGGATAATCACAAAATACAACATTTTTACCCTTTTATCACTAATTCGTGCAACTACTCTTAATCCTTCATTAATCGTAAATAATGAAATTAAGGCCTCATATACATGCTAAAATGCCTATATAATTCATGAATTGAGACTTGCATATTTATCTTTGGGCTATTTTTTATTTCATAATTCCATTTTTGTGGTCCAACTATAAAAATTCATAGCTAATTATATAAAATTTGTATGAGGATTATCTAATATACTATTGAAAGCTCTTGAAGTCTCTTAATTGAGAAAAATACCACTCTAGTTTGGTTCTGTTGGAACTTTCATATAGTTACCTCATTTTCTACCCTTCCTTTGATTTTCAAACAGATTATATGCCTTAACTTTAAAAATCCATAACTAATGTTATACTCATCCAATTAACCTAATTTATGACTCCTGGAAAGCTACTCATGAATTCATGAATGAAAATTATCTTTATTTTTTAAAATACATCACTATTTTTCCTTCGACTGGACAGTGATATCATGCTCTGAAAGTAGCCTAAACTAGGCAGTGCAAAGAAAAGTTACTAACATGAAGATGTACCAGCCCAGATTAAAACAAGTTGTTTAAATTCAAGTTCTTTAATTGACAATCACTTTATGATTTCCTTTATTCATTTTAACCATTTTCTTTTGATGTATACTGCCCTCGTCAACCAGGGAAAACTGAGTGTGGGTACTACATTATACTAAATATGTATAACACATCATGAGTGGATTACTTAAGATTTTGAATAGGTGATCATTTCGTCATTCTCAAATGATTTTCATTTTTGTTCTTGTAAGTGAATTGTTAGTTATTTTGTTAAATTAATTAAATAATGTTAACTTATTCTTTAATTTTCCCGTAGATTTTTGGTCGAGAGAAACCTTTTGGTAGAACATCTTCCACAACAGATAGAAGATGTGTAGATATGGATACAAGATTTTTTTACATAGTCTAGTGGTTTAGAAATACTTGTGGAAATACTTGATTATATTAACTTATAAACTTGTGAGCACTCTTGTATTAGCTATGTTTAGAGAACTTTTGCATATATGCAAGGTGTTTTCTTAATTCTCTATTTTGTATAAGGGGATGCATGGAGAAGCCAATCGGGAGAGAGAGCTATGGATGATGAAGAAGGGTTTCTAAAAAAATATAAAAGATTACTTTGTGTGGCACTTACTAAGCCAAGCACCACACAAAACGAGTAGCAGTTGTGTCACTTCATTGCGCCACAATGGCTACTTCAAATTTTTTTTTTTTTTTAAAAAAAATATTATGTGGCGCTTGGTCAAGCAAGCGCCACATAAGGTCCACAAGCAGCTATGGCACTTATTTGAGCAAGCGCCACAACATCCCTTTAAAAAAAAAAAAAAAAAAAAAAAACCAAAAGTAGTTGTGGCACTTCTTTCTCTAAAGAAGTGCCATAAAATGTGAGCCACTATTCCCTATTTTTGTTGTATTGCAAGTCCACCTCATTGAAATAAGTCAGATTGAATTAATTCTTGAACAAAATGAAAATCAAGACATAACATAGTATATCAAAATCAATTTTGTATATAGTGAAAACTCAAATGTTAAGAGAGAAGTAGAGTAAACTCGAGTCTGTAATTAATGAGTTAAAATCGAGTTTAACACATGCAAGGAGCAATGTGTTGTCTGAAAATAAAGTGTAACAGCTTGTGAAGACAATTCAAATGTAAACTTCCAGAGGACAATGCTATCTCAATTTAAGTCCAAATTGAACAAATGATCTGTTTTTGGAAAAGCTCTAAGTCTAATTTCTAATGCAATAAGACTCCTTCCAAAATTCACTGTACTTTGGAATTTATGATCAAAAGATTGAGCAAAGGTCAAAAACTTTTTCTATAGTATTTCAACCTTCAACATCATATTTCAAAAATTCATATCCTTAGAAAACATCTTAATTGAGATATGTGTCTTTGAAAAGCTTACTGAGCCTACTACTTTTATATGAAACAAGTTTCACATCAATTCCAGTTTCAAAACATTGATAAAAGGTCAAAAATGAAATATGAAAAATGGTAATTACTAAAGTGATCGAAGAAACAAATTCGAGTTTCAACGACATATAAAATCTAGTTTGATGGTTTAAATCATAGTATTGTCACAGTGGAAAAAAAACACTTTCTGAAAACACAAACTTAAGTCTACTAGAACAATTGCAAACACAGATTAAAAAGATTGATAAACTGATCGAGTGTAGACAAGTTGAAGACTCAAGTTTAAGATATGTTGAAAAGATATTGGACTAAAACTTTTCTGAAACACTTCAAGATGTTCTAAAGTTGTTTGAAAAATATTTTGATCACTTAAGCATAAATAACTTTTAAATTCGATTATAAGAACTTGAATTTTGAGGGGTTTTTTTTTTTTTTTTTTTTTTCCAATTTTGCAAATTCTTCTTTATCCAACACTTCACTTTTCCTTCTTCGTAAATCATCATTGTTCTCTTCTTCACTTAACTACATGATATTTGCACATTAAATTTAGTAGTTTCTTTTAAACATGATATAAAATACTCCTACGAAGAACATAAATACACATAAATTGTGCAAACTTTTTGCACTATTATATGATGTCATCAAAACTAATCAGATAGATAATCAAAGCCAACATGTGTGTGTGTGTAAGTAACAACATCAATGAAATATAATTTGAAATGATGTGCGATTGAAATAGGTACCATATATAGAATTGAAATTACCAGTACATATTAGTCATATAGATAATTAAAAATATTTAAGTAGTACAGTGTTGGAACAAAAATCATATGTTGATGGAATTGATGCGTGCTTTCTTCATACTCCAAGCAGTGAGTGTTGTGAGCTTGAGATTGAAAGATGCATTGTTGAAAACGAACAAGTGAGCTTCATCATTAATTGCCAAAGTGGGATACACTCTCGCTGTGATGCACGCTTTTCCTTTTCCTCCAAAGCTTTCAACCACTGAGTGATCAATCTACACGCAAATAATTGAGCTTCAAACATCAATCCAAACTTCTATCTATAGAAAAAGTAACTGCACATATCTAGAATATACAACATATATGACTTAGATTCTTTTTAATAATTAGTAAGGAAAATGACAAAATGTTCTAATTACTGTGAATATCCAGGGACTGGTATAGGATTAACTATTTTTGTGAAATTACCTTAATGACCATAAGGCAAGTTCACATTAACAAATAGTAACTTTGACAGTATCTAATGACAACAACAATTAAAGCGATGACAACTAATTCCACTTGTGAGCCAAGCTAAATTTGAGTGGAATTAATTGGCATTGCTTAGTTGTTTCATTTCATAAAGTCAAAATTATTACTATCTCTGGTCCTTAATATAAATATCAGTTGACTAATTTGGGTAGATTAAGGAATTAAGATAACATCTTTTACCATGACTACCCTTTGATAGAAGCTCCTTAATCTATGCATTAATAAGGATACTTTGTGAAAAAAAAATTTATAAACTTGAGAGACAAAGTGGATTGAAGTCTTATATTTAAAACCAAATCCAACCCCTAACTAGCTCTTATATTAACGACTGAAAGTAGTATTTGTCAAACTAAAGTTGTCATTGATGGTTTTCATGAATGAATAAGGAATTTAGTTGATTTCACCAAAAGTTAATCTCAAACCAGTCTCTTTATAGGGACTCTACAATAATTTGACCATTTCAGGATCTTCATTTTGGATTCACATATTTAAGGAATATTTTTTGCCATTCTCCCTAATTATGAATATCAGGAAGAATTTTAGAATTGTATAAATTAATAATGTTTGCAACTCATCATTTAACAAAAGTTTTTTTGGACGTAGCTGTTAATATTATAAGTTGACTTTTGAAAGCTATTTATGATTCTCCTAAATTCTACACACTTCATTTCATCAATGGCTTGAACTACAAAGGCCATAAACAAAAGTAGATGGCTTCTTCTAATAGGACAATCATATATATAGCAGACACGAAGCACGAGAAACAAGATCAATTAGATATATAGTGGAACTTACCAAAGTGCGTAGCGAAAGCTTATGGTGAAGAGGGTCCACATCAAGAAAAGCACCATAAGAGGACATATCGTTCTTACGGTTCAGCGAAGACCTGTCCCATAAATCATTTCTTTCAATGGATTCAACACAAAGCAATGTAATTATGAATGTGCAAGTAAGTGTATGTACTCCTCTAGTCTTAGTTATAAGTCAATTCCAGTATATTTTATACAGGTCAAAGAAAAATCTTAAACTATATTTATTTTGCCTTAAAATTTAACAACTTTTCAATTTTACCCCTATTTAATATAAAATATATCCCATTTTTTAGCTCAAATACAATATACCCCATGAAAACAAAATCAAATAATAAATAAAGGGAATAATTGTATATTTATATGAAAAATTTAATAGGACCAGAGGAGTATCTCTCTCTCCTCAGCCCAACAACAAGTGGGTATGTGGTACCTACCTAGACTGGTCACTGCACATGACCACCACGAACTTGGTGGAGTTATTGCTATCATTTTTGAGTTTGAAGACTCTGAAGAACACTGAAGTATGTTCTTGTAATCCCTTTGATGCCAAAACCAGCAACCCAAATGGTCCTATTCCTCCTTTTTCTCCACACATCCTTTGTGGGTCTGTCATTTTCCCACCACTTTGCTTCCATTCTTCTTCCTTTTCGGCTAAATCCTTCACTTTGAAAGACACTTCTACATCTGCCTGCACGCCCAATCATTCCATATTTTACATCTCTCTCACACACACACACATACATATAAAATAATCATTGCGTGTCAGCTCATGCATTGTTTGGTTCATAGCTTTTTCTTGTTGAACTCATTTTCATCATTCATATCAGTCCAAACTAACTTGTGTGGGAATATCTCTCCATGCGTGGAGCCTAATAATTAAAGTGAGTCATACTAAAACTTACAAATAATAAAAATTTATATAAGCTTTTTTTTTTATTATTACAATAAAACACTTTCAAAAAAATTGAGTGAGTTGAGTCTTATGAGATTAGACTTTCGAGTACCCTAAAGAGTGCCTGTAAGACTTTGGGTCTAAATCCATCCTTGATGGGCCAGACCATTTGATTAGGAAACAACTAGCCTTATTAAATAAGAAACAAATCAACATTGGTTATGGATTTGTTAATTGATTGAGAAACAAGTCAATATATATTAGGAAATTAATTAAGTATTGATTTCATGATTATTACGTGCAGGGATAGTTGGAGTGCACATAACTTCCTAATCAGTGGTCTTCATTGACCTCTATAAATAGGATATGCCTCCCTCAGTTATTCTTACCCTTCTCTACCCTAATTTTCCTTCAGTGCCAATATAGATTATCTATAAAACTAAAAAATCCCATAAATCTTACCGTATATAAATTGATTGTTTATTTTTATTTTGTTACTATCTATGAGTTATAGTAACGACCGTCTTTTATTTTGTATCGCATCAGTTTAGATAAATTGAACCTCACGCCTTAAAAGTGGCACTATTCTCATAATAAATAGGGAAGATCCCATATAAAGTTGCTTAAAAGAAAGAAATTCTAAATCAATTTGTTAAACTCAACAAATCCCTAATTAAGTTATAAACTCAATTTGAGATTTTAAAATATAGGTAAATTGACTTTATTCCACTCTCCTAATCTTCTCTATCATCTTTCCTCTTTAAAGAATTTAATTGCTCTTAAACTTAGTCTTTTAATAAGTGTGCATATATATATAAATAAACATTAATCTATAATAAAATAAAATATGATTCATTTAAATCAAAAGAGTTTTTGTGTTTGGGAAGAATGATTAAGAATGTTTTGAGTTAAAAAAAAAAAAAAAAAAAAAGCATAACACCATTATCAATTGAATTTTTTTATTAAATATTTTGAATAAAATTTTATCTTTGAAAGAACTCAAATTATTTTTTGTCAAAAAAAAAAAAAAAAAAAAAAAAATTCAATCTTCATTAATCACACGATTTTACTTATGTGATAATAGGCTTTTTTTTTTTTTTTTTTTTTAAACGTTAACAAATATCTTTTCTTTCAAAAAATCATTAATGAAAATCTTTGATATGCAGTTTGCTATATCAAATAAGTTATTTTTTATATTAACATTTGTTTCTCAATGAACAAAAAATTAAGTAAAAAATAATCTTTTTATTCTCAATGTTTAACTAGAAATCATTTAATTAATATTGGGGCTGATACTTTTTTTTTTTTTTTTTTTTTTTTTTTTGAATTATTCCTGGTCATTCTTCCACAAAACGCAAAATGTTTTTGATCTAAGTTAATTATATTTTATTTATTGTATATTAATGTTTACATATATATATATATATACACTTATTCTAAAAATAAGTTAAAAACCATTGAAACCCTTTTAAGATGAGAGAGGAAAATATGAGAGGGGAGTAACATCATTTAATCTAAATTTTAAAATTCTAAATTGGGTTGATAACTTAATTAGGGATTTATTGAATTTACCAACCTAATTTAGAATTTTCCTATTTTAAGCAACTATTTACAATTCTTAAGATTACTGTACTATTTATAAATTATCAACACGGGAAGCATACACATGTTTTACTACACACAAATGTATATATATTTTGCTGAGTTGAAGTGACTCACCTGGGCTGCAGTGACCCTAGGAAGATGGAGAAGAGCACCTGGTTGAAGTAGCTTAGAATGCCATATGAAAGGGTTGCTGCTTCGTAATTTCTCAATTTCTTCAATCGGCCATTGTACTAATTTATTTCCTGATTCATCGAGCCAAACACTCCTCGGAATTCCCTGTAATCAAACGCTATGACTTTCAAAAATTGATAATCTTATAATTAATTAATTGATTGATTTTCAAGCTAATTAGTAAGATGGAGTCGTTTCTTAAGAAAATGGTAGAGACATGGATAAAGAGAGTTACAAATAAAAAGATGATCGTTAGATTAAATGTGTATGTGTGTGTGTGTGTGTGTGTTTTTTTTTTTTTTTTGCCAGAAGATTAAAAGTATGTATTTTGTATGTAGGATGAAATGAAGGAGAAAAAGAGTATTAATAAATAAAGGAGAGTATAAAGAGTACGTTTCATGCATTGAATTTTTGGTTTTAATCAGTCAATAAATGAAGGAGAAAAAAGTTAAAAGTCGCCACATACCATTAATGTCCTTGAATAAGATACTCCCTCCATCCCTAAATAGCATAAGATATTAATTACCTACATTTACTTTTTTATTTGGTAATAACCCATTTCTACTTTATTTATTTAAAAAAAATTTCCTCGTATCGTTATTAATCTTATATTGGTTTTGTCATAAAATTTTGCAAAAGTTCAAAATTAAAATGTTTCTTAAAAAAGTACACTATATGACATATTTATGAAGAAAAATGCTTTCATGTTTCGAGCAATTAATTTTTTTTTAAAAAAATCTTAGTTATTTGGCAATAGATTGTTTTTTTTTTTTTTTTTTTTTTTTTTTTTTTTTTGGTTCTTGATAGAAACAACATTTCCTTAACCCATGTGAAGCAAGTCAAGCTACTTCCCTTGAATACGATAAACATTATATCCTTGATAAGTTTAAATAATTTTTACTAAATCTTTTTAGATAATAAATTCAGGGTAGCCACAATATATACTTGTGCCATATTTATTTATTTTTAAATGAATAAAAATTAACTTTTTAAATATGAAAGAAAAAAATTGAAGTTACCTGAATCCCAGACCATCCTCTTTGACTATATTCTTTTCGAACTGAAGATTCCTTGACCCAACCCCACAAAATCCTTCGTTTTTTGCATCATCATAGAATGTTTTTGACGCATAAAACTTGCCATAATCATATCTCATTACTGATGATAATTCCGTATCCTCTAATCTCATATCCGGGATAAAGCGATCTCGGGTTACATTATAAGATCCGATTAGGTAATAATCTTGGATAAGATCAGACAGGCTAAGCTTGAGGACATGCCTGACCTTAAAATCCTTACCAGAAAGTGTTGAAGTTTCAGCACCAAATGTGCTATTAATGAAGACTGGGAAGAAATCAGGACACTCCCACATTCCATTGTGTTTGGCTGAGTAAAGTGGGTGTTTGGCTTTGACCCAATGAACAAAGTCTTTGCTTTTGAATAGCAGTGCTAATCCTGTGTCCCTTCTTTGACTCCCTACAATGGAATATTACATACACTTCATCAAAGTCCATATTAATAATACTAAGGAGATCACAAGTGCCTTGTTAGAAAAGTCAACCAAAAAGAAAAGAATTTGATTGACTTTAGATTAATTGAAAAAAGGAGATAACAGATATTTTGAAGAACTTTGTTCTATCATTTCTATCCACATGTTACTATTCTCTACTTGACAAGCACGATGCTTTGCTTTGTGACGACAAAGTAATGCATAATATATGAGATAAATAAATGGATTTGGATTCTCTCCTCATCCCCTTTTCCCTTTTTCTTCTCCTCATCTCAATCTTACCATTTGATTGAAAAATGAATGGTTTATATTCATTATTTTATAAAACTATTTTTTTCCTGGTAGTTTAGAACTGTGAATTGTTTAAATCAAATTGTAACAATTTATTTTTTAGTTTTATGTTTTATGTAATATAATAATATAATTTTTCAAAATAATAAATCTTAACCCTTCCATTTTTAATATAAAGGTGCTGATGGGATAAGGATGAAAAGAAAATGAGAAAAGGAACATGGAAAGGATCCATATATGAGATAAAGTCATTTAACTTGATAGGTGGGAACCCACCAGATCACTTTCTCTCTACATAATGTACATGTCAAGCATATGAACCCTAAAAATAGCTTATCCTAAATTATAATTCTAATCCTAACAATTCACATTCTTAACTAAGTTTGAGCATATTTTAGGTCACATCTCTTCATGCCACTCATTCTCACACAATGGACAAATCATGAATGAAGAAAACCATGTAATTAATGTGCATTGCATGCTTCATACCTACTAGGATTCTCCACAAACCATCATGACCAAGCCAAGCAGTGGTGGGGTCCCTAAAAGAGGTAGCATTGATATGATTCTCAGAAGTTGGAGCAATGAGAGGGTTAAGTGGAGACCTAACCCAGTGCACAAGAAAAGGGTCAGAGAAGTTCAAAGGAAGAGCTAAGTTTTGAGTTTGGTTCTGGTTAGGGCCAACGCCAGTGTAGAGCAAGGCTGGCTTGTTTCCATGGAGTAAGGTTGCAGAACCTGACCAGCAGCCATTGATATCATAAGATTTGTTTGGTGATAGAGCAAGTGGGAGTAGAGCCCAGTTCACGAGGTCACGTGACATGGAGTGGCCCCACGCTATGTTCCCAAACGTGGCTCCTTTTGGGTTGTACTGGTAGAACATGTGGTACAGCCCCTTGTATCTCATTGGTCCTGCATCCACGCAGCACAAAAGTGAATGCGAATAATGTATTCACGAAAGTAAGAGATAGAGAGAGAACTAAAAAAATTTAATTCAAAATTAAATCAATATTAAAAATCCTACATTCAGGGAAACTGGATCCCATCATCTTCTTGTTATATGTAAATATTAAGATGTTAAGTTTCTATATATTCTGTTGGCTTCCAATTTTTCTTGAACTTACTGTATCCATGCACAAGGGAGAAATAGATTAAGGCTGTAAAATAAAATAAAATAAAACAAAACAAGTACTATTTTTTATTTATTTAGTTTCATCGTTTTATAGAAAACGAAGTTAAATGATATAATAGAACCAAGTTAAGAGTAAGATAGATTAAGAAATTCAAAGTCGAAAAGAAGCAAGAAAAAATTATTTTAGTTGGAACAAATTAGTAAGGGGAGATTAGAAGAAAACTAACCATTAGGATCTGCAAGCAAAGGACAAAGTCAACAGGAAACAATGGTTAGAAATCAGATCAAGAAACAAATTTTGAAAGATATATAAAAGAATGAGGCATAAATATATATATATATATATATAATATATAAGCAACTTACTTCAATAATAATAAAAAAGTGATGAAATTTGCGACAAAACAATAATATCCCAAAAATTTTTGCAATACGTTTTGCAACAACAAAAAGTTACAAATATGTCACAAAAAGTATTGCAAAATTTTTTTCACGTTTATGAATGATATAACTGGTGGCAAATATTAATTTCTGGCTTTTTGTCATAAGTTTCCAACGCCAATTTCATTGTTTTTGTGATATGGAAGTCCCACTATTTATAAGTTGTGAATATAGTGCAACTTCCAATATTAGTCTCCATGTAACAAAAAGGGCTAGAAATCTATACATAAAGTATTATTAAAGGGAAGATATAGAAAGTAAGAACTAAGAACCGTTCATCCAATTGCGGTGAGGTTGAAAGTGAAAGGCAGTTCTATAAGGTTGGTTGATGGAGAAAAGAGAAGAAGGAGTTTCATGGTGAGAAGCTTCAATGTGAAAGATGCCATGGCTAAGACTTAGAATGAGTGACAACACATTCCAAACCCTAATTGAAGATGACAATGCCATACTTTGTTTGTAGGCGTGACTAGACCAAAGCCAGTCGCTTCCTTTTTTATAAAGAGAGGGGAACTCATGTCATCACTACTCGTCGGGTACAGAATCTCTTTTTCTTGACGTTAGTATAACGTCAACTTTCTAGAAAATTATTAAAGAAATACTAATATGATCCTTAATGTAAGATATATTAATTAATTTGAGTAGAATAACATTATTAGTTAATATGATATATTTTTTTAAAAATAATATAATCATCTTCCTTAATTCCATTCCTCCTTCTTCTACTTAATTATTGTTGAGGAAATATAGAGAGAGTTAATTTGATGCGAAAGAATGTGAAATATATAGGTCTTATATTTAGAACCAACATCAACTCTTCAATTAGGTTCTTTATTAAAGACCAGAGGGAATATCAAGGAAGTACAAGGGATTGTTTCCATTTTAGATGTAAGACCGTACCAGCTTGATCAATTTACTTTATTTTTCAAATTTATAATTTTTTTTTCTAAATTCTTGCAACGATTGCACATATTTTATTAGACTTTCTATCAAGGAAATAGTTTCCAATACAAGTTAAATGATTAAAAATAATATTCTAAGAATGCCAACGCACAATTTTGTATAAATAACTAATTTTTCCTTGACCTTTGCAAGTTATCTAACTTTTATATATATAGAGAGAGAGAGAAATCAATCATTCATATAGTCAGACTCTTGGCCACATATTTGGTAGGTACAGACTACAAACTAAAAAAAATGTTCTTCCCTTGTTATTATTACTTAATATTAATTTTTTATTTTTAATATTTTTTATTCACAGGAAGACAATACAATTTTTGTCGTCATAATTAATTACCTGAAAATTGAGGGTTTTTTTTCCTAAGGTTCCATCCAATTTTTAATTTTCTCTTTGCAACTCAAATATATATAATTAAGCTCTAATAGTTTAAATGATTTTTAATATGACTACTATTATTGGGAACACTGTATTTTGTCCAAGTAATTCAAATAAAAAATTAAATATTTAAAAATAAATAATAATATAAAAATGGTGGAAAGTATAATAATAAAGGGTCAAAGATCTTTAGTGGGATTCTAAGTGAAATATATATATATATATATATATATATATGTGTGTGTGTGTTTTGATTATTTTGGATTATCTTCTAGATAATTCAAGAAGTGATTAAGGAGATAGGAAAATAATACTCCACTTGTGCTTAATGTAGAATCTAATTTGGGAATAGATATTGATCTTACATGTAACTATGTAAGACATATTTCACACATGTTAATCAATTTTTTAAAAAATAAACTATATTGATATTTTATCAACAATAATCAAGTAAGAGAGGGAAAGAGAGAATTAACGAAGGTGATTTGGGTATTTTAGAAAACATATCATATTAAATATTTTTATTTTTTTTATTATATTGACTATTTTTGCCCATCATGTAAACTAATTTAACAAACATCATTGATAAGTTAATTATGTCTTTTATTAAATAACATAAAAGCAAAAAACTATATAAGAAAAATTTTCGTCCAAATTCCCAAGGAAACAATGAGATGTCAAAATTGTAAAATTGATATCAAAATGTTAAATTATAAAAAATAAATTCTCTATAACTAGTTTAAAACGAAAATGAAGAGATTTAAAAAATATTTTATAAAAAACTAAATTTAAATCATGTTGATCTTATCTTTAGAAAAGAAAAAGAAGGGAAGGGTTGAATCATCTCCACTAAAATTAAGGACCTATTTGTTACAAAGAATTGGTGAGGAAGGAAAGGGAAGATGTCAATCTTCCTATGGATTTTGGGTATTTGGTAGAGAGAAAATCCCGTTAGCATCTTCGATGAGTATTTCTTTCCCTTATTTGAGGGAAGATGCTTTCCATCGAAAAAATGGAAGGAAAGCCGCAATTTTCCCAGGAAAGTGTTTTTTGACGATTTACCCCCGAAATTCAAATTTGGCGGGAAGTTCGAACTTGGCTAGAAAGTTCAAATTTGGCGAATTTGGCGAAAAAAAAATTTTCACGAGTTCGAACTTAACAAGAATATTTTTTTTAAAAAAATATTTTTCTTTTTTATTTTGAATTAATTTCTTTTGAAGGTAAAATAGACATTTCCTAATTATTTACCAACTACCACCTCTTCATTTTCTTCCTACCAAACAACTCAAACCATCTTCCCTCATCTTTCAAATCTTCCTTTCCTTTCCTTTCCATTCCTTTCCTTCCCCAAATCTTCTTTATAACAAACGGGGCCTAAAGGTAGGCTCCTCTACTCTTCTATTGCCTTCACCTTCTGCTTGTCCATCCTAATCTGGCCATCCCCTATCCCAATGCCCTAGGAATAAGAATTCTAAATTTTATATATATGTGTGTGTGTGCCTATAAAAGCATTTCTCAAGATTTATATAATTTCATTATCTTAGTGATTTCTTAAAGATCCTGAATTTCCTTAATTCTTAATTCTTATTTATATTTCTTTACCTCCTTCTCTTCAATGATTTATATACAAGCTTAGGCTTTTAGCCTTCTTAGTTTGGTTGGCCCTAGTTTTGCCTAATCGTGATTCCATAGCTTCCTTTATTTAATGGTTTGGCAAGTGATATTTTCGGAATTGGCTTCCCTCCCGTCCTCTCTGGTCCCTCCCCGTTTCTTGAAGCAAAGGGCCCCTGCATGAGATCCTTCGTCGTCATCACCGGCACCTTATAGAGATGTAAAAAAAATGTCAAAACTAGAAAGTTTCAAAAAACTGAAATAAATAGATTTTTTATTTTTTTTACAGAAATTAAACCTTTATGTCTGACGAAATACGAGGACTTTAATTCGGTTTGTAGGTTGAAAGATTTTATCCTAACTAAAATAAGCTCTTTTTAAGTACTAAATAAATGATTTCTTTAAAAAATAAATGGTTAGGTAACTTCCTAAAAAAATAATACTACTAAAAATCCAAAATTTATGTTTTTTTTTTTAAAATAGTTCTTCATATAATGGTAAAAATAATACTATAATCGATTCTTAATACAAGACTCACTTGACTAATTTTTAGAAATTAAGAAAGCCAAATAAATTGTTTAAAAGTATTCATATAATTTTTAATTTTTTTTAAAAAAACTAATTTGTGTTACTTATAAATTGATATATATATATATATATATGTGTGTGGGAGTGTTAATAAATATATATATAATCTAATGATATACATAAGTATTTTAGAGAGATCATGTAATATATGCAAGAATTAAGTAAATTGTTTAGATTTAAGTTAATCTCATATGAAAATTAGTTAATTTGTTAATCTGGGACTTTTATTAAAGACTAGAAATAACACTTAATTACTAAATATATTTCAATATATTTATAGAAATATGGATCTTTTTTAATGGGATATATAATATCACTTAGACTCCATAAAAACTATTTTATTTAAGTCAATCCCAAAATATTTTGAAATTCCATTACACCCTGAGTCAAAATGAAATTAAATTTTGTCAGTAAAAAGACAATGATTCCCTTACTTTTTTTTCATTACAGAGCATTTACAAGTCAAATACAGGTATTTACATAACAAATAAAGACATTTATAAAACAAATAAAGGTATTCAATGAAAACCAAGGAGTTAACAAAAAACATTTTGACCATTCAAAGCAAAAATTAGAGAATTCACAAGACAAATAGGGGTATTCATAAGACAAGTAAAAGCATTTACAAGATAAATAAAGGAATTTAAAAGAAGGGTAAAAGTGTAAATTTAGCAATCACGACTAGAAAAAGTCTTTTAAGACAGTTGAAATTGACTTGTTAGACCGAGTTTATGTTTGGTCTTGTATCGACTGTTTAAAAAGTTTGTCATTATTAAGATCAAACCAACAATTGGTCTTAAAAGTTACTTTTTTAGATCGGTTGGTTAAACGATTGGTCTTAAAAAGTTTCAATGTATACGAAAAAAGTGCTCACTCTTTAGATCAGGTAATTTCATACATAGTCTAAAAAGTGGGCATTTTTTCTTAATTAAGAAAATATTTTTTATTTTGTTTCACATAAGCCTTGTTAGATATTATTATATCTAAAAGCTATATTATGCAATATAAATTCTACAGGCAACCTTAAAAACAAAAAACAAAACAATTCACATAAAAAATAATTATAACTAATAACCATAAATATAAGCCTTGTATTATTGGATAATTGTTGAATTTTAATTCTGACATTTGTTTTTTCAATGTTTACTTTTTTTTCCTTGCATTTTTCCCACCTTCAATGGACTTAGATGATTTTTTAGTGTTGGATTTAGTGGCCTGGATTCAATTTTAGACCCGTATCTACATGTTGACACATAATTTATGTTGTGAGCATCCCTACTATGGAATGCAATTACCTATACATTGGCTGCTAGGTTACCACACTTATGCATTTTGATCCTTTTGAACCTCCAATATGAAACGGCCCTACCCTACCCCAATCTCAGGTGATAAATGAGAAGATTCTCATTTAATGAACCTGAGTATAATAGAGTTAATGTATAAGTATGAGAACTAGATTTTATCTGTGTGAATATGATCTTGTGAGGAGGTCTTGGTTTAGAAGGAAACCAAACTGAAGGCTAATAATAAGGAAGTAATAACTGACTAGATGGAAATACTTGTGATGGGGTGAGGACTAATAACTCTAAATTAGAAGATGAAAAACATAGGGCTGGTGATCTAGACTTAAAAGGACAACTTTGTTGACCTAAATGACCTAGCATTGATTCTAACAATTCACTCATTTAAAAGTTAATTTTTCCAATCATCACTAGGTTATCTAGCTCAACAATTTTTTCCTTCCAAGATTAGATTATTGGCCCTACCTTTTTCATTGTCTAATTTAGATGTCTTAATCATCAACCTGTCACTAGTGACTCCACCTAATTGGGTAGCTTCTTATTATTGGTCTCCAATTTGGTTTCATTCTCAACCAAGACCTCATCGAATGATCATATTCAAACATATAAAATAGAATTCTCAAGTTTGTATATCAATGTTAGACTCAACTTCATTAAATAAAATACTCCATATTTATCACCTAAAACTGAAGTAGGTTAGAGCAAGATTCTATCTGAAATCTCAAAAGAACTAAAATGCCTACGAATAGTAAACTTAGCACCCAATACAAGGGTGGCTATGCATCTACAGCTCCCACACGTTGGGGTTAAAATTACAATCGGCACTCCCACCCAACACTCAATAATGATCTAAGCCCTTTCAAGAATGGGGCATCCAAATAAAACAAAACTTGAAAAAAGGCATTATCGTCTTCTCACGAATAAAACTTAATTTCATTTTGACCCAAGAGGTACAATGAAATTTCATAATATTTTGAGGGTTAACTGAAATAAAATTGTTCCATGGGGTCGAAGTGATAATTTCCCATAAAAAAATACATATTTTCCAGAAATATATTAGCATAATAGAGCGTGAGAAAATTGGTGGGACTTATAGCACAAAAAGTGGCGAAAGTTAACCAAGGTTAACAATGTTGTCATATCTACTACGTAAAGAATTGATTATGTGTTCTTTTGGACCCCACAAAAGTTAATTGTTTGATGCACATTGAGAAATAGTTCCTTTTGAAATTTGTACATTCACCCTTAAAAGAATTCAGGGAGTTAATGGCCTTGTTATATCTACTACGTAAAAAATTGATTATGTATACTTTTGAACTCATAACAAAAGTTGACTGTGTAGGTTACACATTGCAAAACTGTTCATTGCTAAATTTGCACATTTTTCCTTTCTAAAAATTTATTAAAATAATAGAGTGAGAATACTGATAGGACCCACGATACAAAAAATAATGAAAGTTAACCAAAGTTAATGGCCTTACTATATCTGCTACCTAAAAAATTGATTATGTTTACTTTTAGACCTAACAAAAATTAATTGTGTTTGGTACACATTGAAAAATAATTCATTGCTAACCCTAAATAATGCTGGGGTCTCATAATACTAAATAGGCTTATATACACGCTAGATTGTGCGTTTACCATCCAAATTTGTTAGGTGTGAATGTGAGTTTTTAAAAAATACACACACTGAGGACAAAGTTGTCGGTATTAACTACGTAAAGACATTAATCTCTCAGGACAAAGTTGTCGGTATTAACTAATCTCTCATAGATTAGGTTGATTGTTCTTTCCACCTCCTCTAGGCATTTGGACCATTGGAAAGTCGTTCCATAGTCTCTTTTCATACCTACTCCTTCTCTTATGCAAGATATAAAACGTTATTAACTACTCCTCTCGTACTATTTATAAAGCAGTGGCAGAACCAGTAAATTATTTTAGTCCAAGCCAAAAAATAAACATATTGAACTATTTACTAAATAAAATCGCATAACATTAAAAATACAAATAAATAATAATCCACAATTAAAAATCAAAAGATAACCTAGTAAATAAAAATTCTATGAAGTTTAGAAGGAGATTATTAGAAGGTGCATCACTTTCAGAAATTATTTTCTTAGAAATATCACTTTAAAGTTATTTTCTTCTTAAAGAAAACATTTATGCTTTTCTCGTTTATCTTTACTCATTTTTTTCAACCTACGGTGAATATATATTGATGTCGGTGTTAATTACTATCTTGTGTCACTAAACATTAATTCTTATAGTACTACTCAATCCACAAAACTAACACTTAGATGTGCATCCCACTTACCTCAAAACAAAATAATTGGAGAAAATAAAAGAAATATAATATAAACCCAAAAAATATTTTTTAAAAAAACATACAAATCTGATTCAATTTTAGCTAAGCAAATAACCTATTATAATCTATTTTTTAAAGAGAAATTCATTATAAAATCATAAGACAACCAAATAATAAATCCAAACCAATTAAAATTAGTCATTGATCATCCTCTACATATATGTAGTCATCTATTGTCAAAACTCAAGATTTTCCAGAAATCATAATCTCAAACTTTTCACTAATCAACACAATATTACCCTCATTAGAAAGATAAAAATATGTAGAATAACTTTCATAAAAGGAGTGAGGTGAAAAGAAGTGATTTTGAGTACCTATTTGGTCCATAAAATGAAGATGAACAACATCGAGATATAAGATGATACTAATATTTTCAATAGGTATCTCAAACAAAAATTTTACTTTCCTCTCACATCCAAAAAAAAAAAGTATAATTATAGAAAAGACAAGAAATTAGCTGGGGCCAAATTAGTGGCCAAAATCAAATATTATACAATACATATATATTAATACATAAGATAAGAGAAGGCCAGGCCAGTGGGGCCAAGGCCCTAGCTGGCCATAAGGTGGCTCCGCCATTGTTATAAAGCATAGAGAGAAGTTTTTTTGTCATGTTTATAAAACACCTCATTAAATTTTTAAGATAAATATAAAATTGAACTATTCACTTATTATTGTGTTGGCTTTATTTTTATGTGAGATTATATATATTAAGTAGAGGTAGAGTAAAAAAGTTATTGAAATTTAGGGCAAATTTAATTAAATTTAAGGTTTTCATTGGTCCATGTAATTTTTTTTTTTTTTTTTGTTTTTGTTTTGGAAATGCTCTACATATAAAACTAGAGGAGTAATTTACGTGAATGAAGAAGTGTTAGTTATTTCATTTAAGTAGTATGTCTTAAATGGATAAAATTTACCTAGTTTATTCTCATAAAATATTATGATTTTCAAATATGTATTTTTTTTTTTTATCTATCACTTCTTTTTATCTCCTACAAGGGGCAAAAGTGGGAAATAGTCATTAATTACCTTGTCAACCTCTTAAATTTTTACCAAATTTTTCTTTTAGAAAACTTATATTATAGATTAGAGGGAGTGTTTTATACTATGATGGTCTTTCTTATAAGTCCATTGTGAAATAAATTTTTTGTCTTAAATATAAGTCTACTTATAGAGTAATTCATGAATGTCTTCTAATTTTACTCTCTGTAATTCTTGATGGAAAAAAAAAAAAAAAAAGAAAAGAAGAGAGATGTAAGAATGATTTGTAAATGGTGGGAGAGAGAGAGACTGTGTGTGTGTGTATTTAATTAGGGTAAATTTAGAAAATGTTATCAATTTAAGGCATATTTAATCACCTAATTGTCATTTTTTGGCATGTTAGAATTAGTTAAAATGAGCTTATAATAAGAACCAAAGTAGTGGATATTAAGAAAATTAATTGAGTTAGTTATTTGTAATAATAAATGTGTTGGTTTCTCTAATATACTCATTTAATTATTTATGAAAGCTCGTTTACAGATGCAATCAACGGGGATAGTTGGAGGAAAAATTTATAAATATATGAAAAAATTGGATTAAAGTCTAACATTTAAAGCCAAAGCAAACTTTTCATCTAGTTCATATATTTAAAACCAAAAGGGAATAATCATATGATCCTATTTATAAGTCCTTCTAGCATATTTCATACGGACGAAGAAAAATAGTAAATTCATTAATTATGCCTTAAAATTCAATAACTTTTTGAAGTTATCCCTATTTAATAAACAATATACCCATAAGAACAAAGAGAAAATGATAATAAATGAAGGGTAAAATTGTATATTCATATGAAAAATTTATTGATATAACTTATAAATAGGACAAAACAAATGTTTTTCTCTACATCCTATAAATAAAACCAAAGGAGTAATTGATAAGTAACTTGCTAACAAAACAAATAATGTCATAGTGACTAATGACTCAAGAATCACTACCCAAAAAAAAAAAAAAAAAAAAAAACATTTGTAGCGTTAATATGTAGTGATAAAAAATAATCGCTACAAATACCTACATTGGTAGCTGTTTTAGACCAAACTGCAACAAATTTGTAGCGAACGCAATGGCGCCAAAGCACGGGCTTGTTTGTGATGACATTTGTAGCGGTTACCATAAAAGAAACCGCTACCAATGTGGCGCAAGTTTGGCGCATAATGGCACAAAGGTTTGTGGCAGTTAGTTTGTAGCGATTATAAGGAACTAACTGCTACAAGGTTGGCGCGAGCTTTGGCGCTTAATGGCACGAACTTTTTCGCGGTTATGTGAAAATAACCGCTACAAAATGCAAAACGACACCATATTTTTCACGGTCAGGAGAAAGAGATGTGTTAACCGCAACAAATCTTATCTATTTGTAACGGTTATTGAAAAAACCGCTACAAATATTCAAGTTATATATAGTTGCACATGTGACTCCATCTGTACATCAGCTTTATATAGTTGCACGTGTGACTCAATCCGTACAATAGTTATAAATAAATTATCGGATCTGCATTGTCACTGAATGAACTATCTGCAGCTCTCATCCTTGAAGCCTAGATAGTTCCTTCGGTAACAATCTAGATTTAATTATTTGTTTGACGTGAAAACACTCATGACATCATCCATACAATCCGTCATATAAAAATAGTTAGATCTGCATTATCATTGAATGAACTATTTGTAGATCTCATCAGTCAAGCTGAGATAGTTCATTCAGTAATAATCTAGATTTGACTATTTCTTTGACGTGAACACTTATGTTCTTCTATTGGTAAATAATAATAATAATAATAATAATAATAATAATAATAATAATAATAATAATAATAATAATAAACTTATGTTCTTCTGAAGATAGTCCAGCATGCAAAGGAGATTGGGTTATAATATAGCTTCCTTTCTCTCATGAAAATATCTCTAATCAAAATGAGTCAGTGAGTTTTTTGTGGGAGATCGGCATCTATACTAAACCTGAATCTTCACAGGCATGTTGGACTATTTTCAACAAATAAATAATGTTTGTTGTGGTTTCACATTAGTCACTACAAAATGTAAGATGTGTGTCTGTTTGTAGTGGTTTTATCGCAATAACTACTACATAATGTCAAAGGTCAAGCATTTAGTAGTGGTTAAGTAATAGCTACAAAGTGTCACGATGAATCAGAGGCAATTAGTAACGGTTAATGCAGCGGTTTAGATTCAACCGCTACTAATTCACTTACATCTGTAGCGGCTTTCATATATAATTGCTACAAAATGACACATTTTTAAATAGCGCCTCCCTTAATTTCAAACCACCCAAGGTTTGAGAGGTCGCTTTTAAACTTTTCATTCTCTCTTACTTTTGAAAGTGGAGCTAAATCACCAAGAGGGGGTGAATTGGGGATTTTAAAAACTTTTCTGATTCCTTTGTTTTCGCATACTAGAAGCAAGGGTGAATAGAGAGCAAAGAAGAAGAGTAACACACAGAGATTTATACTAGTTCGGTCTAATCTCCTATGTTCGTTCCTCAACCCCAACCAGGGTCTTATCAGCCTTCTTGGAGGCATGCCAACAAGGTCTCACGATGAGCCACTCGCTTAGAGTTCGGGATTTCCACTATCTCAATAGATTACACACTCTGTACTCAAGAATAATTCTCTCACTAGAACTTATTCCCCCTTATAAGTTGCAATCAATGAACCCAATCACCAAGTCCCCAGACTTGTGATTCTTTAAAATAAATGATTTACAGATAAAAACTCTCTCTAAGAGTGGATAATGATAAACACTGAAGCTTTGTGTATCAAAAGATACAATACAAGTGAAAACTAAAAGTAGTTGAAGAACTTTTAATGCAATTCGATTTCAGCAGATGTGTTAGTTGAGAAGACTTGAATGCTGCTCTATTTATACTAAGAGAGCATTAAATGACCATTGTGATCTTCAATATAACCGTTGCCTTCATTAGACAAGGTTTTGGTTAAGCTTTGGTCTTCTTCTCTCTCTAAACTCCACTTAATCCAGTTGTGCAGAGGTTCAGAGCTGGCTTCCTGCAAATTAATCTGTTGGAGTAGCCGCTGCTGGATGTGGAAAACATTCTTCAATCCTATGCAAAGCGTGTGCAGACAGATTACCCAAAAGTATGCAACTTTCTGGGTTTTGCATTTAATGTGCTAACATCACTTTTTGCTTTTGCTTTAAACCTTCAATAAATATCCTCTAATTTATCTGAAACTCACTAACAAAGTGGTTAAACATATCTTGGAACATTAGACAATAATGATAGGAAGTATTAGGATAAAAAAAGAAGGTTTTACAAATTCGTCAAATTTGAAATTCTGAATCTGCGATGAAACCTCGAGGTTTGAAGGTAGAATATCACCTAGAGGGGGGTGAATAGGTGATCTCAAAAATTCTTTCGTGGTATGATGAATAAAAAATGAAAGCAGTGAAGAAGTAAAGAGAGATGACACAGAGGAATTATATTGGTTCGGTCCAACTCCTTGACCTACGTCCAGTACCCAGACACTCCGGGATTTCACTATCTAGTAACTTGATTACACACTCTGTAACTCTCGAGTAATCCTCTCACTAGGACTTACTCCCCCTTACAAGTTGCAACCAAATAACCAAAGACACAATTACACACTCGGTACTCAGGATGATCCTTTCTCCCTAGGACTCACTCCCCCTTATAAGTTGTAATTGTACACCTACACTCAAGATACCTCTATCTTGAGATTTGAACGAATATAAGACAATTGATAAAAACTCTCTCACGAGTAGATAAATGATAAACACGAAGCTCGCAATATCCGAAGATATATACGAATAGAAATTGAACTCTATGTATGCTTTGTCTGTGTATGTGTTTTTTCTTGTATCTTCTGATAAATTCAATCCTTTGAGTATTTATAGTATTTGAAGGTTGAAGAAATATCCGTTGAGGCTCTTTAAAATGTGACCGTTGGAGATGAAGTAGAAGAGTCAGAATAATCGACGTCATTATTCCTGTAATGGTGATTATGACCGTTGAATAATCTCCATCATTATTCCTGTAATTGTGATTATGACCGTTGAATAATCTCCATCATTATTCATGTAATTGTGATTAAGACCGTTGAGACCCAGCAAAGGAAATGAAATATTTTTGCCCAGAACGTTGCAGAGATAAGTCTATTGTTGAGTTTCTCGAATAGGCAAGTTTAATAAATGTTGGATTGCCTTGATCGATATCGTGTGTTGATCCTCATTCTAATAATCTGTGACTCACTAACAAATTGATTAAATGCAATTATGAATAGTAATGAGTAATGATTTGAAGAAATAAAATCACAATCAATTGAATCTGATTTTTAGGAGACGGTGATTTGGAAATTAGAAGGATATGACTTTCGGTTAGAGAGTTGATGCCTGGAGGTAATGACTTGAGGCAAGAAAATAAGTGACTCGAGGCAAGTTAACTTTATAAGAGAATTTAAAGTCCAGAAGAAGTTAACTTGAAACTTTGACTAGAGGCAAATTTGTTTTCCACAAGTTAAAAACGCAAGTTGAAGGAAATTACAACTTGACTTGAGGTAAAAAATAATTGGCTTGAGTTGGTGACTAGAGCAATGACTTGATAAGCAAAAGTCAAGAGAAATTGCTTTTGAAATTCCCAAGTTTAATTTTCTAACTTGAAGCTTGAAAGTCATGCCTTGAGTTAATGACTATAGTCATTAAATTGATGTGCAAAAGTTAAAGTCGATGACTTTGAAAAATCTGCAAGTTGATCTCTTAACTTGAAGTTTAAAAGTCATGCCTTGAGTTGATGACTTGAGTCATCAACTTGATATGCAAGAGTCAAAGTCGATGCATCCAAAAAACTAGAGAATTGAAAGCTTAACTTGATATGAAGAGTGAATGACTTGAGTAAATGACTTGAGTCATTAACTTGAAATCAAAAGTTAAACTCGATGCCTTCAAAAGAAATAGCCAAACGAAAGCTTGACTTGAGTTAATAAGTGAATGACTTGAGTCAATAAGACTTGAGTCATTAACTTGAGATGCAAAAGTTAAACTCGATGCTTTCTAAACAAGTGGCCAAATGAAAACTTAACTTGAGTCAATAAGTCATGACTTGAGTTAATGACTTGAGTCATCAACTTGATATTCACAAGTCAAAAACGATGTTTTTGAAAAACAATGCAAGCTGACCTTTTAACTTGAGGCATATATATCTCAAACTTGTTAGCTCCAAATCAAAGACATTTTAACCTAGGCACATGAGATCAAAACAATTTTCTTTTAGATCATAACATCTCATGACTCGAGGCAATTAAATAATTGACTTGAGTTAACAATATTATTTAAATCATTTCCATCATTTAACTAGAGGGAACCAATGCAAAACTTTCAAACACATTATAGGTTCAAGTTAACTATATAAAACATGATTTAACCATGAATCTATCAACTTATTTACATTATATTTGTTATCATCAAAACATCATAAACATAGAGAACTAACAAGGTCTGCTTCTCAAACCTCGAGTTTTGGACTTTGTAGCATGTAAAAAGTCGTTTTAAGTCCAAAACATCGAAACTGGAGGTTTTCATCCAAAACCGAGGTTTTCAAAACACTAAAAAGCATCGACTCTGCTTGGCCAAACCTCGATGTTTTACCAGAAACCTCAAGTTTTCATTTAAATATGAAAGCTTTAAGAAATCACGCCAAGTCAAAAACTGGAGGTTCTCTTGGAAATTGGAGGTTTTCAAAATTAGACAAAAAGCGTGTACTCTCTGGTTGGCAAAACCTCGAGGTTTCTCACCAAACCTCGAGTTTTCACTTAAATGTGAAAACTTTGAGATTTTGCGCCAAAACAGAAAACTGGAGGTTTTGAAGTGAAACTGGCGGTTTTCAAAACTGGGAAAGCACAGATGCTCTTTGCCTGGAAAAACCTCGAGGTTTGTACTCAAACCTCGAGTTTTCACTTAATTGTAACAACTTTGAGAAAACTGTACTGAACTCAAAATTGGAGGTTTTTCACAAAACTTGAAGTTTTCAAGTGTTTAAAACTTAGGAGACTCTCTATATGGCCAAACCTCAAGGTTTTACCAGAAACCTCGAGTTTTGCATTTTCCAGAAAATACTGAGAAGTCTATGTATGATGAAACCTTGAATTTTCTCTGAAAACTGGCGGTTTTGCTCAGTTCAGAACCTTGAGTTCTTCTCTGTAAAGCCAAACCTCGAGATTTTGAACCCAAACCTCGAGTTTTGCTCTGACAGTGAGTTTTACAACTTTTTGAAGAAGAACTTCATGCTTTGTTTACAATTATTGGTGATCATCAAAACCCTTAGAGAACTAACAACTTTTTACTTAAAATTTAGGAGTGATGGTTTCTAAAGGAAATGAAGGAAAAGGTAAAGAGGTTGCATGAGGTAGAGTGCCTCTTAGAGGCAGTAGTAGTAGAGGGGGTCGTAGTAAGGGGCGTGGGGGTCAAAATATCCCTCGGTCACATCACTGGGGTCAAAATATCCCTCTGCCACCTTAGGTGGGGATCGACTTAGATCAGCTCTTCACCGATGAGCCAATCCTACCGTTGGAGACCGTAGGGGGAGCATAGGGCAAAGCTCTATCCTTCGATGATCTCGATGATGTCGAACATGAGGAGATCGAGATTGAGTTTACCATGCCCATCGACGAAGCAGAGCGGTTCGTTGACCAGGAGATTGAGTAGGACCAAGGGAACCCTCGACCGTCGTCTTCGTGTTCCACTAGATTTGAGGTGGATGTCAAAGGTAAAAGTAATTATTTTTGTGAGCAATTAAAATTTAAATTCTTTACAGTTAATTAAATTATATTTAAATGCAATATAAGCATGTTTTTATAATTGTGCAATACACAGGAGAATATCAGCAGGAGGACACTGGATTATCCCAGCGTCAATTTCTTGGAGGGGCCTCATGTCATAGTCCCCTGGAACGAGGACACGAACCAACCGATCGAAACGGTGGTCACTTGTTCAACTGAATCCTAACAGAATTTGGCGGGGATTGGGCGTGCTTCCCCCTCAACTTCAAGGATTGGAAGCATGTTCCAAAGGGGAACAAGGACAAAGGGTTTGAGGACGTTGTGCAGGTAAGTTATGTTGTTTAATTATATTTTACATGTAAATAGTTATAATATGTGGTTTATTTATTTATTACATAATTGATTGAACCATATTTTCACATGAATTTTGGTAATTAAATGGGGATTTTTAATATATTTTCTCATAGTTATTGAGCTTTAAATGTATTTCTTGTGATAAATTGAGCTTAAGAGTAAATATATTAAATTAGGGCTAAAAAGGGCAAAATTGTAAAAAAAAAAATGTAATTACTCTTAATCATTGATTTTTATGAGAATATTTGATGTTAGATTAATTATTTTTTGATGTAGATACTTGAAAAGATTAAATCAAAATTTAAAATGAAAGTTTTAATTCAAGTTGTAAAGTTTGCAACTTGGTCCCTACTCCAGAAGTTTTAAAGTTTTCACTTTGGTCCCTACAGCTAAGCTATGCATTTTGGACTTTTGGACCATTGATTCATTTGGTTTTTCTTTTATTTATTCAAACATGCAGACCCAACACCAGCTGAAAGGAGGATTCAACAGTTTTAATGGGGATTAAATGATTCAATTAATATCCACCGGACCCAACACATTAGAGAGCTGAATGAATGCAAAACCCGACAGATTAAACCCAAGAAAGACCCGAGAGCTGAGGGATCCAGGAAGAGCTGAGGGTAATTTGAAATGGGGATAAAAAGCACAGCGCCGCTAGTGTTTTGGAGGGAGACAATCATTCATGTAGAACCTAGAGCTAGCACACCGACACCTTCATCCTTCCTCCACCTACCTTCATCGTCGCCGGGTCCCCTCCCTTCATCACCTCCGGCGACCCTCTCTCTCACTCCACCATCAAGCTTCTTAGACACACACAGATTCCCAAACCTGGACCTTCATCAATTTCCTTCAATCTCACACTCACAGTCAACCCTCTCTTAGCTTGCTGACCCCCAACCTTTATTCACTTCAGATTTTCAAACAACCCTCTCACTCCCATATCCATATTCACCTTCAGCTTCTTCCATTTGTCCTCACTCACTCTTCTACATCATTTTCCCATTTACTTTCTACTTCCTCTATCATTGTTATTATTCTATGGTTGGTTTGCTTGGGAGCTTTGTGGAGACAAAGCTTGGTTTGATTCAAGTTATGAGAGGCTGATTCTTTAATTCTTGGTGGTGGATAATGACTTGAGTTCCAAAGCTACAAAGGGGAGTTAATTTGTTCATTCTATTAGTCTAGATTTATACATTTAGATTGCCTAGTTTTAGGAATTTTTTTATTGTGTATAAATTCTGGAACTGAGATTAATGTTTATTGTCTCTGTTAGTTTGATAATTGCGATTGATATTGGATTTTGCAATGTGAAGATTATATTTGATTTAATTTCTTGTGGTTGCAATGAGATTATATTAATTAGCGTGTTATTGTCTAGTTAATGTAGTTGATTTGTGCCCTTTGAGGGACTGTTATGTACTCAATTTTAAGAAGACTCATGTTGCATTATTCCTATTTTAATTGCACATCAAGTGGTTTTTAACAATTTCTCAAGAGGTAGTGGTTAGCTATGTTTGTAGGAGCTACTATTAATTGAGAATATTGGACCCAAGTGGTATCTTGGGGTTTTTCTTATAGACTTGATGAATTTTAACTCCCATAATCTTTTTGAATAAGGATAGTCATTTCTTAATCACCAAGAGCGCCATCATCCATATTTTCATTTTAATTTCATTTAATTCTCTCATTCACCAATTTTATAAAAATACCAAAAATAATAGTTTAGCATTTAATTAAATTGCATTTCTTTTTAGCTTATTAATTTGAAAATCCAAAACCAATTTTCTCCCTTATTTTAATTGCATTTGAATGATATTTAGATTACTTAGGATTCAATAAAAGGCTCCTCGAGAGAGAGAACAATCCTAGGTTTGTTATACGCAATCCTTAGTTTATTTTTGATTGTGGACCCCAAGGCTAAAAAAGACAAATAATTAATTAATAATTAATTAACTAATTAAATTATGATGCAGGGTAAGTTTGAAGTGCGAGGTAACGCGAAAAGCTGTGTTCTTTCTTCCGGAAGTTGTATTCCAGGGTTTTAATTGTGGACGAGCTCAACCAGCTGCAATAAAGTATCATTCTTACGCTGTGTCATTTGGAGATTATCTTTCTTCTGTCATTTTTCACATTGATGGTTCACCTAACAACACACCTTGTTCACGAAACAAAGCTTGCTAGCCTAGTTCACTACCAATGGATGTATCCTATTAAGAAGTACTCATTTAAAATTAATTACTTCAACATTACTTCCTAGTCGCACATTTCAGCATTGATATATTATAGGTTTGTTGGGAAACTGAAATCTTACATGAGGAATAAGGCTTGGCTTGAAGGTTCAATAGTAGAAGGTCATATTGAGGATGAAGTCTTGTATTTTTGTTCAAGGTACTTTGATGACATTGAGACGTCATTCAATCGATCGCCTTGTGTAGACAATTGTCCTGAGCCTATGCTGAGCCATCAGCAACAGAGTTGTTAATCCCTCGTGTCGGTAAACCAATTGGCGAAAGTGAGAACTTCAAACTAACGACACTTGAGAAGTTTCAAGCACATACATATCTTGATTAATTGCACTAAAGTAGAACCATACCTTCAGTAAGGATTGTACACAGATATATTTTATCATATATATTTCCTTACATTTTATACTTACATTTCATTATCATCATCGCATGTTTAATTGCAGGGAATTCAAGAGTCATGTGAAGCGTCAACTGAGGATCCATGCATAGACATCCTCCAAAATTGATAAAAAGGTCCATAGAGAATTCCTGGGTTGGTTTACGAGGAGAATAATGAATGACCACAATCCGTACTCACCAAAATTCAGAGCTCTCGCACTTGACCCGCTTGACCACGCCCAAAGATTTACAGCATACAATGGCAATGGTTTCAAGTTTTGCACCATTTCATGAGATCAGGGATGGCTGACCCAAAAATCGGGTGTTTATGGTATGTTTGGGACGAGGAGTTATTCTAGTAGTAGTGACGAGAACATGCAGTTCGGTGACGTCCCATATTATGGAAAGCTGCTTGATGTGGTCAAAATAAATTACAAAGGTCGTCTCACCGTGACGCTGTTCAAGTGTTTGTGGGTGATTACGACAACATCCCGGGAACTCACGACTGACGACTTAGGCATCGTATCAGTGAATTTCTCCCGGCCTATTCACACCAGTCAGTTTGAAGATGATGAGCCATATATTCTTGCCTTAGAGGCACATCAGGTTTATTATGTCGCTGATGAGAGGCACAAAGATTGGAATATGGTGGTTCACATAAAGCCTCGGGGCCTTTATGACATGGGCGATGGTGATAACGTCTCTTACGAGAATGAGTCGTTCCAGCCCGCCAGTTTCAAAAACTTCTTCCCAGACGGTGACGATAATTTACCTATAGTTTGGTACGTTTTTTAATATACGCTTTATGAAATAATAACATTTAACTAAAGTTTAATTTGTGTTCAAACATATTCAACTCACAAGTAACATTTTCTCCATCCTTTTTTTGTAGGGATGGTGACGAAGATTGAGAGAACAAATTATGCTTACGGTTTAATCTGTAATCTTCTATTTTTTTATATAAAAAAACATAATAGGATTTGTAGCGGTTAAAAACCGCTACAAAACAAACAAATTCGCTACAAACACATAATCGCAACAAAAACCATAGCCTTAACTGCTACTACACGAAACTATAAAAAAAATGTCATCTTAACCGCTACAAATTGTTGCTCAAATATCAATATAAATACACCCACCAAACCTCATTTAATATGCTTCAGTTTCATTTTCGACACACGTTGTCTCTCCGTTTTCTCTCATATTTGTACGTTTTCTCAAAGAGGTTAAGTGTTTGAAGATGGTAAGTTCTATTCAACTGGATCAAATATGATGATTATCGGAAAAAAAAATTTCCTTCTAACTTTATGATACTAATTTTTTTTTTTAAATCCACAATTGTACGAATATTTTTCAACTTTCTTTCTACTTTCACCTACATTATTTTTAGAATTAAATAGTATTTAAATCAACTCATAATTAATTGTTATTATACTTACACATTCTCATTGTTTTACACCTATATAATAACCATATACAATCAAATATTATATTTTAATATCATTTATTTTTACTAAAAATATAAATTATTGATTTACAATATTTAGTTAATTAATATAATTATAAAAAAATTATTTTTTAAAATTTATTCATTTGTAGCGGTTAAGAAACAATGACTACAAAATTATGTAACAAATGTTAAAAATTGAAAAAGGTGGCGAAACTTTTTCTTCAAAACAATGACAGAATAGTTTGTAGTGGTTTACAACCGCTACAAATATGAAAAACAAAAAAAAAAAAAAAAAAAATTGAAAAAGGTGGCAAAACTTGTTGGATATGATTAGTTTTGATGATGTCTTATATAGATGCCATTATTCAAAGCAAAAAGTTTATATCATATAATATGTTGCATTTAATATATTTTCATATTCATACATATTTTTCTTAAAGTATTTGCTATCATAAAAAAAGGGGGAGAATGTTGGATATGATTAATTTTAATGATGCCTTATATAAATGCCATTATTCAGAGCAAAAAGTTTATATCATATACATTAACTAACTACTTTGTTTAATGTAGGTTAGTCCAAGTTTAAATAATGAAGAATGATCAAAAATGGAGATTGAAGAAAGAAGAACTTGTTAAATATTATGGGAATATCAATATTCAAGTCTCTATGATCAAATAGAAGTTGGAACGGGTCAATTTGGAGTTAAAATAAGCAAATTCAAGCTTCTGGATGAATAGTAGTTTGCTATAGGACATTGCTACAGTTCCAGCTCTTATTCTCGCATAAACAGGGTCATGCTCAAGCACAAAAATGCAATGCTCGAGCACGTGCTCGAGCAGAGAAAATCAAGTGCTAGAGCAACAACATTTTTCAGTACTCTATTCACCTCTATTTTGTGTTTCAGCTGGCGACCTCTGGTAATTTGATGATATCTCTCAAATCAGAAGTCCAATTGAGGTGAAACCAATTTTTTTTGGAAACTAAACTTCCAATGCGCCATTTCGAGATAAAATTCAAGTCCAAAGGAGGTCAGATGAAGGAGCTATGAATTTTGGAAAATGACAGTGAAATTCACTTCACATAGCAGACCAAGCTTTGGTATTTTGAATATATCTCACAAACAAAAAATCCAAATGATTTGAAACCAGTTCCATTTGAAACTAGACTCAAATACCTTTCCATAAACATCAAGATCACAAAAAACAAAGATCACTTGAATGAGATATGATGTTTTTAAGTTGACGGTCAGTTCAGGATGCTGCAAAAAACGCTGATCAAGAACAACCTCCATTCATCTGATGATAACGAACGAAATACAATGAGTTTGGAGCTGATTCTTCTTGCATTGGAAAGAAGACTTGAAGAGCTTTATGAGCATGGGTGGTTTGCCAAAATTGAAGCTATATCGAAGACGATACGTTCATGGGAAATTGACTATTGTGCTGTCAATATTTTTGATTCCTGAAAGTCTCTACATTCTAGAAGTTGAGCTTTATACTGAAGAGTATTAAGCTTATTCACTCTTGATAAGAGAAGCTCGCTCGAGCAAGGCACTCTTGGTGCCCAAGCATGGTCGAGCTAGAATGAAGAAAACTCTCTGACAAGCTACTGCTTTGAGTAGCAGTTAAGTAACGCTCGAACATGGTGCCCGAGTAGAGGTAAATATATGCTCAAGCACTATCGATGCCTTATTCTTTCTCACTGCTTGCATGATTCTCGAGCAAGGTTTATATGTTGCCCGAGCAGAACTATCAGCTTTCTTGAGTAGTCACAACCTTTCATATTAACTGCTCTCTGTCTAAGGTCCTCTCAAGCAGCCTGCTCAAGTATAACAAAAATGCTGCTCGAGCATCAGCAAAAATCTATTCATATCAATAAGAAATTCGATATTGCCCGAGCAATAGAAATCTAGTGCCCGAGCATGGTGCTCGAACAATGGTTCATTTTTGCTCAAGCATGAGTGACTTTCACTTCTGCAAAGGCAATTTTCTCATGTCTGCTCGAGCAACCAAGACCACCTACTTGAGCATAGTTCATCATCTATCTGATTGCTCAATAATAATGAAATCGTGAATAAGATTAATTTGAGTTATCATTTGTATCTATATTTAAATCTCATTATATTATCTCTAATCATCTTTATGAGTAATTTGCAGCGGATTAATCTTGTTCAAATTGAGATTTTCCGAAAAATTATCTGATGTGTCAGAACATTAAATGCTACGTTAGAAAACAAAGGAAAGCTTCTGAGATTAACGGATAGTTTGAACATTCCATTGAAAAGCTTGAATCCTCACATCAGCCATTAATACAACACTCAAGATAAAGCATCGATGAAGTCAATGTTAGACATTCTATGATTAAGGTTGGATTAGAGCTCAATAGGCAAAAAGCAACAAACGCTTCAACGACTACTTCCAACTGATCTCCAACGGTTGAATGCTCGCAACAGTCGAACACAATAACCTATAAATTGCGAAGTCTTCAAACCAAAAGGAATGAATGGACGAAGCCAATGAAATGATTTTACTACTTCACCGTCGATAGTTCATACACTATGTTTCTCAATGTTTATATAGTTTACACTACAGAGTGAAATGATTTGTATTGTACTTCAGTGTTTATTCATCTTCTCTTCTAGAGAGAACATTTCTGATTATTAAATCATTGTAAAAATCTCAAGTCATGGGACTTGTAGATTGGGTTATCAGTTTACAACTTGTAAGGGGGAGTGTATCCTAGTGAGAGGATAACTTCAAGTAGAAAGTGTGTAACTAATTGAAAGGTGTATCTCGGTGAGAGATTCGGCTTCACAAGTGCCTGGGTGAACTTGTGCGTTTGTATAGACTTCTCTTGTGCCTGGTTAAACAAGAGGATAGTGGATTGAAAATCTCAAGTGGAGCTTGGGGACTAGATGTAGGTCAAGGATTGGGCCGAACCAATATAAATCACAGTTTGCATATTATCTTCCCTTATCTCTTATATTTTCAGTATATGCTTATTTGAATATCTAATTGTTGATCTAGAAGACACAAAATTTTTTTCAAAGTTTCAAGTTTTTAATCTTCATCCAATTCACTCCCCTCTTGGGTTCAGCCGGCTTTTCAAAAAAATTCCAAAAAAATGGCTGGAAGTAAACCACTACAAACATGAAAAAGAATTAAAACAGGCAGCAAAACTTTTTTTCAAAAAAATGGCAGGAAAATGTTGTAGCGGTTACATAACCACTACACTATAATTTGAAAGTTTGGCACAATGTGTTTATATAAGTAGTAGTGGTTAAATAACCGCTACAATGTTGGTCAATTTCACAGTGTAGCGGTTTCTTAACCGCTACTAATGGCTCACACACAACGTCAGTGTAGCCGCATATAGTGGCGGTAGTGTGAAACCACTACAGATATAGTAGCGGTTAAGTCATATGTAGTAGCGGGATTTGGTAATCACTACAAAATAGTTTGCAACAATGTATTTGGTAATGATTTTTGCAACCGCTATCCGCCATTTTAACTGCTTCAAATAGACTTTTTTTTTTGTAGTGAATTGGGAAACATATCTTGTCCTTTTCTTCTTACTATCTCATATTGACTCATTTAAATTTATTTAATTATGTTTATAATAATGATTTTATAAAATACTAGATATGAACCATCTATTTTTATCATCTAATTATGGATATAAGATTCTGAAAATTAAATAAGACAACACATACCCCATTTATTCTGCATCAGCATTCAATTTGGCATATGCCATATGGGTTAATCGGCCAAGTGTCGTCTTGCATCAGTTCTACCTAATTGTGATTAAATAGCTTCCTTCATTTATTTCAACAAAATAAAAAGATCATAACATTCATCAAGGGTAAAAAAATAATAACAAAGACAACCATTCAGACATGAAAAACATGTTTTTTAGAAAAATAATAATAATCCACTGATATTTAACGCTAATAAGTACTGACAAATGACAATAGTCGGGGTTAGCGGGAATGTAGCCTCTCTTTTAAAAGTAGCCTTTTCCGCAATTGACTAAAAAATAAGTTCATGCACCTAAATTCATTTATTCCAGTCATTTGCACAATGAGGTTTAGGTCCAACATTCCAACTTCCTAGCCCTTCTTTTTTTAAAAAAAAAAATAAATAAATAAATAAATAAATAAATCAAGGCTGCCACTCTTTTCCTGAAAACAGGGAGAATTCGAATAAAATCTAACTGACATATATAAATTTATATTGATGCCTATACTTTTAATAAATTTTTAATGGGATTGGTTATTCTGCCTACTCCTATTTTGCCTACCTTTGCCTACTCCTCTCAATGCCGTTAGATTATAATCTCATCCAACGGCAAAGATTTAAAGAATAAAATAAACATTTTACCCATTCCTGGACGATCCAGAAATGGGTAAAATGTTTATTTTATTCCGTAGTCGGTTGTTTAGAATTACTACAGAAAAAACGGAGAGAACCGATGATGCCATAAACAATCCAAGAATGGGTAAAATGTTTATTTTATTCCTTAAATCTCTGCCATTGGATGAGATCATAATCTAACGGCATTGAGAGGAGTAGGTAAAGGTAGGCAAAATAGGAGTAGACAGAATAACCTATCCCATTTTTAATTAGGTTAAGAGGCTTTATTTAAGATTTCTGAATATTATTAAAATGGCTATCATGAATATTTTTTAGAGAAAAATAAAAACGCTTATCGGCATTTCGGCAATCCGTTGGCATCGTCTTCTACTTTTATAAGACGTTTTAGCAATATACATGCAACCATTCTTTTGAATTTTTACAAAAATAATACAAAAGATTTCTTCAATTACAAAAAATTCTTCTCCATATTCTTGTAATGCTTCATAGCCCATTGAATTGTCTCTGCTCCTGTCTTGTATAAGCTGGTAATTCAAGCCAAACTGCACTGTCTCCCATCAAAGAATAAAACCCTCCGGGAATTCCAACGTGGTACCCACTAGAAAAGTGATATTGATGCACTTCATTCAATAAGAAAATCCAAAACAAGTTTTAATCTTCTTCCAACAGTGTTTCTCGTAATGGGCCTCAACGGATTGGTCTGGAAGCAAAGAAGTGGGCTAAATACAGAGAAATCTCTTGAAGAATCTTGAAAAATAACCTGGATCTTCATTGCCAACCTCCAAGAATAAGTAGTTGGAGAAGAAGATCATGCACTGCATATTTGAACAGTTGTATGCAGAACCTAATCTTGCAAGGCGATTAACCCATCGTGGTAGTTAGCTGACTGGCGTGGAGCGAGGCATCATGGACCGCCAACCGAATATTCACCGACTAAGAACTCTGAAAGAAAGGAATCAAACCTCCGGCGACCTGCTTGAACCATCAAACCCAGAGGTATATGATCACAGAAATCTTCGACAAGCAACGTCTTTGAACCAAGATCCCAAAAATAGCAGCTTGAAACTAGAATGAGCTTCACTGGCTAATTCTGGTGAAATAATTGACGCAGAAGCAAGACGAGAGCAGAAGGAACAACGGAAGTCTCTGGTTGACTGAAGCAACGGCTTCTCTCTTCGGCAAGAAATAGCGGTGATTCAAGAAATTGAACCCAAAATCACAATGGATCTGAAATGGCTCAGTTATTGAAGTATAAAAAGTAGTTTGGCAGAAGCTAGATGTGAGCTGTAAAGGTGAGCCAGGAAGATTTGACTACACTTGGACCTTGGAAGAGAGACAAAAGAAATTGCACAGCTACCTAGCTATGAGCTATCATGGGTCAGTTGGAACAACACGTGAATCTTGAAAAACAACCATGTGTAAATTTCAACGGGCGTATTTCTTGGAAACCTGGGAAGTTAAGAAAATTGGAGAACCCATACAGTGGAAACCCAAGAACCACCTTCACCTTTGCCCAAATCGCAACCTAGCTTTGATACCATGTAAAGAATGTATAGTTTGAGAAGATAGGAGAAAGAATGTAGATGAAGAAGAACCAATTGTATTAACAACAAAGAGCAATAAGCTCTAACCCATAAGGGTATAACAATCAAGAGCAATAAGCTCATACAAAGAGTAACCCATAAGGATTATCTCTAATCAACAAACCCTAATAATAGGGATCTAGGAGGGACTTCCCTCTCTAGAGAGAGAGACCCAAGTTAACCTCTCTCTAACAAGGTGAGAGGTCCACACTCTACACACTTACTTATCTCATTAGTTAAGACCCCTATTTATAGATGAGGGCTCTAACTAATTCACTAACCACTCAACTAACCACCTAATACCTCTAACAGAGGAAACAAACCAAGGTTAGGGATGACGGGAGAGACAAATTTGTTTAATTGTGAGAGATATTTTTCTGTCCCCCCCCCCCCCAAAAAAAAAAAAAAAAAAAAAGTAGATGGCCCCGGCTAAGATTAAAATAAGATAATTATTATACTTTAGTTAATTCAAAATATAAAATGGGGCGGCACTGTAAATATTTTAGTCATCATTTTAATTAAAGGCCTATTACAGTCTTTTAATAAGATTTAAAAATCCTTAATAAGACCTCTTAACCAAATTTGTTAAAAATATAGAACTGAATCTGAATTTAAGTGTTTCAATTGGATATCCGGAACCATTGGTTTCGACTAATACAGATTCATTCCGAACTTTATTGACGATCGTGGGGGAAAAAAGCTTCCTAACTCATTTTTTCCATCCACATGCCTTGCATCGAGAACATACTTAAGGAAAAACAAGTCCTTTTTCACATGATCTCAAATGGGTGTTGAAAATCTTATTACTTGAAGAAAGGATTTTTCACAAAGGCCTCATTGTGGTCTCATTTGTTTTTGGGCTTGTTTATATTGAATAAAAATTCTACTTTCTTTCTGCGATCAAGGAAGGACCCTTCGGAAGTTTTAGACTTAAAATGGCTTAATATACATCTTGCTGGAGCTTTCAAAGAATCAACTAATATCCTTCATTAAGATATTTTGTTTTCCTTAATGACTTTAATATTTCTACCAATCTAATAGCTTCTTCATCTTCTAGGTTTTCACAATTTTTTGCCCGTCTTGTTATTTTAGTTTGAAATATTTGGAACACCCAAAAAAATTGACTCACCATGCTTAAGCCCAATTCAACACTCTGGAATACCAACGCTTGTCAAGTCTAATATGTGAAATAAAATTCTTATGAGAAAATTGACCATAAAATGCTATGTTACAGAAATCATACCATTATGTGGAGAAGAAAACTAGATTAATCATAATATTACTCAAAAATCACACATTCATAATGTGTTGATGATAGAACATGACAAAAAAAGATATCAAAGCATATAAATTTTTCCGGAAAAAATGATCAGATAATTATTTGTGACATAGAATAACCAATTATTACCGCTTGTGAATTGCTCTTCAGCAAAGTGCCGTCACCCTTCAGGATCAACTTCATCTCCTGTTATACGAAGATGCTTTTGTAGACCGAAAATGCCAGATGTGTGACTTTTCCTTCTCACGAGATTCCAGAATTTCCTGCACACAGATTTCAAATACAAGATAAATTAATATGCCAGGTTGATTCAAACACAAGTCTGATACAGGATATATTGCAAATGGATGAAATTATTATCAATTACTAATATAAGAAAATAATAACACAAACAAGAGGCCCAGTTAATTTACAGTATTATATATTTTTTAATCACCCAGGAGAGCAAAAATGACAAGGGAAAAGAAAAGCAGAACCAGAAATTAGACTTCTCATCTTTAATGGAACATGCCTGCACTTGATCTGCATGTCATATTAAATTAACAGAATTGGAAAGACTGTTCCCAATATTATAATTATAAACCGTAAAACAAACAAATTGTTATTTGGATATATGAGAGACACCCACATGAAGCGCGATTCGGATTTGGATTACATCCTTTACTCTCCATATCCGCTGCGGTCTGGTGCTTTTGAAACGGTGCCGTTTTTTGCATTAAACACATACACCCCTGGTCCTTTAAAAAAAAAAAAAAAAAAAAAAAGAGTCCTGGCAGGTAGTAAAATGATAATTTAGAATACTTAATGGTACTAAAAAAATTCTTCATAATCTTAAAAAATTATTTCAGGATGTTGAAAAAATATTTTAAGATATGACTAATACTTGAAAAAATAATCCATGATCTTAAAAAAATTATTTTATGATCTTAAAAAGATATTTCAGGTAGTACTGAATGCTACTAAAATATAGTTTAGAATATTTTTTCAAGATCCTAAAATATTTTTTTAAGATCATGAATTATTTTTTCAATACCAGTCAATATCATTTTTAGTACCAGTCAATATCCTAAAATATTTTTTCAAGATCCTGAAATAGTTTTTTAAGATCATGAAGAATTTTTTTTAGTACCATTCAATATTCTAAATTATCATTTTACTACCTGCTGCCAGTGTTCTGAATTTTTTTTTATTTTTTTTTTCAAGGACCAGGTGTGTGTGTGTGTTTAATGCCAAAAACGGCACCGTTTAAAAGCACTGGATGGCAGCGTATATGGAGAGTAAAGGACGTAAGCCAAATCCCATTCTCATGGGGTTCACATAATCACATGACTCTATGACGGTATCTCGTGCAGAAGGCCCTTTAAGAAAAGGGAATACATTTCCAATGCATTGAGGGGGGAAAAAAGATATGCAATAGTCGATGTCAGTTGAGGTTGTGGCTGTTTGTTGAGAGCATCCTCTGATCATCTATAATATTATGAGTTCGATTTGACAGCAAGACTTAATTGAGGGAGTTAATCTTTTTTTTTTGATACATCATGGTAGGGGAAGGGGGCAGAGTTCAAACCCTAGATATAGGGGAGGAAGGCCAGTGCGCTACTAAGGCGCTGGCTGAGGGAGTTAATCTTGATTCTGAATGAAAGACCCATTTCTTATATTTGTCATTATTTTTCTAATTTACCTTTATTGACGCTTCCTCAACAATAATCAAGTAAGAAAGATAGAGAGACTTAAGGAAAATAATTAAGGTGTTCTATAAAAAAATGTTATGTTAATTAACTTAACTAACTTCTTTAATCAAATCATATTAGGTAAATAGGTCTTATTTAAGGATTTGTCATATTTTTATTTAAGGGCATATGTGACATTTTCCATCTATATATATACAAACCTTCTCCCACTAAAATCAATATCACATGACACCATTAAAATCTATGATCAGTTAATTTTTCAGTTACATAAATTCTCCCCTAACTTCCTTATGTATTCTTCTTGGTCTCCCTCTACATCTTTTCATGGGGTTAAGACCATCTGTTTAACTATCATTTATTTTATTCTTACTTTTCTTTCTGTTTTATTTTTTAAACATACCAAACTAGCCCTAAAAATCCAACATTCATGTAAGATCCACCGCTAATGTGAGATTTACACATTCTATTTCTAGCTTTCTTCTCCATTATAGTGTCACGTGAGATTTTACATGAAAGGACTGTTAGTATTTAGGTGTCCTAGAGACAATCTGTAAGGACAGATCAGCACCATTTCTACGTTATAGTATTTCATTATTAATAAATGAGCATATTTTATCTTTATCATATTTATGTCTCGCCTTTATTTTAAGGTAAATATGTGTTTGAAGATAAAAGCCCTAGGAATAGAACATGTGTTATTCTTGAGGATCAATGATAGAGATCATGATCATGAGGACTCAAGAACACTGGATATCTATTGCTTAAAACTTGTTCCTAGTCTTGAATCACCAAGAAAGGGCATTGGTGATCTCAATAAAACTAGTAAGACATCGTCTACTTGTATAGAGATACAAGGTAGGGACCTCATGGAATGCAGGCATGGAGATGCCTTAGCTGATGTCATGGGTAGATCTGTTAGAGAACAGATAGTACCGAACGGACCCGCCGAGAGACTCCACAAAGATTAATTGTAGAAAGTATCATTGGATATGTAAAGTCTCTCATCATTTGGTAGTGCGGATCTTGGACTTAAGGATGTTATCGAACACTATGTCCTAGGGTTATACTTTGACCGTACAACTCTATCCACTTGAAAATGGGGAGAATAGTGTACTCTTGGGTGTAACTCGAATGCATGAGTATAGATGGACATGCTTTGAGAGGACTCACAAGTCCCCTACAAGGGATTAGTCATTCACAAGACCAAGAGAGCTTGGATAGCTTTTAATTAACTCGAGAGTCTCGTGCGCCTGACAAATGATCATGAAGAGTCATGATCCCTTACAGAGTTAATATAAGAAGATTCCTGGTTTTGTGAAATAGCTACATTTAGTCAATTAAGAGAGATGATGCTCTATCTTTTCTCTCGACTAAATATGAATGACAATGTGAGGGATGATGCTTGCACAGTATCCAAATGTGAAAGGTAGATCACTTGATCAACTCAATTAGTTCTGGGGCCACAGAGCATTACTAGTGTCTTATGAGGTCATTAAATAAATTGGGTCCGTTAAAGGGGTTTTAATTGGTCCAAGTTTATTTATGTCAGTAACTAATTGGGCCTAATGGTCACACACAAAAGGTTATTCCCAATTGTTTAAAATTAGCAAACTTGGGACAATAATTGTTATTGAGCTTTATCAAGAGTAAATGTGTATTTGGGTTGGAGTGGGACTCCAAGCCCAATGAGGAGAAAATGGCATCATATATGGTGTCCCGAGTGGGAAATCGTTTCTCCACAAAAGGGCCCAAATGTGTTGGAAGACCCAATGGGGTCTTAGGTCAAATTGAATTTTGAATTCGAATTTTGAATTTAAGTTTGAATTTTAAATTTGAATTTAAATTCAAGAGGTTAGGTTATAAAAGATAATTCTGAATTATCTAATATATATATATTAAGATCCAATGATGATTGGATGAAGATAGGAGAAATAATAAATGAGGATTGATTGAAATGATTTTGAGTTTTAGTTTAAGAGATGAATGTGATTCATCATCTTAAATTATTATTCAATCAAGATATGAATTTAATTCATTATGATTTGGATTTTCCAAATCAAGTTTGGATTGGGTCTTTCTTGTAAGCACTTAAATTAGGGTTAGACTCTTATAAAGTGCTGATTTTTTAAGTACCCTTTTTATGGACGTTTTTTGAAGAAGAAAAGAAATAGATGTAATTCATCATCTTAAATGATCGATTCAAACAATCAATCAAGATATGAATGTGATTCATCATCTTAAATTCAATCAATCAATCAAGATATGAATTCAATTCATTGTGATTTGGATTGTCCAATTCAAGCTTGGATTGGGCCTTTCTTATGAGCACTTAAATTAGGGTTAGACTCTTATAAAGTACTGATTTTTTGTGTGCCTTTTTCCTGCACGTTTTTCTCGAGAGAAAACAAGATCCTTATGCTCTCTAAATTTTGGTCTTTACCAAAGGTTTAGAGAGAAGAAGACATCATCCATAGAAAGGCAAGGTTCCAATGATCTTGCTCCTCCTATCTTTAACCTGATCTTAAGAAACCATCATCTTTTTGAAAAAATAAAAACCCAAGGAAACCACAACTCAACCTTGTCTTTGCCTAGCAAGCATCCAAGGAGTGGGAGGTTTCAAGAGAATGAGTTCTCATTGCAATCGGGGGATAGCTGTGTGGATCAACATTAGAGGATATCAACAACCTTGAAGTCTTCGAGTGATCTAAGGTATTCTAATCTCCAATAATTGTTTCATCAAATTATCCTAAACCCCAATAGTTGTTTTAACGAGTAATCCTAAAACTCATGAGTATTATAAATTATTATGAATTCTTATGAGTACCTAAAGAGTTACGGATTAATAATTATTAACTAATTAGCGTAATGAGTTAAGGTTAATCATTAGGACCGTAAAGTGTTACGGGTTTCCGCATCGATTAAACAAATTTTTGTTTTCAACCTCATAAAACTTTGCATGAAAGTCATGTAATAGGCTAAATTAACCAACAAGGACTCGATCGGTCAATCTTCACATGAAACGCTATTTAGGTTCATCTCCTGTTTTCAGGCCATTAGACCATATACTATAATACACTGGACAAAGCACCTAAGAGCAATTATGCACATATACTATGCCATGTTATAATACGCTGGACAAAGGAACTAAAAAAATGATTTTAGTTAGGCAAACATGAGAAAGTTGTTGAGAGTATGAGGGAGTTGTCAGGACAATTTAAGCTAATTACATGAGGACTGCATTGTAAAAGCTTATTTTGATAAGCTATTTGGAATAACTCATCTAAAAAAGGTTAAAATAGATTTTTTCCAACAACACCTTCATGATTAATTACCTTGATGTTCTCCCAACTCAAGTGTTAAACTTAACTAAAATCATTTTTTCTAAAATTTAAAACAAACTGGCCCTTGATCAAGTTGGAGAATAAGTGTGTTTACGACTAAGCAGGGAAGGGAACAGACTCGTCAAAAGTAAGTAAATCACTAAATCTACTCCCAAGTCAGTATATTTATCGAACCTACTAGACTGCAAAGTGAAAGGGGAAGGTTCATGAAAGCGTCTAACAAGAAGTTCTGTTAAGTTTCAACATGTAGTTATAAGCAGTGCAGATCGTGCAGATCCTCTGTACTTTGTGGACGTCTACATCTTTTCCAGACCATTGAGGTCTGATTAGATCAGCCTTATTGAAAATTGATATCGAAAACTTATATTCATTTTACATTCTTCTCTCTCGAAGGAAATAAAAGACATCAAAAATAGGGGGGAAGAAAGAAAAACATACATCATCCACATCAAGTCTAAACAGTCCAAATGGATGTGCATATATCCCAGATGTGTAGAGGGTCCAGGTTATGAGTGCGTAAAAATCAAGTTTAACCCATTGTGCTATGTTTAAAGCACATTGATTCAATGATTCAAGGTCTGCTACATTTCTTAGTTCTAAAGGGAACATCACCATTTCACCACAACAGAACTATGTTTAAGTTCTTACAAGGTCATTTTCTTCTCAAGTTTACCAATGATAAGAGTTCAAGTCAACTTAATCCCCTACGAGTAACTTTCAGAGGCGAAAAAAGAGAAAAGAAGATGAAATTAAGTCTGTCAAGCAGTTTTTAGTCAAGCTGAAGATTTGAATGAGTTTTATTTTGATTTGTTAGTCTTCTAATTATAAACTGAATGGAACATTGATGGACTCTCAACAATCATAAGGCACACTTATCCAGCTGACTAGTATTAAAGTAAATAATTTAATGACTAGCAAATCAAAATAAGACTCATTCAAAATTCAAATCTTCAGCCTTCCTAAAAAACTGTATAACAGACTCACTCTCATCTTCTTTCCCCCTTTTTAACCTCTGATAAGTTACTAGTGGAGGATTATGTTGACTTGGACTCTTATCAACAAGAGTCTGTATGGTGGTAAACACATCAACTGCTAACAAGACTCAGAGAAGGGGGGAAAACTAACCTGGACATCAGAAGCACGTTTGGTCTTAAGCATACATCAAGCAGTCAGCAAGAGCACTCCATTTCTCATGACAGTTATCAAGCACACCAAGTCTGTAATTTTGTCGCATTTGATGAACTGGGGCTGCATATATAATATTTAAAGCTTTATTAGATATAGAATCATAACATAAAGAACAGGAATAAATATTTTATATTCTTTTGATTGGGCATTACAGTAGCAAAACCAGAGAGCATCAAAGCACTTGGTGCAGGATAACTTCTGCTTAGGTGAAGAGTCGGAACCTTCTTCCATTGATGACATGACTGTGAAAATTTGAAAATGCAGCCTCAAACCAATGATTGAAACATATATATAATGATGTAAACTGTGTTAAGCATCAGAAGAGAGCACATACCCCAGCGTGAACGATATGTTAGTCAGAAAACAGTAAACCGACTGACCCACATCAGCCGAGTGGGAAAAGGGCCTGAAAAGATTGAGATACAAACATGATCTGACCAAAGCTTATTCCAATATCTTCATGCTTCTAAATTTTTCTCCAAGCAACATTTAAACCATAATAAATCCAAAATACCTTGAGGGCACTCAAGATCAGTCCATACAACAAACACCCCAATTCATAACTAACAATTAACAATACAAAGAGTCAAATCCAAATCCACTTTATAATCAAAATAAAACAAACAATCAAGTCCATTTTCTTTTTCTTAGGACACAAGCCGAAACTAACTAGCAATTTCAACAACATTCCAATCAATTTTTTCTCCTACACATTGTAACGAACACCTTATATGCAGCAATAATTAACGATGTTTTTGACTTCTCATTCTTCAAATCTCTACCCAAAATTTCAAAATATCAATATGCATACATGTGTGTATAAATTTGCTATGCTTCCCAACTCTTGTTTTTTTTTTCATTTTAACAAAACAAAAATTTTATAACCAGAACTTAAGCATGCTTTCATCGTCTTATGACTAAACACTACCGAAAACCAATGGAAACTTAATAAATACTCATACAGCAGACACTTATACTCAGAGAAGAGAAAAATTTCAAACATAACTCACACCAATGGGCAATACAAAGTCAGAGGTGGCAACGAAAATGAAATTATGATGTGAAGTTGTGAATCCTTTATAAAAACTTGTGAAACTTTGTTTTTAAATGAGGAATTTTGAATCATCACAAGTTATGAAATTCTGATGTGAAGTTGTGAAATTCTTAAGTGAACCTGTGAAAACTGCATTTAAACTTGGGAATGCTTGATCAGAACTTCTGAAACCCTGTTCATATGTGGGAATTTTTAACTTACAAGTTGTGAAAACATAATCAGAAGTTGAGAATCCTTTATGAGAAGTTGTGAAAGTTTGTGTAGAGGTTAATTTAGGTAAGGAAGTTGCGAAATTTTTATTAAAACTTGTGAATCATTTTCCATAACTTGTTAGACCTTGTTTAAATATAGGGAATTATGATTCACAAGTTTTGAGATTCTGGTCCAATTTGTTAAATTCTTATGCGAACTAATGAAAACTTTGTTTAAATTTAGAGAATTATGATTTGCTAAGAAATATGTGAGTAAACTTGTTCATATTTGAACTTCTTGATGATTGTAAAATGATTATGGTGTAGGTGAAAGAAGATAGGGTTAGAAAAAGGCAACACATCAAAATTAGAATCAATAAAGCACAAACGTGTAAAGAGTAGAGCAATAAAGTGCAAAGGTGTTAGATATATACACATAATGCTGAAAATAATTCAAGTATGTTTTACCACACCCTTTTTCTTCTTTCTTTTCTTTTTATCTAAATCTGGATTATATCCTATACCAGATCTATCATTTGTAAATCTCAAGGCTTTTAACATCTCTTTAAGCATTTCACTTCCTTTAGTGAATTTCTGAAGTGTCTTGGTAAGATTAGGGTTTTTCTTTTTCAAAACATGGCAAGTTTCACAAGTATTCATGGGAGTTTCTTTGAGCTGTTTCTCAAGTAACTTGACATTCTTTTTAGAACTTACCAATTCTTTGACTATTTTACTAAATTCAGAATGTAATGCATTATACTCATAAAGCAATTTCCCATAGGTAGTTTCAGAATCATTAACCTCCTCATCATCAGACTCTTCATGAGCTATTAAACAAATGTCGGTGATCTCCTCATCTTCCCTTTCTTCATCTGATGAGTTGTCTCCTCAGATAGCTGAGACATATGCTTTTTTTTTTAAGTGCTCATTATTATTCTTCTCTTTCTTCAAATAAATAGGACAATCAAATCTGATGTGTCCCAGTTCATGACACTTGAAGCAAATGATATGATCTTTTCCCTCTTTTCTGCTACTCGTACCACATTTGCAGAATTTCCTAAACTCTTAATCCTTTTTATATAACTTTTTGAATCTTCTTGCTATTAGTCCAAGTTCATCATCCTTGGGTTCTTCTTCCTCCTTTGTCTCCTTTGACTCTTTTTCTTTGACGGCATTAAGTGCTACTCGTTTCTTCTTTTTATTGTCTATTTCCTCGAATTCTCTTTTTAATTTCAACTTTCCTTCATATTCAGAAAGACTTTCAAATAGGGTAGCAACTAATCTCATTGATTCACCTCTAGCTTCTTGTATTGCCGTGACTTTGGCTTCTCATTCCTTAGTGAGAATGTTGAGAATTTTTCTCACTTGGAAATTTTGATTATAAGTTCTTCCAAATGTTGCGAGTTGATTGACTAAATATGTATATCTAAGTTTGAACTCACCTATACTTTCTCTAGACTTCATGCAAAGCAGGTCATACTCAGTGACGAGTGTTGACTCTGTTTTCTTTGATTTGGGAGATTCCTTATGAGCAATCTCCAGAGTTTCCTACATATCTTTAACAAAGAGAAGAGTGCATGTTCTATAATATTCTTTCTAGATCAAAGAATTTGAATCATCAGAATGGCTTTACTGTTGAGAGTCACTAATATAATATTAAGGGGAAAAAAAGAAGTTAAAAAAAAAAGCAAAATTAGGAAACAAAATGTTGTAAACATGTGAGTAAATGTGTGGGTGTGTCAAAGAAACAAGTCCCACATTGCTTGGGAGAAGGAGAGTACAAGCCTATATATAGAATCATGTGATATTGGGCTTGTAAAGAGGCTAAGAGGAGTAGTGGGCTCGCGTGCACAACAATGGGCCACCAAGAGGCAAACGCAGTGGAAATCCGGCGATTTCCCCCTGCCGCGAGTAATACATGATACCGGCACTTTTGTAAAAATATTTTTGCTCCCCGAAATATTATTTTAGTTTACTAAAATAATAATAATAATTATTTATTTTTAAGAGGCTTACCGGAAAGGCTCTATTTTTGGGGTTTAAAAGTTGGGAACCCTTCGTGACCAAGAATCGCCAACGAGCGAGCGCAATGAGCGTCTATCCGTCGGTGTCTGTTGGGTCATGAGGGACGTGTCGTCCGAATGGTTTCACGTCCGTTGGCTCTCTGCGGACAATGTTTATAAAAGGGATTCGGACGAAGTGCTCAGTACAAGAAAAAATATATGCAATCTTCTCTCCTTTGCCTATTTTTATTGTTGTCAATTACCATTACCTTCCGCCAATTCTGCCGCCTTGCCATATAGCAAGAAGGGTCTATTTAATCCTGGGGAGTAATTTCCTCTTTGCCGGTGGTTGCGGAATAACTCTATAGGATAGCGTGTTCGTGCGCGACTCAGATCATCCGTATTGATCTTGTTCCAGACTGCTCGTGATTTTCACAACAATCTATAGAGTCAGTACGAGTATGGAGAACGACACTGCTAACAACTTTCCTCAGAATTCTGATGTTCCCGGTTCCAGTTCCACAGTGGTGCCTTTTGCGATGCCGCTTCCCAAACCTTTTCCCGATACATCTAAGATCGAGGTTTTTGATGGAAAGAATTTCAAACGATGGCAAGAACGGGTTTATTCTTTCCTTGACATGCACGGTGTGGCTACTGCTCTTCATCAACCCCAACCCGCACAAGAATCGACCGAGCAAAGAAGGATGCATGGACATATGTTAATAAGGTTTGCAGACACACCCTCATAAGTACTCTGTCTAATGATCTGTTCGATGTGTATTGTGTGTACAAAGAGGCATTGAAGATCTAGGAGTCTCTGATTTTGAAATACACTGCTGAGGACGCTGGAAAACAAAAGTTTGTTGTAAGGAATTTCTACATATGGGAAATGATTGAAGACAAAGATATCAAACTGCAGATCAACGAGTATCATAAACTGTTCAGAGGAACTTCGGGCTGAAAATATCAATTTGCCAGATGAATTCGTGGTGGGAGTCCTAATTGAAAAATTGCCAGAGACATGGAATCATTATAAGCAGCAACTCAAGCATAAGCAGAAACATTTGTCGCTGTCAGATCTGATTACGCACATCGTTATAGAAGATACAAACATAAAGGCAATACAAGCAGAAAAGGGAAAGCAAATTACTGCAAAAGCTAATCTAGTGGAAGCAAAGCCGCACAACAAGAGGTACGATTCTAAACACCAACACAAAAAGAAATCTGATTACAAACCCAGTGATTCTAACCCCAAATTCAAGAAGAATGGTAGTTGTTTTTTCCGTGGCAAGCCAGACATTTTTTGCTAAGTGTAGGAAAAAGGCCGAATTGAAAAACGTACGAGAGACGAAAATCCTCCAATGCCAAATGTAAATTTGGTTGTTAGAGATGAAAACAGTGATAATGATGTTATCATTGCAATGGTCTCTTCTCAAGCCTTACTGGTCGCTGATGTGAAAAATTGGGTGGTAGACTCGAGCTACCAAGCACATTTGTGCAACTAAAGAGATGTTTTCCACTTTCCAAGAAGCGAGAAGACCATGTTTATTGGCTGATTCATGAACTGCAAAAGTTCAAGGAAAAGGAAAAGTGGAGTTGAAACTCACATCGAAAAGACATTGGCGCCGACCGACGTTCAGAGTATGTGCCTGAACTTAGAGCAAACCTGATTTCTGTGGCTCTATTAGGAAAATCTGGGGTTAAGGTGTCGTTTGAATTAGATAAGATTATTATAACGAGGAACAATGTTCTGATAGGAAAGGGTTATTGTAATCAGGGTCTTTTTGTACTGAGTGTTGATGAAAATAATGATAATGCTTCTACTTCTGCTTACTTGATTGATTCCTTTGATTTATGGCATGCTAGACTAGGACATATACATAGATCTTATATAAAGAGATTACAAAATCTTGGGATAATTTCTGGAATTAATATTAATGATATTAATAAATGCGAAGTATATCACGAAAACAAAACAAACTAGAAAAACACATTTTGTTACTCAAAGAGAAACCGAATTGTTGTCTCTAATACATACTAACTTAGGAGATTTAAAACAAACAGAGACAAGAGGTGGAAAGAGATACTACATTACTTTTATTGATGATTTTTCAAGATATACTAGAGTATATTTGCTTAGAAATAAAGATGAGGCCTTTGAAAAATTTCTTTTATACAAGGCAGAGGTAGAAAATCAATTAGATAAAAAGAGTAAGGTCAGATAGAGGAGGAGAGTAATTGTTGCTTAATGATTTTTGTGAAAAGGAAGGACTAATCCATGAAGTAACTCCCCCATATTCACCCGAGTCTAATGGTATTCTTTGAAAGGAAAAATAGAACCTTAAAGGAAATGATGAATGCTTTACTTGTAAGTTCTCATCGCTCCCAATAACTTGTGGGGGGAAGCTTTATTGTCTGCATGTTTTCTACAAAATAGAATACCTCATAGGAAAACTAAGAAGACACCTTACGAGTTGTGGAAAAATTTTATACCAAATTTGAAATATTTGAAAGTGTGGGGGTGCCTAGCAAAAGTATTATTACCTGATCCTAAAAGGAGAAAGATAGGTTCTAAAACTGCTGATTGTATGTTTATTGGTTATGCTCAACAAAGTCCTACATATCGGTTTCTAGTTTTAAAAAGTAAAATTTTAGAACACAATACAATTATTGAAACTAAAGATGCAGAATTTTTTGAAAGTATTTTTCCTTTAAAAGTTGAACATATTCCTAAGAGAATTGAACAAATTCCTGAACAAAACTCAAATGAAGATATGGTTGAAAACTTACAAAGGAGTAAAAGACAAAGAAAAGAAACCTCTTTTGGAGACGATTTCTATACATATCTAGTAGAAGGTGAACCTATGAATTATTATGAAGTCGCCTCTTCTCCAGATGCAAAGTTTTGGGAAAAAGCTATTAAAACTGAAATAGATTCTTTGAATCAAAACAAAACTTGGATTTTAGTAGACTTGCCTTTAGGAGAAAAACCTATTGGATGTAAATGAGTGTTTAGGAAAAAATATTTTCCTGACGGATTGATAGACAAATATAAAGCTAGATTAGTAGCCAAAGGTTTTACCCAGAAGGAAAATATTGATTACTTTGATACATTCTCGCTTTGTAACTAGGATTTCCTCTATTAGAGTCCTAATTGCATTAGCCTCTATTTATAATCTTGTTATACATCAAATGGATGTCAAAACATCGTTTCTAAATGGTGAATTAGAAGAGGAAATTTATATGGTTCAACCTGAAGGATGTATCATTCATGGGCAAGAAAACAAAGTTTGCAAATTGTATGATTTGAAGCAAGCACCTAAACAGTGGCATGAGAAATTAGATCAAGTTTTGATAAGTGGTGGTTTCTCTACTTTTGAAGTAGAAAGATGTGTTTATATAAAAGTAGTGAATAATGATTGTGTGATTATTTGCTTATATGTGGATGATATGCTTACATTTGGTACTAGTTCAAATATTGTGCTTGAGACAAAAGGTTTTCTTGCTTCAAATTTTGATATGAAAGATCTTGGAGAAGCAAAGGTAATATTGGGTGTAAAAATCATAAGGAATGAACATGGTATTCAACTTTCTCAGGAACACTATGTTGAGAAGATTTTGAGAAAGTTTGAACAGTTTAATGAAGATCCTTTAAGTACTCCTTATGATAGTAGTGTACATCTCACAAAACATGAAGGAGATCCAATAGCTCAATCTAAATATGCACAAATCATTGGGAGTTTGTTGCATTTGATGAATTATACAAGACCAGACATAGCATATGTTGTGTGTAGATTGAGCAGGTATACTCACTGCCCAGGCAATAAACATTGGGAGGCTCTCATAAGATTATTACGATACTTGAGAGGTACCATGAATTATGGAATATAATATAGTGGGTTTCCCATTTGTATTAGAAGGGTACAAATGATGCTAACCGGATTTCGGATTCAGACGAAACAAAATCCACTAGTGGCTATGTCTTTATTCTTGGTGGTGGTGCAGTCACATGGAAGTCAGCCAAGCAAAACTTAATAGCACCATCCTCAAGGGATTCTGAGTTTATTGCTATGGAGTTGGTGGTAATGCGAGGCGAGTGGTTGAAAAACTTCTTAGCAAATATCCCACTAGGTGACAAACCAACACCATCGGTGTCGTTGCATTGTGATAATAAAGCGGCAATAGCCACAAAGAAAAGAACAAAACCTTCAATGGTAAAAGTAGACACATACGATTGAGACATAATATTATAAGGCAAAACTTGCTAAAGGATGGTGTTATCTCAATCGATTATGTAGAGTCGGAAATGAACTTGGCGGATCCGTTAACAAAACCCCTTGGGAAGAAAATGATTGTTGAAACGTTGAGAGGAATGAGACTAAAGCCTACACATAATTGACAGTGATGGCAACCCAACATTTGTGGTTGGTGATCCCATGAAGAAGGTTCAATGGGTAAGAACAAGTCGTTCGTCAATTTTGACTAGCACGAAAATTATTTATCCCTTCCTATGACAATGAGAAAGTGCTAGAATGCATGTTTTGAGGGTGAGCAAAGCTCTTAATGATTTCATAGTCATACAAAACGGTGTGCTTAGTGCAGGCACACTTACATGAAATCACCTCTACGAATGTGGAGTGTGGCCACTCCGATGAGATCGTGGCGAAATCTCTAGAACATTCGTTATGAACCAGGCACGCGCATGACCGTCATAACGCGCAAAATCGTTGATTAACAGCGGAAATGTTAGGATATAATCTGACCGTTAATGCCTCTAATACACACCAAGATTTGTTAGTTCATAGAAGCATGCTTCACTAACATATCTGTGTATTAAGTGTTATTGGTCTAGGTCTGGTTCATAGTTCTAAGGACCACCAGATACAACGGTTATAGTTACGTGGGTAACACAATGGGTTTCTTTGACACATGTGGGGATTGTTGTAAACATGCGACTAAATGTGTGGGTGTGTCAAAGAAACAAGTCTCACATTGCTTGGGAGAAGGAGAGTACAAGCCTATATATAGAATCATGTGATATTGGGCTTGTAAAAAGGCTAAGAGGAGCAGTGGGCTCGCACGCACAACAATGGGCCACCAAGAGGCAAACGCAGTGGAAATCCGGTGATTCCCCCCTGCGCGCGAGTAATACATGATACCGGCACTTTTGTGAAAATATTTTTGCTCCCCATAAATATTATTTTAGTTTACTAAAATAATAATAATAATTATTTATTTTTAAGAGGCTTACCGGAAAGCTCTATTTTTGGGGTTTAAAAGTTGGGAACCCTTCGTGACCAAGAATCGCCAACGGGCGAGCGCAACGAGCGTCTATCCGGATGAATTTACCGTTGTCACCGAATAGACTCGCCTTCTCCGGCGGTGTCTGTTGGGTCATGAGGGACATGTCGTCCGAATGATTTCACGTCCGTTGGCTCTCTGCGGACAGTGTTTATAAAAGGGATTCGGACGAAGTGCTCGGTACAAGAAAAAATATACGCAATCTTCTCTCCTCTGCCTATTTTTATTGTTGTCGATTACCATTACCTTCCGCTAGTTCTGTCGCCTTGCCGTATAGCAAGAAGGGTCTGTTTAATCCTGGGGAGTATCGTTTCCTCTCTGCCGGTGGTTGCGGAATAACTCTATAGGACAACGTGTTCATGCGCGACTCAGATCATCCATATTGTTCTTGTTCCAGACTGCTCGTGATTTTCACAACACAAAATTTCATGGGGAAGGGGGAAATTAGTATGGGAAGGAGGAAATCCCCATCACCTCTCCCCTCCCCTCCCCTATATATATGTGTGTGTTTGGTGAGTGTGTATATGAAATAGTGCATGTGTGTGAGTGTGAGACTAGGAGATGGCTGGAGAGCAAGAGAGAAAGCAAGAGAAATGACGAGATAGGAGAGGAAGAGAAGAAAAGAAAGTTTATTTGAGTTTTTAAGGTAAGTTATTTATTTTATAAGATTATTTAGGTAGTTAAATTAATTTCTTTTCAATAAACTTTCTTCATGAAAGTGATTCTACATATTTTTATCTTTCTAATTAGACTAATATAGTACCGATTAATGAAAATTTTGGGATTAGAACTTTGGCAAAGTTTTGAGTTTTGATAATAGATAATTGTATATTTGTAGAGCATAATTAATATATAACTTTAATCGGTTTAAATTTATTAGTTGGTAGTTGTAAGAATTTATATCTAATTTTTCTATCTAAAATAATTTAGGATTTATGTTTTATAGGATATTTCTACCAATTAAATGAGGTTTAAGGTATTTATTTGGATTACTTGGAGGTATTGTTGTTGGTTTAATTTTGCTAAGTCTTGAACCGTATAAAATTATGAGTTGGGATTTAGAATTTAAATTAAAATTTGACATGATTTTTATTATGTGGAGATTTGAAGATTTGCTTAATAAATTAGGTTATACTTATAAAAGTTAGCATTAGGTTGAAAAATTGAGGTTTGTAATAATAGGTCTCTTATATATGAATTTATTTCATTTTTAATTTATTGGAGGATAAATTGAGGATATGATCATAATTAATGAGAAATAATTTATGAAGGAAGGAGATGAGATTGTAATGATGATTTGAGGAATGGATAAGTTGTCATTTTTCTAAGAAATAAAGTGAGCCAATCATAATTAAATTAATTAATTATTATTGTATTAATTGATATTTTTAGTAAATTCTTTTTTTATATACACATAGTAGGGGAGGGGGGCAGGGTCGAACCCTGGACATGGGGAGAGGAGCTAAACTCTCATGCCACTGCGCTACTAAAGCGCTGGCTATTTTTGGTTAATTCTATTAGTATATAATTATATATTTATTTTTAGAATATACTTGATTTCTCTCACATTTGGTTCTTGTGTCAAGAACTTGAGGTAATTACTTTTTAATTTATCTTGTATACTTATTGAAGTGATTATAAGCGTATGTTCATATTTACAAATGATATGAATATATGAGATCAAGAGTTGCTTTATCGACAACCGCATCTGCCAGAATCTCGCCATTGACGCCCACTCTCTCATCTACACACATCTAACCACGACGCAGGTGAATTATTTATGAATCTCCCGGTTCTTTCCAATTAACTCCGAAATCTCGTTCTTCATTTATTTATGTCTTATTGCAGCTTCACTTCAACTTCAGCATACTGTATTCCTTGACTTCTTGAGCATCAATTGCTTTTTAATTAAAGGCATTTCCAAATGAATGTATCCCATTATTGTGGAGCATATTAAATCAGGACTTGGCTAGAGTCCCTACAATGCAACGTCGGCTGCCATCCTATACTAAAAAATGTGCCGTTTTGAGGTAAACCTATGCGTTTTTTTTAAAAAAAAAAAAAAAAATATTTCAGGTATTAACAGATATTAACAAAATACTTTATGCTACCGACCGATACTAAAAAAATACTTCATGATCTTAAAAAATTATTTTAGGATCTTCAAAAAATATCCTGAAGTATATCTTTAGTACCAGTCAGTACCTTGAAATATTTCTTCAAGATTTAAAATAACTTTTCAAGATCATGAAGTAATTTTTTAATGTCAGTCAGTATACCAAAGTATATTTTTAGTGCCAATCAATACGATGAAATAATTTTTTAAGATTATGAAATACTTTTTTAGTACTAGTTAGTATCCTGAAGTATATTTTTAATATCATTCAGTACTTTGAAATATTTTTTCCAGATCCTAAAATAATTTTTCAAGATTATAAAGTATTTTTCAGTATTGTTCAGTAGCTTAAAGTATCTTTTTAATACCAATCAATACCGTAATATATATATATATATATATATATATATTAAAAAACAAAAAATAAAGGTTACCTCAAAACTGTGACATGATATATCAACCACTCTCACAATTACGGTATAGAACGGGGTTATAAAGTAGGCTAACTAAGAAATCTAATCTAGGGACAGAGGACAACGAGCTAATTATACATGAATTTCACTTTTCACTTTGACCATTCACTAACAAATTTTCAGCGAGATTGAAGGAACCTTCGAACTCTCAGCCGATGGCAGATGCGTACAGGAATTGTAATTAGGGGTGTAAATTATAGAATAAAATTCAGATTTTTAAGAAATTACATTTCAATATTTTCATTTCAGTTCCTTCATGAAACCTTTAGTGGGGACTAAAGTAAAAATATTGAAATTTTTATAGGCTGAAGTATAATTTCTTAAAAATATGGGTTCTATTCTATAATTTAGAGGGCCACCCCTAGCCCCTCTAGTTTCGCCACTGCCCGACGGCAACGTCAAGATCGAGGAGAAAGACGGAATCGATTATGTTGTCATCACAGTTTAGCTTCCTTGTGGTAAGCGCAAGCCTTTCCTCTTAACCATCAAGTAGCTGGTGGCCGCCGGTAGATGCACTTTGTGAGGAAGGGGAAATTTTTTTTGTTTTGTTTTTGCCAACTAATTTTTAAAACATGATGTTTAAAAAGTATGATATAAAAAGTTTTATTTTAATACCTCATATTTTAAAAATCTGGTCTTACAAGTCTGACCTTTAAGACCTCATTTTTTAAAAGTCTGGTCTAAAAAATATTTTTTAAGACCAGTTGCTCAACCAGTCTTAAGAGTAAGAACTTTTTAGACTGCTTGTATTGAGATCGATTCTAGATCCGGTTGAGAGGCATTTTTCGTTCGGTCTAAAAAAGCTTTTTTTTGTACTAGTATGGGTTTGATCAAAAATATATCAAATGTGACCTTTTTATCATTAGCCTTGAGGTCCACAATCAAAAATTAATTAAGGATTATGTATAGATAAACCTAGGATCATTCTCTCTTCTTGATGAGCCATAAGTGAAAAACTTAATTAAAATCCTAAAGCTACTTTTTATTATATATATATAAATGGAATGGTTAATGGAATATGAATGAGGTGAATTCTCTTGAGAAATTGATTCAATGGCTATCCTTGCTCCCTAAATGATATGGGAGTTTGAAATTCATCAAATCTTAATTTAAACCGCAAGTAATCACATTAGGTTTAATACTCCTAATCAATAACTACTCCTACGATCACATTCATAGCTATTACTCAGAAATATTATTCAAGAACCGCTTGATATGTGAAATGGATCCAATTAATGTAAATGTTTCCTCTAATATAAATGCACAATCATGATGCTCAAATCAACCCAAAACAACTGCACAAACTATTAATCACATGGTAAGCATAATCCCTATGAATAAAAAGGAAATACGTAACTGAAAATAATCAAATCACAATAGTTCCAATCCAAATATAATAAAAGTAATCTTAGTTGAACAATATATATGGAGTCCAAATAACTCAACAAAATCTTATTAGAAAAACTATCTGAACAAATAGCTAAGAATTATAATAACAATAAGAAATTCATAAAGGAACTAAGAAAAATTCACGCAGAATGTAACATCCCATTTTCAAAAGCAGTATTTTTTTTTTTTTTTTCATCAGAGTAGAGCATCGGAGCGATTGAGTAACTGATATTTATATTCAAAATGCCGTAAGTCCGTCGATTACGATGCGATGTACGTTATACCGAGTGTTCTCAAAGTAAATAACAAAAGAAGAAGGTCTTCACTGAGTCCCTATGCGTGCCGTTTGCCTTTCTCCTCGATCCTCGGTCCTCTTGACCACGACGCTATGTTAAGAGCCGAGGTTCAATGCCCATTGAACCTCGGGTAACTGATTAACCTCATGCTTATGTAATAGTTATGTATGACAGATATTCATGACATTACAGCAATATTCACATACGAAAGATAATAACAGAACACAGCCACCGCATATGAACGTTATTATGGTCTGCACTATTCACCGGTGCCACGGTGTACATCCGTGTCCTCGCTAGGAAAAAACTCAACGGCATTATCAAAACCATAACCCGTGTATAGCTGAATGTATAAACATGTGAACTAAGCCCCATAACTTAGCCACGGTGCATGACCCGAGACAGAGTCCCGTCCATGTCTTTATGAATTAGTCTATCACATATAAGCATACAATAAACATCAGAGTTAATGTTACAGTACGCGTCCGTACCTTTCATCGTGTAATGGCCAACCTGCCTGACCTTTGAACCCAGCCCCGGACTTCCCGGATATCCTAACATATCACCATAGTACTTAGAATAATATCCTAAGGGATATTTTCACCTCTATTTACCTCTCTACCCTTGGTGGATTTGTTATTTACAATTTTGCCCTTACATTTATTTAAAAACGTAGTGCAGTATTTTCTGGGCAGATTTTTCGGTAACTTTGAAAAATCATAATTAAATCTACAAAAATCGAAACGAGGATCCGTAAAATTCCCTGGAATCCTTACGATGTCTATTTTCAAGGAAAAATACTTTTATATACCCATAATTTATGAACAATTCCCAGTTTTCATTTTTCACAACGTTGCCCAGAATTTCGCCCAGAAAAATAGCCTAACTTCAACCGGTTGTATCTCTTTGTACAGGAATCAAAACGCTACATATTATATATATTCAGAAATCCATACATGTCTACTTTATTTCTGGAAATTTTCTTGATTTATGGGCTTCATTTTCAACATAAAATATTATCATTTCTTTTGCTGTTTGCCCAGAAATTTTACCAAAAATTTCGCTTAACTTCGCTACTTTGATCTTCAACTTCCAAGAATTTTGCTCCACAATATTCTCCACCATATTTTCGAAATAAAGACATTTTCAATCATAAAAACATGAAATCAAAACTACTTGGAAGATTCAAAGATCAAACATAAACTAACTATGAATTTAAAACTAGAACTCAAGAACAAGGAAGCTTACCCTTGAAGAACCTCCCCTCCTTCATACTTCCCACTCTCTTTCTCTCTACTCTTGCTTCTCTAAAACTCACCTATTTGGTTGAGTTTGGGTGAAGAATGAAGTGAACCCAAGCCTCCTATTTATAGGTGAAGATCTAGGACACAATTGGAATTTAATTTGCCCATCTCTCACCCTAGCCATTGGATGCAATTTACTTTACAAGAGTTGTTCTCATCCCTTCATGTGATTAGAAAACCCTAACTTAACCAATAAGTTTAGAAAACTTAACCTCTAAGTTTTGCTTCATGAAGACTTTGGGGATGACTCATTAGTGATTCTAGTTAGCTCCTAAATGTCCTTTTGTATCTAGATGCAAATTGATTTAGTTACTCTAGAAGCTTTAGTTTACTTTAATGAAATCTATTTTTGGTTGCTTGATCAATCACCAACACTTTTAAATTCTATCTATGTATCTTGATTAGCAGTTGAACATCAAGATTTATGGTATAATTAGATTTCCCTGGTTGTGCTAAGCTTATTCTTCAACGTTTGCAAAAATAGCCTTTATTAGGCTTACTTTCGAGGTTAAATTATGTGGGTTCAAGATAAGTTCTTATATTTTCTCCAAGGTTTCTACTTCTTCACAACTATTTAGATTTGTATAAATTCTCACTTTATTTGTTGTTTTGAGTTTTTACTTGTGTACATCAGATATTTACTGGATTTCAAACCATTATCCAATTTACTCTAGGATTTCAAACTTTATCAAATTAAGCGTATAATCTATCTCTCTCATTATCCTCTTCTAATTACCTTTAATGAAGCCATGTGATCCCATTTATCACTCTTCCAATTTGTCCCCTAATTAAATGCTTGCATGTGCTTACTTTAACATGTGAGTTTTGATTAATATTAACAATTGATTTCTTCTCCAAGGAGCAAAGCTTTGAACCGTGTATATCCCCCTCTCTTGACTTTTCAAATGTGTTTCTATTTGTGTTTTACCATTACCTCTTAAAGCCTCTCATTGGTTGATACCAACTCACATGGATTAATTGGAGAATTAATTAGAGCCTTTGGATAAACTTTATTAGATTAAATCTTGGCCTTTTATTTGCTAATCTCTTATTGGTCCAATTAATTTCATGAGGATTAAGAATATTTTCTTGATTTATCATTGGCCAATTCAATTTCACAAGGATTTGGCTTTATGAGGCTTAAACAATTAGCCATTAATTACTTAACTAATCACTTTCTAATTGTTGATAATTTTCTTAATTAGGATTAATCATTTTCTCAAAACTATTTCATTGACATTGGTATTTTATGTCCCACATATCATATTAAAAATCATGGGGCAACTTATGCTCCCCAAAATTATATTTAATTTTGCTTCATTATTTTTCAAGGGAAATAATCCCAAAAATTCCTAAAATTAGAGACAACATACTTTCTAATTTTCAATAAATATTTTATTGCCTCTTGGGATTTATCATAATATTTTCAGGGCATTTCATGGCCCATAATTGCATTTAGGGATTTTGACACTTTAATCCCTCTAATTTCATTAGAAATTTCCCTAGACAATAGAATAAGTATCCTACAAGGTTTTAAAACCACATATTCACCTATTTCCAAATAGATATTATTTGCTAAAATATAGTATTCAGGATAGATAATTATCCGGGTATTACACGAAGCTCTTAAACTCAAGCCAAATTCTCAATCCTCAAGAGTTGAAAGCTTAGCCCCTCATTAGAGCTTACTAGTATTGACATAAACTTGTTTGGAGCTCTGAAAAAAAAAAAAAAAAAAGCAAATCTGCAGTAAAGTTGCTTAGGAAATGCAAGACCTTGCCCGAGATAACAAACACAACACCTAAATAATGGCTTGCGAAGAAAGTGACGGTGGTAGACGGAAAAATAGAGCGAGAAGGTGTTGGGTTAATGTGCTCTTTGGTCACTTAAGCCCAATAAGGCTTAATTGAGACTACGGCCCAAGAACTCTAAGGCCCATGTGGATTAGGGTTAGGTCTTAGGTGTAGTAGCATATAAACTAACTTTCGCGCTTGAAAAGATACGGCCACACAAATAGTTAGGAGGCTCTCATTAGAAACAAAAACCTAGAGGCGACGTTCATCATCTGAACGGTTGCCCACACAACCATCTCATCCCTCTCGAGAGATAGTCTGGAAGATCAATCATAGATCGCACGAGGACTGTTCGTATACGAGGACTGTTCGTAGACAAGGATTGTTCGTGGAGAATCTTTCGATAACTCTTCAATATCCGTGGTAAGCAAAACGATGAAAGGTTTCATCTTTTCCTCACATCGCGTGGTACGATACGCTTCCGCGTTTCTGATCAGTTTCCTACAATTGGCATCAGAGCCAATAGCGATAAGGAAAAGAACCGAGTTTTGATATTAATTTATATTTCATGTGATTCTTTTCAAAAATTATTTTGAAAATATGGCATCTTTTTCTATATTTGTTATTTATTTCATGGTAGTTATTCGTTTATAATTCATATTTGATATTAGTTTTAATTTTAATCGGTTAATCGCTTTAATCCATGGTTAGATTCTCTCGTGTATTTCTTGATTTGTAACAAGGAGGCTAATCCCATATGATTAGGTTTCCTCCTTGCTGTTTTTTTTTATTCTTTTTTTTGGAATTTCTATGTATTTTTCTGAATTTCTGTAAAAGATGGAGATCAAGAAATGCTAAGAAGATGACTTCACCATGGCGTGGCGAAGTGGTGGCTAGGGTTCCTCTTTTGTGTCCTAGGGTTTCTAGCCAAGGATTGGGTTTTTGAGCTTTTGGGCACATAGATACCCTAAAGGCGCTTGAGACATGCTATGGACGGGACGAAAGAGAAATTCCAAAGTTGTAAATCTTATTTTTAAAATTTTATAGGAAAACCATGGATTAAAGTTATTTGTTTTATTATTTAAATCTTTTATTGAATTGTATGAATTATATTTACGATTACCATGATGTGTGTAATAACATGCCATATAGAATAGGAAGATGCCATATTGTTGCATAATCACATGTCATAATAGCATAATAACTATTATGTTTTCAATCGACTAGTATGATAGTTATTATGAGGGATTATTTAGATTGTCCACTACATTAATTATCATTTATTATGATTTTGAAATCTTGATTAATAATTGGATTAATTAATTGTGGAATTAAAATCTCTACATTAATTATCATTTATTATGATTTTGAAATCTTGAATAATAATTGGATTAATTAATTGTGGAATTAAAATCTCTACATTAATTAACATTTATTATGATTTTGAAATCTAGAATAATAATTGTATTAATTAATTGTGGAATTAGAATCTCTACATTAATTATCATTTATTATGATTTTGAAATCTAGAATAATAATTGGATTAATTAATTGTGGAATTAAAATCTAGACATTAATTATCAATTATTATGATTTTAAATTAAAATCTAGAATAATAATTGTGGAATTAAGATCTAGACACATAATCCAGGAAATTTCCTAAGAGAATTGTACCTTTTAGAGTAATTTGTGGGTTATTTAAAATGGTCATGTGACGACACTCGCTAATCATGACTAGATTTTAGATACCTAATAATTTACTCTAAATTGAACAAATTGTTGGAAATTGAAAATTCTAAATTTAAAATATTGAATGTGTGAAGGTTTTAAATTAAGCATTTAATTTTAAAACCTACGGGCCCCAATTGTGGGTTTATTAGTGAAATGGTTATCGCCAAGCCCCATCGATAAGGATAATCGGATTTCGCTAGATTAAACCTTAATATTTTCAAAATTATAGTAAAGTTTTGTACGGCCCATCGTCGGCAACACTTAGACACTAAAGATAATTTTGAAAGTAAACTATGGTTAAATACATTCAACTTTGGTAAAATTGTTAACCCTCCCATCGAGGCTCGCAATGGAACCGAAGGCCCAAATTAACAATATTAGTTTTACAAGAATCTTGCCCATCGTAAGCCTTGTAAAGATAACTAATGGATTGTTAAACAATAAACGAATAGTAGTTATTAGAATCTACTAGCGCTATATCTGTTTGTTGTTAATTATAGTTTGTAATTAGTGTGCTTTTTCCTTATTTTCAGAAAAATGTCTTCATTCAATCCTTTAGCTACAATCTTGAGCCAAAAACCTATGGATGGTACAAACTACAAACAATGGAAAACTAATTTGGATATTGTTCTTCAAATATGAAAAGCTCAACTTTGTTCTCACTACCCCCTATGCCAAGATCGCCCGCTAGATGCGTCGATGCAATTCGGACTCGATTTCAACGGGAGAAGGAAAGATGGGAGAAGGCGAATGTGTCGGTTCGCTACATTTTGGCCGCCTCGCCAATCACCTTCGAGCAAGTGAGCATGATTGAGAGTGGAGCAACAATGCTCCGACTCTTGATGGCATGTTTGCTACGCCTAGCAGCTCTCCGCTAGGCAAAATGCGCTCGAATTCATCCACCAAGACAACATGTGCCGGAGGAAGTGTGCGCGATCATTGTCTAACAATGATAGCGAACTTTAAGAAGGCGATGACTATGGTATCAAGTTTGAACAAGAAGTAAAAGTTGACCTTCTCTTACAATCACTGCCTGAGTACTTTAATCAATTCAAGATGAATTATAATATGAACAAGATGAATCTTGACCTCACTCAACTGATGCACGAGCTTGAGAGTGCTGAACAGTCTCTAGTCAAGCAGGGAAGTGCATTTTTCTTGGTGAAAGTTCTGTGAAACCTAAGGGGAAACCCAAGGGAAAGAACAAGAACAAGAAAAAGAAGAAATCAGTACTCCAGTTGCCAAAATGAGCTTGCAATGAAGCGACCAAAAGGCAAGTGCTTCAAGTACGGACAAAAGGGGCATTGGAAGAAAAATTGCCCACAAATGAATAAACCAAGTATGGGTAATTTAAATGTGATTGAGGCTTGTTTAGTGGAGAATCACGATGATAAATGGATCGTTGATTCAGAGCCACTAACCATGTTTGTTACTCTTTGCGTGGTTCAAACATAGCTTGCACGTAAGTAAAGGACAAAGAGATTTGAAGCTTGGAACTGGGAGCTTGTGTCTGCACTAGCGTGGGACAAGTTATTTTATCTTTTGATAATTACAGAACTTTGGTTTTAGAAGACTTGTTTATTTATTCCAGATTTTAAGAGGAATTTAATTTACGTTAGTTGTTTGGATAAACATGGTTTGACAGATTCGCTTTAATTCCTCGGTTTCAATAAGAAGTTCATCTTCTTTTATTTGTTCGTGCAAAGTATAATGGTCTTTATTTCCTTAGTCCCGTTCCTCGTGAAGTTAATCATGTTGAATTAAAAGATGTTGAGCATATTAATTCATCAAAGAAAAGAAAAGTTTCCAATGAAACTTATCTTTGGCATTTGAGATTGGGTCATATTAACTCTAACGAGGATACAAGGTTTGGTCAAAAGTGGGATTTTAAAATCCTGAACTTTGAACCGATACCGGTGTGTGAATCCTGTTTAGAGGGTAAAATGACCAAGAGATCTTTCAAGGCCAAGGGAAAACGTGCCACACTTCACTGGAATTGGTACATACCGATGTATGTGGACCAATAAATGTCCAAGCCGAGTGGGTATCGGTATTTCATCACATTTACCGATGATTACTCTAGATTTGGACATGTGTACCGATGCGTCACAAGTCCGAAGCTTATGGAAAATTCCAAGAGTTCAAGGTTGAGGCGAAAAGCATCTAAGTGTTCAAATTAAGACTCTTCGATCGATCGAGGGGTGAATACCTATCTGGAGAGTTCAGGTCTTACGACCAAAGAGGGGATAGTTTCACAATTATCTTCTCCAAGGACACCCCGTGAGAATGGAGTTACCGAAAGGAGAAATAGAACCCTTTTAGAAATGACAAGATCTATGCTCGATTACTCATCTCTTTCGATTCATTCTAGGGATATGCCTTAGAAACAGCTATGTATTTATTGAACTTAGCTCCGTCAAGTCGGTTTCAAAGACACCAACAGAATTGTGGAAAGGGTGTAAGCCCACCATGAACCATATTCAGATTTGGGGTGCTCCGGCGCATGTCTTGCAACAGAAACCAGATAAGATGGACTTGCGTACTGAAGTATGCATATTTATAGGCTATCCTAAAGGAACCGGGTTGGTTGTTTTATAGTCCAAAAGAAAAGATGGTCATAGTGAGCACTCACGCGACTTTCTTAGAGGAGGACTATATGAAAAATTATAAGCCAAGGAGTAAGGTTGTTCTTGATGAGCTAGTCTTAGATCAAGTTTCACCACAACCTCAGGCGGTTCCAGCTTTTATTCCTGTGGTTGTTCAAAGAGGGGAAAATGTACCGAACATACACGGGAACCGAGAATGCAAACCGAGTTCAGCATGATGATGAACTTAATGATGAACAAAATCATGAATTGGTTGAACCACTTAATGAGGGTCCTCATCTAGAAATAGTTAACCCACAAAATGTGGACCCACGTAGATGCACAACATCAAGTGTGACAAAGTCGTAGTGGGAAATTGATTCGTAAACCCGCAAGATATCTCTTGTTGGGTGAGTCAAATCGGGATGTCATCATTGATGAAGATGGTGATCCCACGAGTTATGATGAAGCACTAGGAGATGTTGATGCTCGGGAATGGCTTGAGGCTATGAATCGTGAAATGGATTCTATGTATTCCAACTCAGTTTGGTCTCTCGTGTATAAAAGGATCCAAGGTAATGCGGTATCTTTTCTCGGTATTTTATGTGGATGATATACTCCTTATCGGAAATGATCTGAGGTATTGTTAGCATAAAAACCTGGTGAGCAAGCATTTTGATATGAAGGACCTGGGGAAGCCAATTATATTCTTGGTATTAAACTCTTGCGAGGCCGGAAGAATAAGGTTTTGGCATTATCCCAGGCTAAATACATTGACAAAATACTTACCAGGTTTAGCATGGAGAATTCCAAGAGGGGTATTATACCCTTCAGACATAGGATTCATCTCTCTAAGAAACAATCTCCTAAAACTCCTGAGCAGAGAGAACGCATGAGTAGGATACCTTATGCTTCAGCAGTAGGTAGTCTCATGTATGCTATGCTATGTACCGGACCAGATATCTGCTATGCAGTGGGAGTAGTAAGCCGGTACCAATCGGACCCTGGAGAGAAACATTGGGTAGCGGTTAAACATATACTCAAGTACCTACGGAGAACGAGAGATTATGTGGTGGTCTACTCAAGTGGGAGTCTTAAAACCATTGGTTATACGGACTCAGATTTCCAAGGAGATATTGACTCAAGAAAATCCACCTCGGGATATGTGTACACCCTTAATGGCGGTGCCATTTGTTGGAGAAGTGTAAAACAAACATGTGTGGCGACTCACGCCACGGGCCGAAATATGTAGGCGGTTACGAGGCCGCAAAGGAAGCTGCATGGTTAAAGAAGTTCCTAACGGATCTTCGGGTGATACCGGTATAAATTGTCCTATCACACTCTTTGTGACAACGGTGGGGGCGGTAAACGCGCAGATCCAAGGAACCAAGGTGTCATAAGAGACAAGCACATAGAGAGGAAATACCACTTGATCGAGAAATAATTAAAAGAGGAGATACGGTGGTAGCAAAGATAGCATCGACGAGAATCTCGCGACCCTTTTACTAAGAGTTTGCCCGAGCGTGTGTTCGAGAGGCATGTTTCATCTATGGGTCTTAGGAGGATTCCGAGTTCTTTGTAGCTTTAGGAAATTGTTATTTCACTTTGTTATTTTGTGCTTTTGAGCATAACATTATGACATTGCATTTCTTTTACGAATGTTAATAAATGGAGTATTTTTTTCATTTATTTCGCACACTATTTACAAACTCTAAGGTCCGGATCAATTGTGGAGTATATGATCATATGAATACGTTCATAGAGGACATGGTCATAGGTTCTCACAATTGATGAAATGGTTCACAGACTATTAAATTAAGTTGGGCACTTTATTTAGGCTGCAATGTTTTATGAAATGATTTTGTCCGAATCATTATAAAACATTGGTGTGAGTTAATGCTCACATTGAATGGATCAAGGAGAGATTTGATTAAGGTTGTTCTTTCTGTCATAAGGAATCAAATCTCCAGATAACTATAGTTATGTAGTTGCTCTTAATCCTGAGTTTATTTTAAACAGGTAGTCGAATAGTTTTCATTCTTTGATTTACCAACGGGTGAGGTTTGATCTATATGACGGCCAACAACTCGGTATTTTGGGATTGAGACTATTTGGTTATCGGTGTTTATGAGATAAACAACATGGAATTTATAGGAAATGTCCCCTTGATATGTTTCTGCACTGGATATTGAAGACACGGCCGTGCATGATGAAATCCATTAGAGAAACTATCAAAGTCAAGGGAATAAATAATTGATTGGGTTACAAAAAACTAGTCAATCAAATTATAGACATTCTATAAAGGGGCAGTGCATATTCTTGTTATAAGTATCATTGTTCTTGGAGATCACGTTCGGGCTTTTAGTGGAGTAGCACCGAACTAGATAATCTTCGTAGATTATCATGAGCCTTGATGAATGACAAATGGTAGGTCCCCAGGCTAGCTTGAGACAAGGGATGGGGTATATTATCGATGATGATGGCTTATGGGCTACATGGTCTTGGGTTTACGAACTCAAGTTAGTATCTTAAAGAGCAAGTGGGAGATTGTTGGGTTAATGTGCTCTTTGGTCACTTAAGCCCAATAAGGCTTAATTGAGACTACAGCCCAAGAAATCTAAGGCCCGTGTGGATTAGGGTTAGGTCTTGGGTGTAGTAGCATATAAACTAACTTTCGCCGCTTGAAAAGATACGGCCACACAAATAGTTAGGAGGCTCTCATCGAAACAAAAACCTAGAGGCGTAGACGTTCATCATCCGAACGGTTGCCCACACAACCATCTCATCCCCCTCGAGAGATAGTCTGGAAGATCAATCATAGATCGCACGAGGACTGTTCGTATACGAGGACCGCTCGTACAAGGATTGTTCGTGGAGAATCTTTCGATAACTCTTCAATATCCAGTAAGCAAAACGATGAAAGGTTTCATCTTTTCCCGCATCGCGTGGTACGATACGCTTCCACGTTTCGATCGATTTCCTACGAACCACCAAACCGTGGTGATAGTGAAGAATCGAGGAGCAGTGCTAGCGGAGGAGGAAGGTGACGGTGGTGATTGTGGATGTAGCTTCTTCCTCTCCACTCTCCGATCGAAGCTGTATCTCTCTTCAAGCTCTCTCGCCGCTGTGTATGGAAGGAGAATGGTCGCCGGTGTTCTCTTCTTTTCTCCAAATCTGAGCTTTCTATCTCACCGGCAACAGAGGTGTATGGCGAAGGAGAAGCAAGGGTCGCCCGCGAGGAAAGAAGAAGGAGGCGAAGGTAGAGTGAAGCGATGTGGAGAAGACGATGGTCTCCCAGGTTCAGAGGTGTGTCTCCCCAATATCCACTCGTGGCACTCCCAGCTCCAGAAAGAAGGCACTCGGCTCCTCAAATCGGACCAAAGTCAATGGTCAAAACGCAAGTTTTGACCAAGGACTAATTGAAAATTATAATATTTCTTGGTGGGACCTAATTTTTATATGGTAACTTGAAATTCTTAATTGAGATTTTTATATTGTTTACTCAATTTTATTATTTTTCCTTTTTGGATTGTGTAGAAATGTCAAAAGCAAATGCGCTGGTTTTGAATATAAAGCTTATTGTGTGGCCAACATTAATTGTTAGCAATTGTCAAAATCGATCATAGATCCCAATTGTGAATTCTGGGGCAAGGAATCTTCCTCTTTTTCTAATGTTCCACAGTAAACGACTCAAAGTCTCTGTCAGTGATGAAGTGAAGCACTTGAGCGGGGTTGATCCTTGGGGCCTACATAAATTAAAACTAAACGATACTTAGGCGTGAGATGAAATACTTAGCTGCAAATGAAAATTCAAAGTGATTTTTTTAAATTTTCCAAGTGAACCAATTGACAAGAGAGTGAGCTCAAAGAATTAAGCAAGCTTTGAAAATGGGAATTAGATCAAAAAATCTTAATGACAAAGTCACATGCACAAAATATATACTACCTCTTGTTCTTCATATAATATATTGTTTGTGGTATAATTTGTATTATAATGATATCTTATACTAAAGACTAGAGGTAGTAATTAATTGTTAACAATGTTGAAACTCACTTATGAAACAAAATAGTAGTTTTATTTTAATTGAATATATATATATATATATATATGCCATCCGCATCCTCTGCTCATCAGCAACTATATCACTTGTATGTCATAATCATGACTCATTCAACAAGGAAACTATAAGTTAAATTCCTCTCAATGTGTCTCGTATAAAATTTATTGAAAATATCATTCTTGCTGATAGGCCTAGTTAGAAATTAGTGTGAATGTGTACAGATACTTAGCTACTAAGGACGTGAGACATATTGCATCAATTGGTCAGTCAAGGCACATGCTCTGATTTTCATTCGTCATGATATCAGAATACAAAGCTCGTCGTCAACATCAGGAAAAAGAGCTTATCCTTTCATGCATTTTGCGAAGGGAATTTTAGCCTCTTTTTAATTTTTCAGATTAAATGTTTATAACCCTATGTCATGCATGATGTACAACGCTCAAAAAACCACTGAAAGATTTTGGATGTATTTAGAATCTAATTGACTCGTTGGAGTATTCACACGAAGCTGCAGCACCAATGTAGGAAAGAGTAATCAATTTCTCTGAATGTATTGTACTCGTTCACAACTGAAACTTCTCATGCTTATATAGTATTACACCTACCCATTCCTCAACCAATATACCGTTTTTTTAACAGACGTAATGTGTCTGTTTAACATTACAAATCTGAATAATTGAGGGCTATCACAGTTATATATACAACCAAGTTTTTCTATTATTTATATTTTGACCCCAATGTTGTTGGCTTAGACTTCGATCCATCAAGTGTTTGCCATGTTTCTTAATCTTACCAAATTTTAAAGAACACTTTTATCTGATCTATATATAGGAAGATGGGATCAGTTTGCTGAAGATAGGATGTCGAATCCAACATGTTACCTAAAGCCAAATCAAACAAAGATATTTATATACGAATGGTCGCAATATGTATTAGAAGCCCAAGTTACCACAGGACAAAATATACACGTGGACGTCGGGATTAAATTTTGCAATATTATGTATATGTAGGTAAAGTATATATGTGTAGTTACTTGTGGTACCCATCACAAGTCGTCTACGTACCATACTGTCTGGCTTTTAATTAAGATTCCCTTTGATATTTCGAAATGTCAAATTTCACAAGCCCAGAGTTTGAAGACCAATATGTGTGGTGAAGATTGTTAGCAACTGTCAAGATCGTGAATCGATGAGTGACCAAGTCCAATATAATCGCGTATTTCTTCGGGAAAGGAATCAATGACTTGTTCGGAGCGAGCTGTCACGGTCTTAGACAAGTTCCACCCAAAACCGTGCCGGCCTTAGCTTGATCACTCCCTTGATCTTGGCTAAGTCAGCCGAACCCTCACAAGTAGGCAATGAGCACAAAGGCAAAGGGAACTTTTAGAGAGAAGCAAACTTAGAGAGAGAAGCTCTGGAATGGTAAAGAACTTGTATTGCTTTCGAATGGTTTACAAATGAGGTGGACACCTCTATTTATAGCCTACCACCTCCTCAATGAACGGCTAAGATTGATTACATCCGACGGTGGAGATTGGTTCTCCAGAAACTTCTCCCAAAATATCTAGATATTTACATCTTTCATGAGAATTCTAGAGATTTCTATACAATTCTACACTTATGTACAAGTATCTACCATAGTCTGGAGTTATCTAGAAACCTCCAATGGAGTGTCTTGTGCACAAAATATCTTGTGTTCCCTGCGATCCGTGACACTCTCCCCCACCTAATCCGGTGACGTCCTCGTCACTGACTTGTCTTTGTACCGGTGTAGGTGGTCTTCGAATTGCCAAAGATCCTCCTGAGGTTCCCATGTGGCTTCGCTCTCGGCAATCCTTTCCATTTGATTAAGTATTGGGTACTTGGGGGTACCCGTCGCCGTACCACTCGATCGGCTAGCACCTCTTCTACTTTTCGATCAAATGACTTGGTCATGGTTGGAGGCGCTCTTGTCGAGATGGCTCGACCAGGATCATCCACGTCTTCATGGAACGGCTTGAGCATACTAACATGGAAGACGTGATGAATCTTCAAGTTCGGGGTAGATCCGACTTGTAGGAAACCTTTCCTACTTTCCCCACGATCTTATACGGGCCTTCATATTTGCGGATGAGGCCCTTGTGTACTGTCAAAACACTTTGAATTGTTGAGGAAGAAGCTTCAACATTACCATGTCTCCCACTTGGTACTCGAAGCACGCCTCTTCCTATCCGCAAACTTTTCATCCGCTTAGCCGCCTTGACAAGAAAGGATCTCGTTACCTCGACTTGTTCCCGCAAGATTTGGCCATGTGATAGGCTCTGGACTTTTGCCCTTGTAAGTGGTGGCAAGGGCATGAGGAGTGAGTGGTTGTTGTCCCATCACCACTTCAAAGGGACTCCTTCTGGTTGCCTCACTCTTTTGCAAGTTATAAGAGAATTGAGCCACATCGAGGAGCTTGGCCCAATCCTTTTGGGTGGCACTCACAAAGTGCCGCAAATAGCATTCCAACAAAGAATTCACCCTCTCTGTTTGTCCATCGGTCTGTGGGTGAAAACTCGTGGAGAAGTGTAGCTCAGTGCCCAAGAGCTTGAACAACTCCGTCCATAGCTTGCCTGTGAAACGGGGGTCTTTGTCACTGATGATTGTCTTAGGTAACCCCCAGTACTTCACCACATTCTTGAAGAATAGTCTGGCCGCCTCTTCTACTGTACAATCTGTTGGGGCGGCTATGAAGGTTGCATACTTTGAGAATCGGTCTACCACCACCATGATAGAGCCGCACCCTTCAGACTTTGGTAAAGCTAAAATGAAGTCCATGTAAACACTTTCCCATGGTTGCCCTGATATAAGGAGAGGCTCCAACAGACCTGCAGGTTGTTGGTTTACTATCTTGTCTTGTTGGTATACAAGACAAGTCTTCACATAAAGTTCCACCTCGTCCCTCATCTGCGGCCAGTAGTAAGCTGCTTCCAGAATAAGGCAAGCGTGCGTCTTTGTCCCGGATGACCGGCCCACTTGGAGTCATGACACTCCTTAATGAGCTCTTTTCGTAGATTCTCCCATTTCGGGACAAAGACTCGTCTCCCAACGGTATAAAGAAGGCCATCCTCTAACCAAAACCTCTTGGTTTTCCCTTCCTTGGTCATTTCTACAAGTTGTCTAGCAATGGGATCATGGTTCATACCTTCAATGATTTTTGTGATCAAGTCACCCTTGGCTTGACTCATTGATGCCAACTCTGCTTTTCGGCTTAATGCATCCACCACTACATTAGCCGTGTCGGGTTTGTACTCCATCACATAGTCAAACTCGGCTAGAAAATCTTGCCAACGAGCTTGCTTGGGTGTTAACTTCTTTTGAGTTTGAAAATAGCGAGTAGCCACATTATCAGTCTTGATCACAAACCTGGATCCCAGCAGATAATGCCTCCAAGTGCGCAAGCAATGCACTACTGCTGTCATCTCCTTCTCTTGGACTGTATAACGCCGCTCGGTATCATTGAGCTTGAGACTCTCAAAGGCTATTGGATGCCTTTCTTGCATGAGTACTCCTCCAATAGCAAAGTCAGAGGCATCCGTGTGAACTTCAAAGGTCTTAGAGAAATCCGGTAGAGCTAGTACAGGTTCCTCCATTACCGCTGCCTTCAGATCCTCAAAGGCATCATGGCACTCTTTGGTCCATTCCCAAGGCATGTTTTTCTTCAATAAGTCTGTCAAAGGGGCTGCCCTGGCAGAGTAGCCCTTGATGAACCGCCTATAGTAATTCACCAACCCAAGAAAAGATCGCAACTCAGATACTCGGGTGGGTGGTTCCCATTCCTCAATAACACGGATCTTCTCCTTATCCATCATAAGGGTCCCTTGGCGAATGATGTGTCCAAGGAAGTACACCTCCTCCTTGGCAAAAGAACACTTCTCCTTCTTGACATATAGTTCGTTCTCGCGCAAAGTCTGGAACACAGCCCGTAAGTGTTTTACATGGGTCTCCAAGGTGTCACTGTAGATTACTATGTCATCCAAGTAGACCACCACGAACCGATCAAGGAAAGGATGAGAGATCTCATTCATCAATGTGCAAAATGTCACCGGTGTGTTGGTTAGTCCAAAAGACATCACCAACCACTCAAAGGACCCGTACCTCGTCACACAAGCGGTCTTGGGTTCATCTCCTTCGGCAATGCGAATTTGATGGTACCCCGACCTCAAATCAAGCTTGGAGAAGTACTTTGCTTTTCCCAGCCTGTCAAATAAGTCAGCTATTAAGGGAATAGGATACTTGTTCTTAATAGTTACCTTATTAAGGGCCCGATAGTCGATGCAGAGTCGTAACGATCCATTGTGCTTGCGTTGGAACAAGACAGGTGCCCCATAAGGTGCTTTGGAAGGCCGTATATGCCCAGCATTAAGCAACCCTTTCAGTTATCTCCTTAGCTCTTCCAACTCAGGCGGTGCCATACGATAAGGTGCCATGGCGGGTGGACGTGCTCCCGGTTCCAATTCGATCTTATGATCCACCTCCCGTCTAGGTGGCAACCTCTTAGGAAGTTATGGCGGCATAATGTCCTCGTTCTCTTTGAGGACGTTTTGAATGATAGGGGGAAGGCTTCCACTATCCTCTGCATTAGTGTTCACCTCCTTTAAAGCTGCAAGGTAGGTGACTTCCCCTCTTTTGATCCCCTTCTCTACCTGCATGGCTGACAAGTGAGCAATCCGATCATCGCTTGTTGCAGGTATTGTGCAAGCGAGCCCCTTTTCCATGATACACACTGAGTCATAATATGGCATGAGGAATGCTTTTGCCTTCCGCAAAAGTCCATCCCAAATACCACTTTGAAGTCATCCATAGGGGCCACTGATAGATCCACGGTCCCCTTCCACGTGCCAAGGCATAGCTCCACTCCACTTGCTACGCCATTAAGGGGTTTGGCGGGGGTGTTCACGGTCTTCAACCATCCTCCTCGTGGTTGAGTGGCCAGAGGCCAACTCGCTTAGCCTCCTCTCGGAGTAATGACATTATGGGTTGCCCCGGTATCCACCATCACCTTCACGGGCTTCCCGTTCAGTTTAGCCTCCACATACATCAGTCCGTTGCTCCTTGGAGCAGGTTGCACTGGTTTAGCCTTTAGAGCATTCAGGAGTCTGAGAGACCCTATTTGAGAGCTTGGCCCTTCCTCGTTGGGTACATCTTGCCCTTCAACAATAGCGGATAAGGTACCGAGCTTGAGACAGTTGCTCATGCGATGTGGCCCTTTGCACACGAAGCAGCTGATTGTATAGTTCTTGTTCTTCTTCTTCTCCTCATATTGATTCTTATGGAAGGATTTGCTAGGTCCTCCCTTGGTGATCCCCTTCCCTTTGTCTCCCCCACCTTTTCCTTGATTAGGTTTGGAAGACTTAGGCGTGGAAGACTCACCTTTCTCGCCCCTTGAGTACTCGGTAAGGCTTTCGGTGAAGGTAATAGCTTCATCTACATTCGTCACGCCACGCCTTTGGAGCTCGTTCTTGGCCCAGTTCTGAAGACCGTCTATGAAGTAGAACAGTGTTTCTTCACCGGTCAAGTTGGGGATTTGCAATATGAGGGTAGTGAAATCCCTTACATAGTCGATGTCGTGGTCTTGTGTTTGAGTTCCCTCAACTTCTTCCGAGCGTCATAGACCACATTTTCTCGGATAGAACTGCTTCTTCAACTCTTTCTTAAAGTCTTCCCATGTTGTAATGGTGCAGAGGCCTTTTTCCATATCTGCATGCTTCCTACGCCACCATAACATAGCATTATCAGTAAGGAATAAAGAAGCAGTGCGTACCTTGTCCGTGTCGTTGGCCAAGTTCATGCTCTCAGCATATCGCTCCATTTGCCATAAGAAGTTCTCGACCTCTTTGGCATCACGGACACCTTTGAATTCCTTCGGCTTAGGGAGGTCTAGCATCACCTCCCTTCCTCCATTGGTCCCAGCTCCCAGCGGAGTCCTAGTTTGACTCTCCAAAGAAGCCTTAAGAGAGTTAAGGCGATCTGCATGGCGATGATGGCATCCATCACCTTTGCCTCGAGTCTCCTCATGGACTCAGCCCGTTCCTCCTCGACATTGAGGTGCGAATCAAGATCTGACCTCAGGTTGTCTAACTGTTCTAGGGTGTGAGACTCGATAGTCACAAAGTCTCCTTCCATTTTGTCCACCCTAGTAACCACCTCTTGCAAGGCCTCCTCCAAAGCCTCCACCTTTACCGTCAGGGTGGCAACATCTGTGGCTTGGCGAGACTTGCTTGTGCCCCGAACCTTCTTTGGTTGATGAGGAGGTTGAGTCTCCCTACCCCTCTCTTCTCCAACCACGATGTCCTCGATGTGCCCGACATCCTTGCCTACACAATGGCTCCCGGTACCACACTCAAAGCTTCGAACCAAAGCTCTGATACCACGTTGTCACGGTCTTAGACAAGTTCCACCCAAAACCGTGCCGGCCTTAGCTTGATCACTCCCTTGATCTTGGCTAAGTCGTTAACCCTCACAAGTAGGCAATGAGCACAAAGGCAAAGAGAACTTTTAGAGAGAAGCAAACTTAGAGAGAGAAGCTCTAGAATGGTAAAGAACTTGTATTGCTTTCGAATGGTTTACAAATGAGGTGGACACCTCTATTTATAGCCTACCACCTCCTCAATGAACGGCTAAGATTGATTACATCCGACGGTGGAGATTGGTTCTCCAGAACCTTCTCCCAAAATATCTAGATATTTACATCTTTCATGAGAATTCTAGAGATTTCTATACAATTCTACACTTATGTACAAGTATCTACCATAGTCTAGAGTTATCTAGAAACCTCCAGTGGAGTGTCTTGTGCACAAAATATCTCGCGTTCCCTGCGATCCGTGATGAGTAATTTGGAGAGCTTTTGGTGAAAAAAGCTTAGTGAAAACATCGGGAGATAAAAAGCCCAATTGAAGGTGTTTGGGGTAGCTTGGGCTTTTGAAAAAAAAGTCATATCAAAGCTAAAGCTACTTTTAGCATTTTGTTCCCCAATTGCCCTCGTCTGGAAAAAAGTTCCGGATGGGTGGTTGACTTTTAGCTTTTTTCCCAATTGCCCTCTTTTGGAAAAAAAGTTCCAGTACCTTTTTTTTTTTTTTTTTTTACTTTAATTCTTTTCTTTTCCTTTTCTTCTTAACAATTTCTATATTTATATATATTTATTCTCTCTCTTTCTTCTAAAAGCATAATTTGGGATTATACCTCCAAAATTTAAATGCTTTCATGTAAATAATTTATTTTTCCTTTTTTTCAATTTTTATGTTAGATTTAAATTTTTATCTTCCATTATTGCAATATATACAACTAATATTAATATATGTAGTATTCAAGAAGATTCAGGCCTTTTTTAGTCATTTTCCATCTCAACTGTCTTTTCAACCGCTAATCCAAACACATTTCCGTATGAAAAAAAAAAAAAAAAGCCATTTCTACATTCGTCAATCCAAACATAAACATTTACAATATGACTTTTTCCTATCTTACTTCTACAAAAGTCAGATAAAAATAAGTCATCTCTCCCACGTTAACCCAAACAGACTCATCTTTTTTATGATTTTCGGAGTAAACGACTTAGAGCATATTTGGTACATGAAAAAGGAAATTGCATGTTTTTCATCACAAAGTACGTTTTGGTAACACCTGCTTTCCAAAAAACCATTTTCTTACATCATGAGATTTTTCTTTACCCTATGTTTGGATAGGGGGAAAAAATAGGGGTGAAAGAATATTAGGAGGAAAAACTCTCAAAAAAGTTAAAATAATAATAATAATAATACCATTTTGGGAATTTTTTTTTTCTAGTATTCTCTCCCTCTTATTTTCTCTTGACTTTTTTCTCCATCCAAACATAAATGTGGGAGAGTCACTTCCTTCGGTTATTGGGAGAATCCGACTTTCCTATGTTTGAAATTTCCAAATAGCCCTTATTCATCGAGGTCATCGTGCGCTCAAACATCATGGGCTCGACTAGACTCACCGCGGTGGGAGGGGAAGTGAAAGGTAAAGTCATGATCAGCAATGCAAAAGAAAATGATTATGGCATAGATTCACAGTAGATGGTGGAGCAAGTTGAGGGAACGATTTTTTCGCAAATAAAATAAGGGTTTTTTTTTTTAGTATTTTGTGTTTTTTATTTTTTATTTTTTGTATATAAATTCATCATTTTCCTTTTTCTTTTCCTTTATTTTCATTCTAAATGTTCCCTATCAAATGGGCCCTAACTCTTTGTCAGCTATATGATGTGGAGCTTTCTATTTTGCGTCTCTTCCTTTTTTTTTTTTTTTTTTTGATAAAAGTCTCTTCCTTTTTTTCCACACATAGACAATTTGTGCTTTGGAACATACATAGAGCCCACCGATCAGCACAATAAGACAATGTCTTGTCTTTCAACTTCTGACAGTCAGGGACAGTGTATGTAAGCCGGATAGTATCCCAAATAGGATCCTTTACTGTGCCAAAGTCGACATTTTCCCACTCCTCTGTCAAGATGCTAACCTTGTTGCGTGCTAGATAGCCGACAAAACTAGTATATTTGCTTTTATTAGGACCGAAAGGTTCCAACTTTTCATCAAACTGAATCTCAAGCCTTGACCCAGAAGTCCGACTTAGGGTTACATCCATCATTCGTGTGCCTCTTCTACCACAGCGTGCAAGGTGGTTACGAGGCTCATTGTGAGATGAACAGGGTTCGTTCTGACTCACACTAGTCACACCAGTAATTGGCGTTCCCGGAACACGAATAGAATCGTTTTCACCGTTCATTTTCGAGACAAGAAGAGAGGAATGCCTGAGCAAATGAGAGACTAACAGAGGCTATCGTACGTGGGCGAGGAAGAGAGGTAATGCAACAGGAAGGGTTTCGCAACATGAACATAGGTTCTTCAGTGAGAGTAACAAAAGCTTTCGCGCGAAGAAATGTATATTTGGCGCTTCATTTTTAAGACCGGATTAAAAATAAAGTCCGATCTTACTATTCAAAATTCAAGGCCGGTCATATTGAAGTACGGTCTTAAAAGTAATTAATTAATTGTTTAATTTTCTTCAATATTGAGGTACCAGCCACAACTTAAGTCTGGTCTTAAAATATTTAACTTTAAGACCGGAAAAATTATAAGACGGTCTTAAAAGTTAACCTTTAAGACCGGTCATTATGAGCCTCTGGTCTTAAAATTAAATAATTTTTTGTGTGCCGGCCGTATTATATGTCCGGTCTTAAAAGAAATACTTTTAAGACTGGCTATTAAATATGTTCGGTCTTAAAAGTTTTAGACTTTTATATTTCAATTTTTCCTTATTATGTTGGACCACAGAAAATATAAGTACGGCTATATGAGATTTCTCTATAAAGTAATTGAAATTTCAATTTTCTTAATAACATTTTTAAGACCGGTTGTTTTTTTGTCCGGGTTGAATAATATATTTAAGACCAATGAAAAAATGATCCGATCCAACAAGTTCTTTATATTTACGGAACTGCCACCGTTTATTCCTTTAAGACCGGGGCGTCTATTCTCCGGTTTAAATGAGGCGGTCTTAAAACCTTTTTTTGCACTAGTGTTTATTGAAAATATCATTCTTGCTGATAGGCCTGGTTAGAAATTAGTGTGAATGTGTACATACACTTAGCCATTAAGGACATGAGACATTGGATCGATTGGTCAGTCAAGGCACATGCTCTGATTTTCATTCGCCATGATATAAGAATACAAAGCAAGTCGTCAGCATCAGGAAAAAAAGATTAAACGTTTGTAACCCTATGCCATGCATGATGTACAATGCTCAAAAAACCACTGAAAGATTTTGGATGTATTTAGAATCTAATGGACTCATTGAAGTATTCACACGAAATTGGAGTACCAATGTGGACTCCAATGACGTTACACAACAAATTCACCGTGGAGAGTAAGAGAACCCATAGAGAAAAAACATTAAGTTATAATGTAGGCAAGAGTAATCAATTTCTCTGAATATGTTGTACTCGTTCACAACTGAAACTTCTCATGCTTATATAGTATCCCACCTACCCCTTCCTCAACCAATATACCATTTTTTTAACAGACATATTGTATCTGTTTAACATTACAAATCTGAATAACTGGGGACTATCACAGTTATATATACACTCAAGTTTTTCTATTATTTATATTTTGAGCCCAATGTTGTAAGCTTAGACTTTAATCCACCATGTGTGTTGCCATTGTTCTTAATCTTACCAAATGTTAAAGAACACTTTTAGCTGATCTATGTATAGGAAGATGGGATCAGTTTGCTAAAGATAGGATGTGGCATCCAACATGTTACCTAAAGCCAAATCAAAGAACGATATTTATGTACAAAAGGTCACAATATATATTAGAAGCCCAAATCACCACAGGACAAAATATACACGTGGACGTGGGGATTAAATTTTGCAATATTATGTATATATGTAGGTAAAGTATGTTATGTATAGTTCCTTGTGGCACCCATCACAAGGTACCATACAGTCTGCCTTTTAATTAAGATTCCCTTTGATATTTCGAAATGTCAAATTTCACAAGCACAGATTTTGAATACCAATTTGTGTGGTGAAGATTGCTTAGCAACTGTCAAGATCATGAATTGACGAGTGACCAAGTCCAATATAATCGTGTATTTCTTCGGGAAAGGAATCTTATGGCCTGTTTAGAGAGCGTTTGGTGAAAAAAAGATCAATGGAAACATCACTAGATAAAAAGCCCACTGGGAGGTGTTTGAGGTAGCTTTTAGTCCACTGGGCTTCTGAAAAAAACCACATCAAAGTTGAAAAAAAAAATGCCAATGTGAGTTGGCATAGATGGTAAGGGATCCAGGATTAGGCCCTTGAGTCGTGGGTTCGATCCCCTCCGTCATTGTTCCCCAATTGCCCTCGTAAGTCCCCGGAAAATAGCTCCAACCTACGATAGCAAAAAAAAAAAAAAAAAAAAAAAAAAGAAAAAAAGCTCCATGGGTAGGTGGCTAATTTTTAGCTTTTTTTTTTCCCCAATTTCCTTTTTCTTAAAGAAAAAAACTTCAGTATTTTTTTTTTTTTTACTGTAATTCTTTTCTTTTTCTTTTGTTTTCTTTTTAACAATTTATATATTTATTCTCTCCCTCTTTCTTTTAAAAACATAATTTGGGATTTATACTTCCAAAATTTAAATCCTTCCATGTAAATTCTTTATTTTTTTTTCAATTTTAAATTTTTATCTTCAGTTATTATAATATATACAACTAATATTAATATAAGTAGTATTCAAGAAAATTCATGCCCTTTTTAGCCATTTTCCATCTCAACTGATTTTTCAACCTTTAACTCAAACACATTTCCGTTTTAAAAAAAAAAACTTCTACCTTTGGCAATTCAAATATAAATCACATTTACAATCTAACTTTTTTCTATCTTTCTTCTATAAAATTCAGATTGAAAATAAGTCATTTCTCCCACTACTAACTCAAACGGGCTCATCTTTTTTTCTTTTTTTCTTTTTTTTTTTTCCCCTGATTTTCTGAGTAAAACGACTTAGAGCATATATATTTGTACATGAAAAATTAAACAATGAAACACTGCAGGCGCGACTAGACTCACCGCGGTGAGAGGGGAAGTGAAAGGTAAAGTAGTGATCAGCAATGCAAAAGAAAATTATTATGGCATAGATTCGCAGTAGATGGTGTAGCAAGTTGAGGGAACGATTTTTTCGCAAAGAAAATAAGGGTGTTTTGAGTATTTTGTGTTTTTTTTTTTTTTTTTTGGTATATAAATTCATCATTTTCCTTTTTCTTTTCCTTTATTTGCATTCTAAATGTTCCCTATCAAACGGGCCCTAACTCTTTGTCAGCTATATGAAGTGGAGCTTTCTATTTTGCGTCTCTTCCTTTTTTTTTCCACACATAAGAAAATTTGTGCTTTGGAACATACATAGAGCCCAACTTGAGTCGTCGCGGGCCAAAAAATTTCATCGCTGGCTTTATATATAGAGGGACAGAAACAGAACTTAACTGAAGACATGCAATTGGAAAATACGGAAGCATAGTGAAAAATGGTGTATTCAGTGAGAGAAATGGTATGGTGGGTGATGGCCATAATCATATTCATATTCTTAGGGTTTCATGGAGAAAGTGAGGGTTGCTTGAAAGAAGAGAGAGAAGCTCTTCTGAAACTGAAAGAAGCTTTCAATTACCCAATTACTGGCTCTTCTCTTCCTTCTTGGAGTAACCTTACTTTGTCTGATTGCTGCACTTGGGAGGCTGTAGACTGTGATAACTCCACTAAGAGAGTGATAAGCCTTCTTCTGAACGATACAAGAGCTTATGATTTCAGAGAAGTCAAATGGTCACTCAATGCTTCTTTTTTTCTCCCTTTCCACCATCTTCAAGGATTGGATTTGCGAGGGAATTACTTATCAGGTTGGTCTCTTTTTTTAACCATTTTATCATTCATGCAAATAAACTGTATATTACACACTCACGTCATTAATTAAGACTATCACTTTTTATAAGCGTTTCAAACTCTGATATTTTGATCATAAAAAATCAATTATAAGATTTAAAAGCATATTAATTAATAACTCATGTATTATCAAGAAAATTGGATAAAATCTTTTGAATCCTTTTGCAGAAAATTTTATAAGCATATTACTTGTCCATGCATTTTTGCACCATTTTAGAACTTTTATGGGCTAAAAGTTTACTTGGACAAAAGTGCGGTGCACATTCCCAAATACTTCATGGGTAGATTATTAACACCTTAACACATGAAACTTTAAAAACTTAATCAAAATTAAAGGGACTAAAGTTTGACTAAACAATATATGGAGTAAAAGTTTCATCATTCCCTTCTATCATATAATCAAGTAAGAAATTGTAAGATATGAAATATTAGGGGTTTTTTTTTTTATAACCATTTATTTTTTTTTTATTTAAAAAAAGCATATTTGAAAATGTTTTCAGTCATGTATTTTGAAAGCAAAAATGTTAAAACTTGTTTTGAAAAACAGAAAATGTTAAAAATTTTTTTGAAAAGAAAAGAACCTTTTTTTTGTTTTTAGTTTTTCTTTTTTTAATTATATAAAATTACAGAAGTGACAGAAAACTGTGTTTTCATTAATGACAATCATGCTCATATAGCAAACTATTCTTGCATCCTTCATTTCACCATTCATATATATTTTTCAAAACAAAGGTTCAAATAGTTTTTTATTTTTATTTTTTTATAATCTTGTTTTTAAAAATTTTTCTAAAATATTACTATATAAAATTGTTCTAAGAACGTAAACAAATGAAAAATAGAATAAAAAAGCCCTAAATTTTTTTTACTTTTAAAAAAAAAAAAAAAAAATGCAAGCTTGCGTGTTTAGTACTTTTTTAAAAAAAAGAAATTAATTACAGTTTTTGCAGCCGTTGGTCCAGCAGGAGATGATGGGATTAATTTCCCCTGAGCACCTTTCTTCTTAGTTGTTTAATTACAGTTTTCTTCTCTTGTATCAAAAAAAATAAAAAAAAATTACTAAGCATGATACTTTCTGGGTTACATAGAAAGGCCCAAGCCCAAAACATATTTAAAAACATGAACAGGTTCCAAAAAAATATCCAAATTAAGTGCTTGACAGTACGTCGAATGGAATTACCTTTGATAGGAGATAACTATGCCTAACAATAAAAAAAAAAAAAAAAAAAAAAACTCTGCCTTCATGTTAAACTGGTAGAGAATGATTACATTAATCATATGAATTATTTCTATAATTCTTTTTACTTAGATTCATATTGACTGATCTCATGTTGTTTGTGGAGCAGGGCTATTTGGTGATATTAGACTGACCAACTTGGAATGGTTGATTTAGGCGAAAATGAACTCAGAGAAGTCCCATCTTTCGGTGATAAATCTATCTTTTAAATATTCTTTCAAATGCCATATGTTAATCATCTAATCATGTATAAAAAGATTTATCTGTTTTTCCAGAGTAAGATTACCGTGATTTCAAAAAATGCGAAAAGAAATATTTAGACCACTGTTTTTTTGTTAAATCCATGAAAGCTTCTATTTTTATTTCATTTTGTTCAAAAATCAATTGATATTAGATTTATTCATTTGTGGGCCAAAAAAAAAAAAATAGATTTATTCATTTGCCCATCTATTTGCCTTGTTATATAATCATCTTAACAGAAGAATTTATGTGTCCTTATTCAGAGAATTGAATGATTGGTCATGCACCTACCAATAAAGTCTTAAAAAAGATGTTTAATGTCTGGTCCTTATAATTTGTTCTTACTTTAGCTTTGGTCTCTATAATTTCAAACCATAGGTTTTAGTCTTTCAAGTTTCCTTTTGTCTAAAACATTAGTCCCTCTATTTTAATAAGAACCTTAATAGTTTTAAATATGATGATGTGGCACTAACAAAGTTAATTATAATGATGTGGCTTGTAACCTATGTGGCTAAGTGATAAAAATTATTATTATTTTCTTTTTTTTATTAAAAAAAAAAAAAAAGAAGGAATCACGGGTTCGAACGCCATCGCACATTCTTTCACTATTCATCTTCTTCTTTATCAAGAGATAGAACTCCATCAGCACCCCAAATAGCTTCCTGCAAGACATCATTTGCGTTTGTTGAAAATGAATATGATCTTGAATTGTACTTCCAGTTTTGAAATCAGTCACTTATTCAAATTGCAATGACCAAACATTATTTTTTTTTCTTTTGCAGTAATGTCTCTAACTTTCCTCACCCAGTTGTCACTACCCCGGAACAAACTGTCTGCATTACTGCCGCAACAAGGTACGTATAAATAATTTTCTGTATATTTCATTGATGAAAATATTTATTTACAAACTATCACATGTTTTGTTCATTGCAATTTTTAGTTTGAAATGTGGTCTAGATAACAGTTAACAAAATAATAATAAGATCAAGCTGTATTGGCACAACATGTATTGTAAGTTTCATTTTCATTGATGGGCTAAATAAAAATAATAAAAGAAAATAGAGTTAAAATATATCCTACACCCTAAAATATTTTTTCAGAGTCATCCATCACCCTAAAGTATTTTTATATAATTTTGCACTTAACATTTGGATAATTTAGGGTATAAGATACACTTTAGAATAAATGATGCATATGAAAAAAATACTTCACTTACCGGATGCATCTTAACCCAACAAAATTACTCCAATTTTACTTTTTCGCTATGATTCTCTATAGTTATTTATTTATTTTACATGCTTTGTGATCCCGCATTTAAATATATCCTATATTATTTACATACATTTTTCTGTGAAATATTCATTATTTTATTAATTTAAATACGTTTATTACTATCACTTTAAGTTTTATTTTTATTTTTTATTGAATGACTGATTAAATGAAATTTAAAAGAAAAAACGGTATTTTGTAGGAGGCTTGTGCAATCTGAAGAATCTTGTAGCATTGGATCTTTTCCAAAATGAATTACAAGGGGAAGTTCCTGCCTGCCTTTCCAATTTGACGTCTCTGCGTGAACTTCATCTTTACAGAAATTCTTTTGAAGGAACCTTTCCTTCTTCACTCTTCCATACTTTGAGGTCTCTTGAAGCAATTGCAATCACAGACGACTATTTTATTGGCTCTTTCTCACTCTCTTTGCTTGCCAACCACTCCAACCTCAAAGTCTTTGTCATTGGATGTTCTAACGCCAATCTCAAGCTTGAAAGTGAGAATCCCCCATTTATCCCTTCCTTCCAGTTGAGTTTATTCATGATCGAGAATTGCACTCTAAATGAGGCCAACAATAACAAAATGCCGACCTTTCTTCTTCATCAATATGACTTGCTAGATCTAGAACTTAGCCAGATGAACATTTCAGGAACCTTTCCATCTTGGCTTTTGACAAATAACACAAAATTAAACAATGTCGACTTGAGTGACAACTTGTTCTTCGGTGCCTTTGAACTCAATTCCACCTTGAAATTGCTTCAAATGCAATTTTTTAATATTTCCTCTAACCCCATCAGAAATGAAATTCCTTCTCATATTGGCTTCATTTTTCCCAACTTGATTTCTCTTGGTATGTCTTCAACTTCATCACAAGGTTGCATTCCAGCTTCAATAGGTGAAATGAGACAACTGAGTTATCTTGACTTGTCATATAATAATTTATCCGGTTACTTGCCACAAAAATTATGTCAGGGTGACAATGCATTGAGGGTTTTGAAGCTTTCAAACAACAACTTGTGTGGTCCATGTCTGCCCATCGGATCAAATTTTATATATTTGTTGTTTTTGGAACTCCGCAGCAATAACTTCAAAGGAAAATTTCAAGGTGGGGTCATCAATAGTACTGAATTAAGAGTATTGGATATAAGTTCTAACCTACTATTTGGTGAAATACCTAGTTGGATTGGAAATTTTCGACATTTGAGTTACCTCATTTTGTCCAATAATTCTTTAACAGGTTCACTACCGGAAAGCTTTTGCAACTTGACAAAGCTTACATATCTTGACCTTTCTCAAAATAAATTCAATGGTTCTTTGCCAAATTGTCTTAATATGCCATTGTTGAAGTACTTGCATTTGCAAAGAAACCATTTCATGGGACCTCTACCTTCTACATTAGCCAATTTCCCCTTATTGACTTTGGATCTAATGAAGAACAATTTTTCAGGTCAAGTTCCAACATTGTTGAGTTCATTTTTGAATTTAAGGGTTCTCATTTTGAAAGACAACAAACTTGAAGGTTCTATTCCAGTTGGCTTATGTGAGCTTAAGGAGATAAGCATATTAGATCTTTCTCAAAATAAGCTTTCTGGAACAATACCACATTGCTTATATAATATCACATTTGGAAAGAGGGATGCACTCGGTGATGTTGAGATAGGAAAGTTTAGTGTGTCCTGGACTATAATGGGCTTGTACTACTATTCACTTGACATTTCAACTGGTGAAGTTCTTACACGGGAAGGGTACAAACAAGATGTTACATCGTATTATGACCAAGAAGTAGATTTCACAACGAAAAGAAGATGTGAATCTTACAAAGGAAATATTTTAAATTTCATGTCTGGTTTGGATTTTTCTAACAATCAATTGGTAGGTGAAATCCCTTCGCAAATTGGATACCTAAGCACAATTCATGCGTTAAATTTATCAAACAATCATTTGAAAGGACCTATTCCAAAAGCCTTTTCCAACCTTAAGCAGATAGAAAGCCTTGATCTTTCACACAACAAATTGACAGGCCACATTCCTACACAACTAACTCAGTTGTTCTTCTTGTCTGTCTTTTCTGTGGCTTATAATAATCTATCTGGAATGACACATGACATGAAAAATCAATTTTCAACTTTTGGATCAAGTAGTTATGAAGGGAACCCTTTTCTATGTGGACTACCTTTGCAGCAAAATTGCCCATCTTTTGATAAATCAATAGAAGGGAAACACAAGCTACCTTATCATCGAGAAGTAGATGATTTTCGAGATGCGTTCTTATGGAGTTTTACTGGAGCATTTGGGATCAGTTTCCTTGGTGTCATCATCTTTCTTTATTTCAACTTTTACTTTCACAATTACAGGTTTGAAGGAAAATTAGTACGTTATTTGTATGGGTAGAAATAAGAAAGAAAAACCTCTAGTTCATGTGATTAAGATAATGTAATAACTGTCAAGTGAAGTTGAACTCTACAATTACAATATTGAAATAATATCTAATTTAGTTTCACTACTCATTACTAGAGTAAACTCCCTAGTGATGAGCACAGATCGTACCATGTTTTTCCTATACTTTATGACTGAATTGAATGATAAATACAAGCTTACTTGCAGATAATCTAAGCAAAAAGGCATACATTCAGGATATAGGGGACTGAAGGGCAGAAACGATTTGCATGTGCTAAGAAGAACAATTTACATGGTTTTTAAGGAAGAACGTATAGTAAACCTGATACGATGCTATAGCATTCTGACAGCAACTAGAAATGGAATGCAAAGCATCACGAAAGCTATAGCAAAGTAGAGGACGCAATGCTATGCGGTATGTTTTCTGACTTTTTTATCTAGGTGTTTTAAGGAAATAAGGGAAAGGGCGATCACGACAGGAAGATTGCTGACATGACAGAATAGAAGATGCGGAGAATCGAAACTAAAGGATTTGAAGAATCCCGCAGGATTAGCAGAAGCAATCTACTCAGATCAAGAGATACGATAGATCTTGACAGATTAGGAAAGGCCCAACTCGCTGTAACTTGGGTCGCAAGAAAGCCTGTTTATAAGAGGAGACAACGGAGCCAACCTTAAGGGAGTCAGAGAGCCCTAGAACAAGATTTTACATTCGGCGACTCAAGAGAAGAGTGAGAGATTTCACAAGAGCATGATATTTCCAGGACAACCCAGCATTCTTCCTTGCAGTACGACGGAGAGAAGAAGACGTGGAGTGGTGACGTGATAGGGCTGCATCCACGCCGTTGGAACTCCGTCAAAGCTTTCTGTTTTCCCTTTTATTTTAGTACTTAGATCATGGGTCATTCTGTTAGTATCTGTTTTGTGTTTCCCTTGTCAGTCATGAACTGATTTTCATATGGCTGGACGAGGATGATTCCCTGAAGTGTTAAATGAACCCAGTTACAAGTTCTTAATCTAATAAATTTGGTTTGCTTATTGTAACACCCCCCGGGGGTGCCGGCATACTTAGCCATAATCTTAGCAGTAGTGTGGCAAAAATCAGAAATAGCTTGTTATACTGATAATGCAGAAATTAAATTTGATTACATAACAGGGGTAATCCCAGGGTTTATAGCCCCTACAAAGAATTACATTCAACCAACTAAACACCGTCACCCCTTGGTTCTTCAAGATGTCCCTTTGCTGGGCCGCCTTCAAGCAACACTCCATCCTCGAACCATGTGCATCACTTCTCTTCCTATGCTCACCTGTCTATGGTTGGTAGTGGAGGGTGAGATTCTGAGGAATCCCAGTAGCAGACAATACCAATACAGTGCATGCAAGATAAACGCTAATGTATGATATACTTGCCTTGCATAAGCTTATGTTAACACAATGACATATCCGCACGCTCAATGCTTCATGCATCATACTCATGGCCATAGCATAATCATAAACAGAGCTTCAATCATTCAAATATGTTAAACATAGCAAGCAAGTATAGCAATCAAACATATACATACAAGCAATAATATCAATACATGCAAGTAAGGTAAGCCCACTACCTTTTAAGGACTACTATCCTTACATGGGTTCCTCTTTCGTCAATCGTCAGGGTTGCTTGAAGTTCTTTCCTTCATTCTCCTTATGGCCCTAAGGACATAACCATACTTTTAGAACTAGAGAAAATGAATGTTTATTTTCCTTTTTAACCCTTTTTGCAAAACTTATTATTTTTTGCCCTTAATTTACCTATTTCTGAATTAATCTCTTAACTGGCCAGAAAAACCAGTAACTTCAATCATTTTTAATAAATTGAACAAAAATCATTTTAACGTGCCGTCAACTCTCACGTGTTCCTAGAGAAGTCTATTTTCATAAAGAAATAATTCCCAAAGTCAGATCATGCCACATTAATCCCATATTTTTCATTTTCATTCGCTGAGCAATTAAACTTCCAAAAAACATGACTTATCTTTAAAAATTCATATCTGGAGTTCTAGATGTCCAATTGAAGTGGTTCAAAAACCTACAAAATCCTTGTCAAGTCTAGTTTCTGAGAAAATTTATTCCATCATTTAATGAGTCTCCATTCATTCCCAGTTCCCAGAAACATAAAGATTGTCCAGATTTGGTTCCAAAACATAGGGTCATTTTGTACAATTTATTGCTCTTTTACCAGAGCTTAGAAAAACACACAATACCCACCCTTTTAAAGATATGAATGTCCTCTATATTCTGGAATAGTTTCATAATTTCTAGAGGAGTTTTACATGGTCAAATCACACAAACAATCTACTGACCTCAGGGTTTCCAGAATTGGCGATTTTACTTCTTTAAAGAGCTTGTTATTTTATGTTTGAAAACCCACTTAACAATTGATCCACTAACATATTCCCACTCAATTTTCCTTGAGGAACACGTTGGTGGTCTTAGAATTTCGAAATTCCACCTATTTCTTTGATTTTACCACAGATTACAAAATCTGGGTTTCAAGCTTAGAACTTCAAAATCTTGAAGAGGAAATGAATGTTCTTACCACTAGGCTTGTTCTTGATCTTGTGGTTTCTTCCTTCTTCATATTTTTCCTTTATCAAAGTCTCAGCCTTCACCATAAAAACCACATGCATGTTGTTTATTAACCAATAACAAAACATGCAAGAAGACGTAGGGAATCATTGCAAGTACAATTGCAACTGACCTCTTCTTCTATGGTTTTCTTCTTCTCTTTTCTTCAATCTCTCCTAGACGTTGAACAAGCAATGTCAATGGTTGAGGGAATGTTGACCGAATGAAAGAGTGGTTGGTATGTGTGTGTATAGGACGGATGAGGAGGTGGAAGTTTGAGGAATTAAAGGTAGACGTGTGTGTGTTCGGATGGAATATGGAATAGAGAATGGAAGAGTGAATTGTTGTTTAAGAGTGTGTGTGTGTGTGTCCGAATTAAACAAGGGAATGGAAGGGTGAATGGTGTTTAAGTGTATGTGTGTGTCCGTAATGTGATAAAAGGGAAGGGAAGGGTGAATTGTGTTTAAGTGTGTGTTTGTTCAGATGTGATTAAGGGGAGTGGATGATTTGTCATTTGGTTAAATGTGACAATTGGTCTTCATGCAAGAAGGGAAAAAGACACATGGAGGGTGAGGTGGTGTGCGTGGCATTTCATGTGTGTGTGTCCGTATAGATAAGGGGATGAAAGAATATAATGAAGTGTTAAATATGTTTGGATGTGTGTGTTTTCGGTTATAATGAGGAGATGAAAGAATGAGATTGTTAAATGTGTTAGTGTGTGTGTCGAATTGTGATTAAGGGGGAGAGGATTTGCCATTGTTTGGAGAGTGACATTTGGAATTCATGCAAGCAATGATAATAGGTGTCCGTAACTTGAGAGCAGAGAAAGGATCTAAATGGACTCTTAATGCATGAGAAGAGAAAGTCTTTAGGATGATTAAAATTTCACACACAATGACACCTAGCATGCTAGGTGTCTTACAAATAAAAATCCTTATGTTTATTTGTGTGTTTCGGATGTGTTTAAGGGAGGGATAATTTATCAATGAATGAAGGCAATATGTGTTTGAAAATTAGTAGGAAAGGAGGGTGTAAATGGGACATTAATTGGGCTGCATGTTTGTACATGTGGCAAGTGTTTAAAGCTAATGAAGATTGAGGTGTCAATTTGGAGGTTAGGTGTCTTATAGCTTATTATAAACTCTCCACAAGTTGACACTTAATGACTTAAATGTCTTTCAATTAAATTTTATAGTGACACTTGTGCATTTAGGACATAATAAGATCAATACAACTCCTTTATGAGAAATGTGGCAAATTCTAGAATACAAAGTCTATAAATATATTTGACTTTGTTTATGACCTTGCTTGGTCACCAAGACTCTTTCTTGAACGAATTGGAGAGTCCTCTAAGGCATCTTCATGTTTTTTTTTCCTTCACGTGTCCCAGATGTCTTGCTTCCCCCCAAAACGTAGGACATACCTATGTGCCATAAAAATGCCGTATACATACTTATACCGGCATATTTTCACTCAACTAATTGTCTTATACCTCAGGACATAGTTGGCTGGCATCTTTTCCCACCAAATTTACACCCTATATGTGCTCAGTGCCCCTTTTTCACTGACACTTAAATTCCACGGCTCATACATACTTGGTCACATCGACCCATATAGCCGAGTTAACTAGTCCCCAAGAGACTTCCTACCTCTCAACATTCTTGGGACTCTTCCCAAAATGGGCTTAGTCATCTCGCCTCATCTAGGCTTATTCACAATTCCCGAGGCCTAAAATTCGGGATGTTACACTTATCAGTGCATCAATTACTAGTAGATTAGCGGAAGCTAGAGGCTAGATTTGTGGCCTTGGCTTATTGGTTAGACCTCTGAGAAACAGTGTTTGCTAGGCAGCCCTTGCACGGCTTGACCTATTATTGTAGGCTTCAGGAATGAGTCTACCTCTCATAAGCATAACACCATGAGTATAAAGCAGATCTAACTAGAAAGTTGCCATAGGAATATGAAAGGAGTATAGTTAGGGTCATATGTATCGGACACGGAAGCTTCGGTAGACTATCGTGGTGGGTTAACCAAATAGCTTTGTAGTTAGTAGCTATGTTGTACCATTACGGAAGCTGTGCCGTATAGATGCTATAGCAATGGGTAGAGCAACTGGGGGATTGATATACTTAAGGGTGATTCTGAGTCCAGCCTAACTTCTTACTGATATCTTCTCAAGTTTAACTCATTTTGTTTATTTCTGCTACTAGCATAACCACAAAAACCTCTCAAACCAAATATATTTACTTTCTGTTTGCACAACTACCATAGCAATCGAGCATCACTCTTTGGTATCTCAGTCTCTGTGGGATGATACTCTATTTACACTTTATTACTTGTTCGACTGGTTCACTTGCCATCAAGGAAATCGACCAACACCCAACATTACAAGTTATATCAAAATTTATTCATAGTCCGCTCAAATTTTAAGGATGTAAAAGTGAGAAGTAACTCTACAATGAATTTATAGTGTCAGCATGATCTGTTTTATTATAATATATTGATTGTAGTTCAAGAAGAACTTATAAGTACATATTGATCGTATTACGACCTACTATACTGAAGGTGTTGGAAGACACTAATATTAACAAATAGTTGTCAAGATGATTGGTTTTGTCCTTTAGATGCTGACTAAGCAGGTACTAAATAGTGTGGAAGAGAATTTACGAATTATTTGTATGAGTTTGTTATAATTAGACTTTATCATGTAATTCATATGGTGAACTCTAGAATTATATTTTGGGTTAAAGTGCAATTTGGCCATTAAACTATTGGATCAGGAGCGTCCAACACAATTAACTATTAAGTGAACCAAAAATACCAATAAACTTTTAAAAAGGAGTGCCAAAGACAATGCCGTTAACATAAAGTTAACGTCGTTACCTAAAGTGTAGATTGGCCAATGAACTTTTACTCCGAAGCGCCAAAGACAAAATTCTAAATTTTATTAAATTAAATAATTTTTTTCTCAATTGTCATTATTCAAAACTACTTATATAGATATCTATGGACAAAAATACTCATTCTTCAATTTTGTTAAAATTATAATTTACTAAAGGGTCAAGGTGCATTTGCCAACCAACAATTATTACCCGAGGAGCGCCTGACACAAATAACTATTGAGGGGACCAAAATGGCCAATCAACAATTAAAAAGTGAAAAAAAAAACATAATTTGGAGTAGATTCGCCAACGAACTATTACCCCGTCACTGTCTTGGTGTCTCCGTCTTCCATTAACTGTCACGGTGTCGGCGACGTCGACATTTCCAAAGCTTTTATTGTTGCTTTGGTGTTCCACACTCACCCTCTTGAACTCATCCAAGTAGTCCACAACATTTGACCGGCACACACCTTGCACCCTGGTTCCATCCCTCCGATGCCACAAGCAACCGCCGCTGCCACAATGCTTGCTCCATGGGTCCCATCTCTGTTGGTATTTTCTTTTTCCAACAAAAAGGTTTAACCACTCTTTTCTCCAGCATTTTCGCCACCGTCCTACGCCAGTGCCTCATATTTTAACTTAATTATTTGGTTTTTTTTTAATAGTTATTTGGTGTTTTTTTTCACGTTTTAATTGTTTATTGGCAATTTTGGTCCCCTCAATAATTATTTGTGCCAGGCACCCCTCGAGTAATAGTTAGTTGGCAAATTTGCACCTTCACCCTTTACTAAAATAAACAAAAGTTTTAATTAAAAATATAATTATTTGATTTAAATAAAATTCAAGATGTTTTATAGTTTATTATATATGTTAAACAAAAAAAAATATATGATTTTTTAGATTTTTTAAATTTTATTAATTTTAAATGAGTTTTTTAACTCACATGAATTTTTATAAAAATAAAAATTAAACTCATTTCATTTCTTTTAGGATATAATAGATTTTTTAGATTTTTAAAATTTTATTAAAATTAAATGAATTTTTTAACTCACATAAATTTCTTCTAAAATAAAAATAAATCATATAATTTTTTTGTTTGTTTAACATTTATAATAAACTATAAAACACCTTGAGTTTTATTTAAATCATATAATTATATTTTTAATTAAAACTTTTGTTTATTTTAGCAAATTATAATTTTGACAAAATTGAAGAATAAGTAATTTTTGGCCATAGATATCTATACAAGTAGTTTTGAATAATGACAATTGAGGAAAAAATTATTTGATATAGTAAAATTTAGAATTTTGTGTTGGGCGCTCTTGGAGTAAAAGTTCGTTGGTCAATCTGCACCTTAGATAACGGATGTTAACTTTTTGCTAACAAAGATTGTCTTTGGGCGCTCCTTTTTAAAAGTTTGTTGGTATTTTTGATCTACTTAATAGTTAATTGTGTTGAACGCTCTTGAGCCAATAGTTTATTGGCCAAATCGTACCTTAACGCATTATATTTTTATCAAAGTTGTTTAGTCATTAAAGAACCACATGTTACCTAAATGGTACCCTTGGTTAACCTAAAAACTTCATGCTCTTTCTTATAAATTGGGTTTTAGGAAATAATGAATTTTCCTGAAACTTTGAAAATTGATAACTAATTCAATATATCTCCAAAATTAGTGGTTCAAAGCTCTATTTTTATCTCTTTGAAATGTCTTTGAGCTAAAAATAAGAGATGAGGTTTATTGGTAACCCATTTGGCTCAAAACACCTATTTTCAAACTAGGATAGATAATTTTTGAAGCATTGTTACAGAATTCAATCTCAACTAAAACCATAATTCTTAATCTAGACATCTAAAATCATGTTCTAGGACTTGTGAGAAAACTTAAGATGTCTACTTTACTGCTACAAAAATATATGGGCTTAAATCCTCAGATTTCCAGTCAACATGCATCCACAATTCATACCTCAACTAAACTAATTATAACTTTCACTATCTACCTACATGCATATTAGCCATACATCTTGTATATCACTTACCTTAGTTTTATATAGCTCTTAACTGCTTCTTATAAAGCTTAGTTACGACCCATAATTATACTATATAATTTATACAAAGCATCAAAACAATATATACAACTGCACACACCAAGGATCATATAAAATGATAAAGTAAAAATTCATAAAGTTGCTTGCATCTTCTTCAATCATCAACGAGCATGCTCTTTCCTCTTGAAGAGCATGCTCCTAAGGTCAAACAGGGCAGAATGTGGTGAGATTTAAGGAAATCTCAATAGTAAAACATCAACTCAATATATAATGCACAATGGTAAGAACAACACCTTACAAGCAAATACACATGGCCATAGCACAAACACAAGTAAGGATATTACTTGTTCAAAGGCCTAGATATGGCATATATGGCAAATAAACATGCAAGCAATGGCGGAAGCTGCTTATGGCCTGCTGGGGCCGATTCTAAAATTTTCTAAAATTTTTTAAAGTATATGTATTAATTATATAATATTTTATTTTGGCCATTAATTTGGCCCCAACTAATTTTTTATTAAGGTCCCAACTTGCCTTCTAAAATATTTTAAAATATATGTATTTATTATTTGATATTTTATTATGACCAATAATTTAGCCTAATTAATCTCTTATGATCTCTATAATTTCACTATCTCCCTCTTTTCTTTTCTTTTCTTTTTCTTTTTTCTTTTTTTTCCCTGCTTAGCTTCCTCCACACGTGAGTTTGAGTGTTTGACGTAGTGATGCTTCCATTGCTTCTCTCCCATGTCGACGTCGCCTATTCGCCTTTGCTCTGACTCCTCAGTCCTCTCACGGGTTCACCGCTCACGACTCTCCACGCCACGACTCAACCGTCCACTCTACCGTCAGTCTCCCTCTTCCTCCGACAACGTCCAACCTTCGACGACCGACATCCACATGGCTCCCCTTCTTTGCTCTGAGTGCTCTGCTCTCCATCCTCAGTCTCCGACTTTCGAGTCTCCGACGAGGCAACGAGCGTGGCGATGCCGGCCACTAACCAGTGACCACCTTTTGAAGAACCTTAAGCACCTTCAGTTCTACCATTGGGCATTGCGACCAGGTATTTGATTTTTGAATGCCAACTTTCAAATGCTTCATTCCATCAATTTGCTTCAATTTCTATTTCGATTTTGTTATATGTTTGGGTGATAAAAATGTTCTAGATTGGTGATGAATTTCTGAACTTAATAGATTCAATTAATGGATTTTGTAGTAGTTTTGTGGATTGTTGATGAATTTTTGGGTTGGTTTAATTTTGAATGGTGTATATTGGTGATGAATTTTTATGGATTGGTTTAATAACTGTTATTTTGTGTTTGAATGGCATGTAAGAATTTAAATTTAAATGTTAGGTTTGTGGATTAAGTAGTTGTATAACTATATAAGAATTTATGTTTAGTGACAAATTCATTGTAGGTTGAAAAAGATGAGTAAGGATAAAAAAAGAAAAGCGTAGATGTGTTTTTTAAGAAGAAAGTAACTTCAAAAAGTGATATTTCTATGAAAGTAATTCCTGAAAGTGATACACCTTGTAATGAGTCTCCTTCCAAATGTCAAAGAATTGAACATGCCGATGATATTATTATAGTAAAAAAATAAGATTTTTGAACGTGATCCGGGCAAGCATAAGCTAATGTGGGAATATTCCGCTAATGAAGTTGATGAGATACAGAGAGCTTATTTAATGGTTGGGCCATATCAACCTCATCGCGCCAAATCTAGTTATCCTTTTTCAAAGGAAAAGCATCCTCGACATTTTCAAGCTTCTTGGTTCAAAGAGTTTTCTTTATGGCTTGAGTATTCACCTCATATAGATGCTGCATTTTGTTTACGATGTTATCTTTTCACTACAAAGGTCAGTAGGCGACATGGTTGGGATGCATTCAAAATCAAAGGTTTTAATAATTGGAAGAGAGTTCATAATGGAAAGGGTTGTGCTTTTCTAAGTCACATGGGAGATGATCCTGGTTCACAACATGCCAATGCTGTAAAGTCATGTGCGAGACTTAATGAACCAGTCTTGCCATATTGATAAAGTTATGAATGTACAAAGCTCCCAACAAATTGAAAGAAATAGGCTGCGTGTTAAGACTTCGATTGATGTTGTTCGTTGGCTTACTTTTCAAGGATGTGCTTTTAGAGGGAATAATGAGACTGTTGATTCAAGAAATTGTGGTAATTTCATTGAAATGATTAAGCTTTTGGCATCTTACAATGAAAAGGTTGCAGATGTTGATTTAGGAAATGCTCCATTGTCAGCCAAGTATACATCCCCTTTGATACAAAAGGAGATTTTACATGTTCTGGCAAATAAAGTGCAAAATCAGATTCATAAAGATATTGGAGACTCTAAGTTTTGTATTATTGTTGATGAAGCACGTGATGAGTCCAAAAGGGAACAAATGGCTCTTGTCTTGAGATTTGTTGACAAAAATGGTTTGATAAAGGAGATATTCTTTTATCTTTATCACGTTCAAGATACATCATCTATGACACTTAAAAATGTTATTAGTGAAATACTCTTGCATCATTGCCTTGATATCCAAAATATCTGTGGCCAAGGATATGATGGTGCTAGTAATATGCGTGGAGAGTGGAATGGATTGCAAGCATTATTTCTTAATGAGTGTTCTAGTGCTTATTATGTACATTGTTTTGCTCATCGGTTATAATTAGCCTTGGTTGCTTTGCCTCTAAGGAAGTTTCTTCTACTTATCAATTCTTTCGAACTTGAATTTCATTATTAATATTATCACTACTTCTTCTAAACATCATGATCAATTCCAAGCTGCCCAAATTTCAGAATTTGAACATTTGTAGGCTATTGGTGAGCTTGAAACTGGTAGAGGCTCTAACCAAGTAGGCACACTAAAGTAGGCTGGTGATACTAGATGGGGTTCTCATTTCTATTCTATATGCGGTCTTCAACGAGGATATAATGAATCTTGTTCGGTGCTTGGAAAAAATTTGTAGTGAAGGCTCAAATTACTCTCAAAGAGGAGATGCTATTGCGCTTATAAGATGATAACTTCTTTTGAGTTTATTTTTAATTTACATTTGATGAAGGAGATCATGGGTATCACTAAAGTTCTTTGTCAGGCATTACAACAAAAGTTTCAAGATATTTTGAATGCTATGCAGTTAGTTTCAAGTACAAAGGAACTTATTCAACTACACGAGTTTGTTCACTTGTGTAGGTGCCGCTTGGCTTTTGCCGAATATGCAACCACAACTCCTCGCGACGTATTGGAGACGGCTGATCAACTATCACAGAAGGATTGGATTCAACTTCATCTTCCAATCTCTTCCGCTTGGCCGCCATCAATTCTTTTTCGGCCTTTTCATATCCGCTGCGAGAAGCCCTATGCGGGCAATCATTCTTTCTCCCTATCTCCTGTGCTTGTTCCCTTCTTTTCTGTGAATCAAAATAGAAAACAACTTTCAATTATGAATTCCAGCCATGTGACTAACAGAAATTAGAGAACTTCTGCTTCATATGAACGTCAAACATTAGTCAAATTCACTTCATCAAGTTCAACATTTTATTTAAGGAAGATGTAGAATTGTAGAAGAAATTGGGAGAAACAGAGAGGAAGGAGTTGTAGAATTGCTTTGCCAACTCGATCAATTCATTCATTCATCATAACTGGTTCCTACACATATTAGACTAACCTCTTATATATAGTTAGAGGCTTGACTCTTAAGGCCCAATAACAGCTTGCACCGAAACCATTACACAGTTAACATACTAACTAACTAACAACAATGTCTAACCACTATGTACTATAACATAACTAAGACTATAATAATAGCAGGGTTTACATATTAGACTTGCATAGACAAAGGCAAGAAATATATACTTCTATTCACACACCAAACCATTTCACTAACAGGATTAGATGAACACAATAACATTTACATATCCGCACAGATTAATAAGCAAACAAAAGGGCAAACAAAACTAAATATAAACTCACCAGAGCTTTAGGAGTGGTCCGCAATTGAACAAATTGTTGCCAAGTTTGTTCATCAATAAATGTGTACTTGTCCCAAGGATTTTGGTCAGGTTGAACCTCGGCAAAAATATACTTGTTAGGTAAAAGGTCTTAAACTTCCTCCACCGATCGCAAAATAAGACAATGTCTTGTCTTTCAACTTCCGATCGAGGGACAGTGTATGTAAGCCGGATAGTGTCCCAAATAGGATCCTTTACTGTGCCAAAGTCCATATTTTCCCACTCCTATGTCAAGATGCTAACCTTGTTGCATTCTAGATAGCCGATAAAACTAGTATATTTGCTTTTATTAGGACCGAAAGGTTCCAACTTTTCATCAAACTGAATCTCGAGCCTTGACCCAGAAGTCCGACTTAGGGTTACATCCATCATTTGTGTGCCTCTTCTACCACGGCGTGCAAGGTGGTTACGAGGCTCATTGTGAGATGAACGGGGTTCGTTCGACTCACACTAGTCACACTAATGTAATTGGCGTTCCGAACACGAATAGAATTGTTTTCACCGTTCATTTTCGAGACAAGAAGAGAGGAATGCCTGAGCAAATGAGAGACTAACAGAGGCTATCGTACGTGGGCGAGGAAGATAGGTAATGCAACAAGAAGGGTTTCGCAACATGAGCAGAGGTTCCTCAGTGAGAGTAACAAAAGCTTTCGCGCGAAGAAATGTATATTTGGCGCTTCATTTTTAAGACCGGATTAAAAATAAAGTCCGGTCTTAATATTCAAAATTCAAGACCGGTCATATTGAAGTACGGTCTTAAAAGTAATTAATTATTTGTTTAATTTTCTTCAATATTGAGGTACTAGCCACAACTTAAGTCCGGTCTTAAAATATTTAACTTTAAGATCGGAAAAATTATAAGACGGTCTTAAAAGTTAACCTTTAAGACCGGTCATTATGAACCTCTGGTCTTAAAATTAAATAATTTTTTGTGTGCCGGCCGTATTATATGTCCGGTCTTAAAAGAAATACTTTTAAGACTGGCTATTAAATATGTGCGGTCTTAAAACTTTTAGAGTTTTATATTTCAATTTTTCATTATTATGTTGGACCACAGAAAATATAAGTACGGCTATATGAGATTTCTCTATAAAGTAACTGAAATTTCAATTTTCTTAATAACATTTTAAAGACCGGTTGTTTTTTTGTCCCGACTAAATAATATATTTAAGACCAATGAAAAAATAATCCGCCGGTCCAACAAGTTCTTTATATTTACGGAACTACCACCGTTCATTCCTTTAAGACCGGGGCATCTATTCTCCGGTCTAATGAGGCGGTCTTAAAGCCTTTTTTTGCACTAGTGTTTATTGAAAATATCATTCTTGCTGATAGGCCTGGTTAGAAATTAGTGTGAATGTGTACAGACACTTAGCCATTAAGGACATGAGACATATTGGATCGATTGGTCAGTCAAGGCACATGCTTTGATTTTCATTGGCTATGATATAAGAATATAAAGCAAGTCGTCAGCATCAGGAAAAAAAGATTAAACGTTTGTAACCCTATGCCATGCATGATGTACAATGCTCAAAAAACCACTGAAAGATTTTGGATGTATTTAGAATCTAATTGACTCGTTGGAGTATTCACACGAAGCTGCGGCACCAATGTAGACTCCAATCATGTTACACAACAAATTCACCATAGAGAGGAAGAGAACCCATAGAGAAAAAACAGTAAGTTATAATGTAGGAAAGAGTAATCAATTTCTCTGAATGTATTGTACTCGTTCACAACTGAAACTTCTCATGCTTATATAGTATCCCACCTACCCCTTCCTCAACCAATATACCATTTTTTTAACAGACTTATTGTATCTGTTTAACATTACAAATCTGAATAACTGGGGACTATCACAGTTATATATACACTCAAGTTTTTCTATTATTTATATTTTGAGCCCAATGTTGTAAGCTTAGACTTTAATCCACCAGGTGTGTTGTCATGGTTCTTAATCTTACCAAATTTTAAAGAACACTTTTAGCTGATCTATGTATAGGAAGATGGGATCAGTTTGCTGACGATACGATGTGGCATCCAACATGTTACCTAAAGCCAAATCAAAGAAATATATTTATATACAAAAGGTCACAATATGTATTAGAAGTCCAAGTCACCACAGGACAAAATATACACGTGGACGTGGGGATTAAATTGCGCAATATTATGTATATATGTAGGTAAAGTATGTATGTATAGTTCCTTGTGGCACCCATCACAAGGTACCATACAGTCTGCCTTTTAATTAAGATTCCCTTTGATATTTCGAAATGTCAAATTTCACAAGCACAGATTTTGAATACCAATTTGTGTGGTGAAGATTGCTAGCAACTGTCAAGATCATGAATTGACGAGTGACCAAGTCCAATATAATCGTGTATTTCTTCGGGAAAGGAATCTTATGGCCTGTTTAGAGAGCGTTTGGTGAAAAAAAGATCAATGGAAACATCAGTAGATAAAAAGCCCAGTGGGAGGTGTTTGGGGTACCTTTTAGTCCACTGGGCTTCTGAAAAAAACCACATCAAAGTTGAAAAAAAAATGCGATGTGAGTTGGCGTAGATGGTAAGGGATCAGGGATTAGGCCCTTGAGTCGTGGGTTCGTCCCCTATCGTCGTTGGGACTCAGCTGGTAGGCGATCTCGTAAGTCCCCGAGTAAGTCTCATAGAGCCGGGAGTCTTGCACGACCTTGGTGAGGGACGTCTGAACCCACCAAAACTTTTTATAGCAAAAAAAAAAAAAAAAAAAAAAAAAAAAAAAAAAAAATTCTGAAAAAAAGCTCCATGGGTAGGTGGCTAATTTTTAGCTTTTTTTTTTTTTTTCCAATTTCCTTTTTCTTAAAAAAAAAACTACAGTACTTTTTTTTTTTTTTTACTGTAATTCTTTTCTTTTTCTTTTGTTTTCTTTTTAACAATTCATATATTTATTCTTTCCCTCTTTCTTTTAAAAACATAATTTGGGATTTATACTTCCAAAATTTAAATCCTTCCATGTAAATTCTTTATTTTTTTTTTTTCAATTTTAAATTTTTATCTTCAGTTATTATAATATATACAACTAATATTAATATAAGTAGTATTCAAGACAATTCATGCCATTTTTAGTCATTTTCCATCTCAACTGACTTTCCAACCTCTAACTCAAACAGATTTCCATTTTGAAAAAAACCACTTCTACCTTTGGTAATTCAAATATAAATCACATTTACAATCTAACTTTTTCTATCTTTCTTTATAAAATTCATATTAAAATAAGTCATTTCTCCCACTACTAACTCAAACGGGCTCATCTTTTTTCTTTTTTCTTTTTTTTCCCTGATTTTCTGAGTAAAACGACTTAGAGCATATATATTTGTACATGAAAAATTAAACAATGAAACACCGCAGGCGCGACTAGACTCACCGCGGTGAGAAGGGAAGTGAAAGCTAAAGTCGTGATCAGCAATGCAAAAGAAAATGATTGTGGCATAGATTTGCAGTAGATGGTGGAGCAAGTTGAGGGAACGATTTTTTCGTAAATAAAATAAGGGTGTTTTGAGTATTTTGTGTTTTTTTATTTTTGTATATATATTCATCATTTTCCTTTTAATTTTCCCTTATTTGCATTATAAATGTTCCCTATCAAACGGGCCCTAACTCTTTGTCAGCTATATGAAGTGGAGCTTTCTATTTTGCGTCTCTTCCTTTTTTTTTTTTTTTTTTTGATAAAAGTCTCTTCCTTTTTTTCCACACATAGACAATTTGTGCTTTGGAACATACATAGAGCCCAACTTGAGTCGTCGCGGGCCAAAAAAATATCATCGCTGGCTTTATATATAGAGGGACAGAAACAGAACTTAACTGAAGACATGCAATTGGAAAATACGGTGGACCAAAAGTTTCATCATTCTCTTCTATAATATAATCAAGTAAGAACTTTTAAGATATGAAATATTAGGGTTTTTTGTTTTTAAATTAATTTTTTTTGAAGAAAAAAGCATATTTGAAAATGTTTTCAGTCATGTATTTTGAAAGCAAAAATGTTAAAACTTGTTTTGAAAAACAGAAAATGTTAAAATTTGTTCTCTCTCTCTGTTTTTTTTTTTAAAAAATTTTTTTGTTAATTTTTAAAATATAAAATTAGAGAAGTGACAGAAAAGTGTATATTATTCATTAATGACAATCTCGCTCATATAGCAAACTATTCTTTCATCCTTCATTTCACCATTCATATATATTTTTCAAAACAAAGGTTCAAATAGTTTTCAAAATTTTTTATAATGTTGTTTTTAAAACTTGTTCTAAAATATTACTATATAAAATTGTTCGAAGACATAAAAATGAAAAATAGAATATAAAAAAAAAAAAAAACCTAAATGCTGCGTTTTTAATACTTTTTTTTTTGAAAAAATAAATTACTAAGCATGGTCCTTTCTTGGTTACATAGAAGGGCCCAAGCCCAAAATATACTTATAAAACACTACCAGGCTTTTGCCAATAAATAAAGCACATTAAACTTTGCTTTCATGGTAGCAATGAGCATAGAGCCGTCAAAACAGGTCAGGCCCATCGGGCCGACCCGTTAAGCCCCGGTCTTTAAAGCGGGACTTGAAAAATGGACGAGATATTTGAAATTAGCCGGAGGGCCGGCCACGATGGACCTCGGGCTTAAACATTAGCGACCACGGAGAGCCTCGGGCCGACCCACCGTAGGCCCTTTCCTTTGTGCCTTTTTCTTTTTTTCCTTTTTAAATTTATTAATATATATATATATTGTATTTGTTATAGAGTTATTTATCTATTTAACTACAAATTCATAATAACTATATTCTAATTTTATGATTTGATTTATTATTTGTTGCAAATAAAGATTATAGATGTGTTCATGATGCGGGAGAAGAATTTCATGATATTCTTACTCATGAGCGAGGAAGCTATTACTCAAAATGAAGAACAATCAAATGTCGTTAAAATTGATGATAGTGACGAAGATGGCGACAATAATAGTCATCGTGCTAATGTTGCTAAATGATATGCTTTTTAATGTTTTATGTGAGTTATTTGTGAACATGGTTTGCTTTTGATTATGAATTAGTGACTGTGCTTATTTATTGAATGATTCGTGTTGTAATTTACTAATTATATTTATATAAAAAAAAGTGGAGGAAAAATAATTAAAATTTGGAATAGTAATTTTCGAGCCGCTGAGCCTCGGCCTTAGGCCTGGTGCTCTAGGGCTGGGCTTTGAAAAACATGTGTTTTTCTTACTCCGGGCCCTGAAGGGCCGGCCTTGTTAGGCCCTGGCCCTTCACGGGCCAACCCTGGAGGGCCGAGCCGGCCCTGATTGACAGCTCTAAATGAGCATGGTCCTTTCTTGGTCTAACGAAAATGACTAATCTTATACAACTTGGTGAATAAAGATTTCAATATCAATTGAGAGAGGTATCTACATTTAGTGCCTAATATACCTCGAATGAGATTGCCTTTGATAAGAGATAACTATTCCTAGCCGATAAAATTTCCCTTCACGTTAAACAAATAGAGAAAGATGACATTAATCATATGAATTATTTTGATAATTCTGTTTACTAACTGATCTCATGTTGTTTGTGGAGCAGGGCTATTTGGTGATATTAAACTGGCCAACTTGGAAGTGTTGAATTTAGGCGATAATGAACTTACGGAAGTCCCATCTTTCAGTGTTAAATCTGTCTTTTAAATATTCTTTAAAATGGCATATGTTAATCATCTAATCATGTATATATATATATAAAAAAAAATTTATCTATTTTTTCAGAGAAAGATTACTTTTGGCTGTTTACCAATCTATATATTGTTGAAAAAATATATATATATATAATTAGTGTAAGTGATTTTTTTTTTGGTAAAACTGTGGTCCTCATAATTTGTCTCCTCCTTAATTAGTGTAAGTGATTTTTTTTGGTAAAACTGTCCCTCCTCCTCCTCTAGTTTCAAAATGTTCTAGTCTCGGGCCTCTTCTTCTTCTTCTTCTTCTTCTGGTTTCAAAATGTTCTAGTCGTCGTCGTCCTCCTCCTCCTCCTCCTCCTCCTTCTAATGGGCCTCTTCTTGGTTTCAAAATGTTCTAGTCGTCGTCCTCCTCCTCCTCCTCCTCCCCCCCTTCTTCTTCTTCTTCCTCCTCCTCCTCCTATAGTTTCAAAATGTTCTAGTCCTCTTCTTCTTCTTCTAATTGGCCTCCTCCTCCTACTCCTACTAATGAGCTTCTCCCCCCCCCCCTATAGTTTCAAAATGTTCTAGTCGTCCTAGTCTTCTTTTTCTTCTTCTTCTTCTTGTCCCTATACTTTAAAAATGTTTTCCTCCTCCTCCTCCTCTCCCCTATAGTTTCAAAATGTCACTAGTGCAAAAAAAGGCTTTAAAACTGCCTCATTTAGAGCGGATTATAGAGGATCCAGTCTAAAAAGTATGACCGGTGGCAATTTCGTAAATATAAGGAACTTTTTGAACCGCATTATAAAGGATCCAGTGTTAAAAGTATGACCGGTAGCAATTTCATAAATATATAGAATACTTTTAAGACCGGATTATAAAGGATCCATCTTAAAAGTATGACCGGTGGCAATTTTAAATGAAATATATAGAACATTTTTAAGACCTGGTTTATAAAGGATCCGGTCTTAAAAGTATACTTTTAAGACTGGTTTGTTTCAAACAACGAGTCTTAAAAGTGTTTTAAAAAAAAGTATGGCCGGTGGCAATTTCGTAAATATATAGAACACTTTTAAGACTTGGTTGTTCCAAAAAATAGGTCTTAAAAATACACTTTTAAGACCTTGGTAGTTTCAAACAACCGGTCTTAAAAGTGTAAAAAAAAAATGACCGGTGGAAATTTCGTAAAAATATAGAACACTTTTAAGGCCGGTTGTTTCAAAAATAGATCTTAAAAGTATACTTTTAAGACCGGTTGTTTCAAAAAAAAAAGGTCTTAGAAGTGTTTTAAAAAAAAGTATGACCGGTGGCAATTTCGTAAATATATAGAACACTTTTAAGAACGGTTGTTTCAAAAATAGATCTTAAAAGTATACTTTTAAGACCGGTTGTTTCAAAAAAATAGGTCTTAAAAGTGTTTTAAAAAAAAAAAGTATGACCGGTGGTAATTTCGTAAATATATAGAACACTTTTAAGACCGGTTGTTTCAAAAAATAGGTTTTAAAAGTATACTTTTAAGACCGGTTGTTTCAAAAATATAGCTCTTAAAAGTGTTTTAAAAAAAAGTATGACCGGTGACAATTTCGTAAATATATAGAACACTTTTAAGACCGGTTGTTTCAAAAAATAAGTCTTAAAAATATACTTTTAAGACCGCTTTTTTTTTTTTTTTCAAAAGACCGGTCTTAAAAGTGTTAACAAAAAAAGAAACTAAATTTGCTACACCTGTTGTAACATCCCCAATTTTCATGTAAATTAATTATTGGAATATGAGAATTTCTCACAAGTAGTAGTAGTCAATGATATATTTATTTTGCAACAGGATAAATTAATTATTGGGGGAAAATAATATGGAATTATTCGAAAAGGTGGCTATTAAATTTGGTTATAGATGAATTGAGATGGTAATGTCAAGAAGGCAAAAATATATTTTTCCTCAATATTCTTATATTTTCTATCCAATAAAAGGAGGGGAAATTTTTTATGAAAAAAAAAAAATTAGTGGAGTTTTAATATAAGTCTAAATTGCCTTTGAAAGGTGGACATTAGATGAAACTTAATTAATTAAGAGGAAAAGCTGTGCACAAATAAGGCATGGAAGAAGCCGGACATGTTGTATGAGTAAGGGAAACAATACACAATACATTATTATACTCCTTCAGAAATTCATGGACGTATGGATGAAGTATAAGAGAATGAAATATATAAATAATAATTCCTACTCCTTTAAAACCGTCATACCAAGGAGGAAATGGGATATGTTGGATAAGATAATGCCATATTAATTAAAAAAAGTAGTGGCCACGTGGAGAAAACAAGAAAACACCCAGAAATATTTTCTTCACTATTTCCCAAACGAAAGGAAGAATCAAAAGGGAATAAATAAATCAAAAATAAAAATAAAAAATTAAATTAATTACTTGCTGCTCCTACAAAACCGCAGAGTGAAAGAATTGAATTGATGGATTGGAAATACAAAAAAATATAATAATGATAAGTGTTACTTCCGATGTGTCAGGCGTGAGGAGCAAAAGGGGCTAATAAAAATAATACCTATTACTTTCTACTCCCTTATTTCCATCGGCTGAGAGGAGGAGTAAGGTGAGTGATGAGACAATTTGGAATTAATGAAGAAAGAGAAGTGGAGGCGCACATTGGTTAAGGCAGAGGATAAATTTTTTTCCCAACGTTCCTGCCGCAAACCGAGGGAAAGAAAAGATTTTTTTAAAAAGAGAGAGAGAGAGAGAAAGAGTGTAAAACAAAGAAAAGAAAGGAAGTGATTATTTCTCCTATATTTCCTGGTCATCCGGACGTGCACAATCAAAGGATCAGAGGAGCACGAAAATTTCCATTCCAACGCCCCTTTAAGTCGGTTCTACAAGATTAAAGGGGATGAGGCGAAATTTTCTTAGATCTTTCTAGAGAATTGGAGAGTGTTCAAAAGACAAGTTGAGTCTAGAATAATCCTTGAGGAATTATTTAAGGAACTCACCTCCTCCCTTTGAGGTTGCTGTACGAGTTCAAGAAGGAGAGAAGGAGGAGATTAAAAATCAACAAGACACAAGCAAGCCAAGCAGAAACGTGCAAGAGGGAGGTAAGGTTTTGGGTTCTTATTCCACCTTTTTTCTACATACTCTCATGTAAACTAAGGCCTTAAGGAAAATCTGTCATGATAAGTTGAAGGTTGAGGCTGAAAAGGAGGAAGAAATATCTCTAAGGATCAAAGTCTCAAGTCAGTAGAAGACCAAGATCAAGTAAGTAACAGCTCTAACTACTTTATGACCTTATAGTTCCTAAGTTGGAAACATCTGTTCCTTGAGTATATAAACGTGGTTGGGTCTGACTAGCTGATAAAATGGGTGAATAGAGAACAAAACCTGAAATTTACGGTCTAGGAAGAAATATTGGTATGGTATAATAAAAGTTGGTGGTTAAAAATGGAAGATTGATTACGCAATGTAGAGTACGGGTGGGCGTGGGCAGGGCTGGGCAGGGCGAGACCCCTGCCCGATGCCCAGCCCGAAGTATGAATGGGCTGCATTTTGCAGCCCGATGCCCAGCCCGGTAAAAACCCTAACCATTTTCGGGCTGGGCAAAGGTGGGCAGGCGAGGCGGGCCTCCACTGCCCAAGTAGTAACTCCTTACTCTAGAGATCATGCACGGAGGCTTAGAAAATCAAAAAATTGCAGAATTGAAAAATAAGTCAAGAATTCAAATGAAAAATCTAGTTAATTCAGGAATTTCAATTCCAATTTATCTATGAAATGTACTTTGAAGTCTAATCCATCAGCCAAACAGATTGACAGAAATGTACTTTGATCCATGAACCAAATAAGTAAAACCAGACTTGATGCTATCACCAAAACATAAATGATGCCATCGATAAAATCGATTCAACTTGAGTCTGAAACTTAAGACACTATCATATGTCTTAATAAAATATCCATACTTTAATAATTTAACAATATCCATAATTTATTATAAATAAGGAAGCGAAATGAAGTCCAAGTGGTTTGCATCAATATCCCAAAAGTTGATTGCCCAGCTGAAGCATCTGGAAAAAAATAAAAACCAACTATAATTTAATATATCACAAAGTGAAGAAGAAAGGAAGAAATTTACTTGTAAATTTTAAAGGTTGCAACTTACCTATAACTCATACTTGCTGAATTCACCTTCAATCACCACTTCTCAAGCATCCTCCCCTCCAAGTGTAGCATCTAGGAAAAACAATGAAAGAACAATTACATTAAAAAAATTATGAAGTAATGTGTGTGTACAAATTCTTGAGCATTAAAATAAGAGTTTACTTGCAAGTTGAATGACATTTTCTGTCTCATCAAAATTATCAAACTCGCGAAGCTTGTCAACAATTTCGAGATAGATTGCCCGACTTGTAGCCAATTTTGGCTACAAATGAGTGCTGTCATTTTAGGAGATAAAGAGCTCCTATAATGATCAACCACACGTCCTCCCATGCTAAATGCGGACTCGGAAGCTCTTTGTAGAAACCGCATAGCCAATACATCTCGTGCCATGTGGGAGAGAATTTTATATTTTTCAAATTAGCTTTCCACCAAGACAATATTTCAAACTCGGGCCGAGAAGGGATTTCATCTCTTAAATTAGTTGCAATATACCTATCTAACTCGGTTTGAGGATCGTCGAGGTTTTAATTTTCATAGATTCTAACCACATATGACCCGGATCCTCTTCATCATCATCATCATCATCAAAAGAAGGTAATGAAGTTACACCTGCTGTACTTGTGGAGACAATCCTTGATTCAATGGAAACCCCAGCAGAGTACTCATCAAACAACCGAAACAAGCAATCTTTGACCTTTTCTTTCATAATTGAGCAAACTTCAGGGTCAACGTAAAGAACATCAAACATATGATTCACATAGGCTAGTTTATATCGAGGATCTAAAATTACGACCACAAATAGCAATGGATTCATATTAGTTGCTTGACCCCAATACTTGTCAAATTTCACTTGCATGCTATTGCTCATCTCTCCCAAGAAGTTATTAGCATTATTCACTATATTCTTCCGCAACATTTTCTGAACACGAGCAATCTGGTGGAAACATTCATTTGATGTTACAGAAAGGGAACTTGAAAATTTCAATGTAATGTCATAAAATACCTTCAAGAATTTGATGAAGACTCGACCATTATCCCAATCATTAGTAATTGGACCATAGAAAGAATCACGGCTAGAACTACTAGAGGCATCACGCTCACGCCTAGAGCTCGAGCTAAAGAATGAAATATAATCGCATCTTCATCACGCATACGGTCAAATACTTTTTGAAACTTCATGGCAGCTTCCAACATTAGGTATGTTGAATTCCATCGAGTGCTTACATCAAGGCAAACAAGGCTTTTTGTGTCTATTTTCTCGATTCGCCCAAGTTTTGAATTTTAGAAATCGTGAAGGAGAAGAACGAACATATCTAACAGCGTTTCGGATTGCTTCAAAACTATCTTTCATTTCTTTAATACCTTCATTGACAACCAAATTAAGGACATGTGCACAACACCTTAATTGTAGATAATCACCTTGACAAACTAAGCCCTTCCAACTCCTCAACCTCCTCTTAAGATATCCCAAAGCTGAGTCATTGGCCGAGGCATTGTCCACATGAGGGTGAACACCTTCTCAATCCCCCAATCCAACAAGCATTGCTCAATGGTCTTCCACTATAGTATCGCCTCTATGATTTTCAATCATAACAAAATTCAGAATTCTCTTGTGCGATTCCATTCATCATCTATAAAATGTCTTTGTTAAACACATGTAGTTGAAATTTTGGCTCGATGTCCAAAGTCGTGGTGAGACAAACACGTTTAGCACTTTGCTTCAAGAATTTCTTTAATACCTTAACTTCTCCAACATATAACTGCCACACATCCCTTCCAATTGTTCTTCTTGAAGGGATTGGAAAGCGAGGTTCGAACACGTTTAACAATTTCTTGAAGACAGGCTTCTCCACAATTCTAAATGGCTGCTCGGCACATACAATGAATTCTGCTAAAACTCTTCTGCATTGCTTCTCATCATATTTATGTGGGACTAAAGATTTTCCTTGCCCACTCGTCCCACCTGATAAAAGATTCAACATAGCTTGCCTTTTATCTTTAGTAGCCTTGTTTGGGTCCTTCGGACACTTTCGAATATGCCTTAACATAGAGTTTGTTCCATGGCGATTTGGATCAGCTTTATATTTGGCATGGCAATGCTTACAAGCTACAAAGTGCTCCCCATTAGTTTGTTCTATTGGCAACTTGATGAAGTATTCCCACACCTCTGATGTGTGCCTGGGTTCTCTCTCTTTTCTCTTTGTACCCCTATCTTCAACTTTTGTTATCGTGTGACGGTTACATCACGGTTGTGTAGGACCATGAGAAGGAGGAGGGAGGGGGAGGGAGGGGAGGGGAGGAGGGCAGATCGAGGGGTAGAGTAGAGGAGCGAGGGCTAGGGGTAAGGATAGGAGCGGCGGGAGGGTAGATTGAGTGGTAGGTGGAGGAGCAATAGGGCTAGGGGTAAGGGTAGGGGTAATAGGACTTTCACTAGGACCATTACGGTTAGGACTTGATATTTGAATAGTTCCTGTAGGAGTTGGTGTTTCCATAGGGGTTGAAGCACCTTTAGACATTCCTTCAAGGGAAGGTGATGAATTAGAAGCTTGGTTGTCCATTAAACCTGTAATTAAATGATAAATTGTTAAAATAATAAAAATAATTATATTTCAAATAGCATATATGTATAAAGTAATAAACACAATGTAATTAATTAAATTAATTACAATAACAAACAAAGCTTCGCAATTGAAATGTAATTAAAACTTCAGAAGTTTATAATTTTGAAATAATTATGTCTCGATTAAAAAAAAAAACAATAAATGTCTTTATAAAACGGAATAGCACGTAAATAGTGTAGGAAAATACATGAGGCAGAGATAGGAAAATACATGTAAATAATTAGTAGAACTAAACAATACATGAGGCATGAAAATTTTAAGAACGAAACGGCATAGCGGAGATAGTACACAAGAATGTCTTTATATATATATATATATATATATCACAGCTATTGTGATAAAGAAATATAGACAGTAAATGGCATAGCAGCAGATAGTGTAGGTCAGTATCTGGCTGTTCTCAAGGTTGATGTTGGTGAGTATGAAATAAAACCTGCTGTTCTTGGTACATCCAAGGAAATACATGTTGGTCAGAGCTGCTTTGCTATTGGGAATCCTTATGGATATGAGAACACTCTGACAACCGGGGTCATTAGTGGTTTAGGTCGTGAGATTCTTGCACCGAATGGGGGAGCTATTAAAGGAGCTATTCAAACGATGCGGCTAGTAGTATTAACGCGGGAATTGGGTGGACTATTGATTGATTCATACGGGCATGTTATTGGAGTAAACACAGCAACATTCACTAGAACGGTATGAACAATATTTCCAAATTAATCCTTTTAAAAGAATATACTTCCACAAGAACACAAAGAAAAAACGAGCGGTTTACCAATATCATTCATTGGCTTGACAAATTACAAAAGCAGATAGTGTAGGACTTTTACCAGATAGTGCAAGAAACAACATACTATAAGAAATTTAATATGGGAGAGATATAGCAACCGTAAACAGCAAAAGAAATAGGCATAAGGGAGAAGAAGAAACCTGAAACAAGAGTAGCTAAGAGCCGAGCGAGACAAACGAGAGATCGATTGAGACGTGAGAGTCGGAGATGAGACAAGGGAGAGTATCGAGACCCCGAGACGAGAGATTGAGACGACAAAGAGAATGAAACTGATCGGCTAGGACAAATTTTTTTCATCGATGACACTTTTGGAAATTTAGTAGATCGTGGGGGTGGAGGAGCCGTCCATTATGGCATTATATCGAACGAAATTGATGATGAGGAGCGGGAATTGAATTTGCATTAAAGACTATTTATTTAATATAAAATCATATATTTAAGTAAATGAAAAAAAAAAAAAATTCCGGGCGCGGGCCAATTGGGCGGGGCAAGACCCCTTGCCCGATGCCCAGCCCAGCCCGGTTATTAGCCCTGCCCAAAACTGCCCAAACTTTTTTCGGGCCTCTTTTTTAGGGCCGGGCTGGGCAATTTTTTGTTGGGCGTGGGCGGGCATACCGGGCAATTGGGCATCATGCTCACCCCTAATGTAGAGGAAGAATTTCAGCTAGCCTCCTAAACACCATGATCGATTCGTTCTTGGTAATGTTGATGTGTTTAAAATGATTATTTGTATAGGAGCAAGCTTGGATCATATTTTTTAGAATCAAGAATAAGAGTTTCGGAAATGTTGAAAAAGGGTTTTGGAGTTTTGAAGAATTGAGAAAGGCTTATTTTGAGTCATCAAATAAATGTCTTTAAGAACGAGTTATTTATATTTATTTTCGATTATTTTAGGGTCACTTTGATTTTTGTGCACCTTAGAAAATTTTCAGACACTTATAGACAACTACCAGATAGTAACATTAATCCTCATATGTCTTGTGTTGCCTTGTATGTTTGTTTTTCCATGATTGTGGACCCGTGTCTCCTGAAAAGGGACATGCGTTTGTGTGCATTCAGTGTGTGCATTCATGTGTTTTTCCTAGCGCTGTGGATCCGGGGCTCGCTTTGTTGGGCAGTCCTGTGTTTGTTCTAGGACATGTAATCCTTCCGCAGTTAACACAGTATACTTGGTATGTTGCATTTGTGTTATTCTGCGCGTTTGTTACTGAATGCTCTTTTTGATGTTTTCCTAATTATGGTTACATACATACACTTGTTTATGCATTACATATGAGATTAATGGTTACTCGGGATCCATTTATGAATCCCGCATTTTTGTAGAGCCACCTGGAAGTTCCTTGAGGGCAAATTTTGGAGATAATGGTAAGACTGCTGGGCAAGAGTAGATGGAGTCGTTGGTGGCGGTGGAAGACTATTTTGTTATTTATTTTGAAAATGGATGACTGTATATTATTTTGCCCCTTTTGGCATTGTTGGATGACTGTATGTCTAACCCTTTGGGGATTATATTTTGTTACTCACTTTTAATTATACCAAGTATTGTCCAAATCCAACCGGAATGCTCGCCACGATAAAACTCTGATGCATGTTAATAAATAGTAATTAAACGATATATGGTAATTATTAAAAGGAATCCCTCTATCTCCACCCGGAAGATGCAGGGCCTAGTAGGGTGTTACACCTGTTAAGTCCGAGAGTCTGCTTTGTCTTCTTGGTGATATAACTTTTACTTAGTTATAGATTCAACGAATGTCCTAAGAGCCTCATGAATCAAATCCTCAGCAAGAATGTCATCCTCTTCCTCTAACCTACTCGCAATCTTCGTAAGTCATTCCAAGAACCACACAATCAAATCCTTAGCAACGTTGGCGGTGAGATGCTTCGAGGGTTTTGTGATGGCGTCGACTCCAATCCTCAACAGCGTACTACTTGAGGATTACGGGACGACGCGGCTCCTTCCTCTTCGATCTATGACTCCTCCCACGCCTCCTTCACACAGATCTGGCTTAAAATCAAACCCAGATCTCTTCTTGCGTAAGTCTGTTTTATTCCTACCTTGGATCTGCTCTCGCTCAAATCTGACTTCGATTTTGGTTGCTTGAAGTTTTGCTAGCATTGATAAGAGGATTTTGCTCGATTTAGTTGCTTTAAGCTTGTATTTTTGTAGATCCGATTTCAATTTCACCTCGATTTTATATTGATTTAAATTTGATTTCCATAGTGAATGATTTTTGTTTCTTGTTTCTTGTTATTTTTTCTTATTTTTGGACCTTGTAATCATCTTTTTTATTTTTCTTGTTGTTGTTGCTTCCAATCTTCTTTTGGTTCTTTGTCGGCGATGACGTAGGGACATTCAAAATGTTGTCGATCGATGATTTGGGACCGATTGTTTCATTTGGGGTTTTTTTTTAAAAAAAAAAAATTCTGAAACATTTTTAAGACTGGACATTTGGGACCATATTTTTAATACCGCCCGAACGCAGACCGGGTTCAGATCCGGCTTACGAGGTGTTTTTTGTCCGGTCTTAAAAGGCTTTTTGTACTAGTGTGTTCTAGTCATTCTAGTCTTCTCCTTCTTCTTCTTCTTTTTTTTGTCCCCTGTCGTTCTAGTCTTCTTCTTCCTCCCCTATAGTTTCAATATAGTTTCAAAATGTTCTAGTCGTTCTAGTCTTCTCCTTCTTCTTCTTCTTTTTTTTTGTCCCTGCGTTCTAGTCTTCTGTCTTCTTCTTTCAATATAGTTTCAAAGTGTTCTAGTCATTCTAGTCTTCTCCTTCTTCTTCTTCTTTTTTTTTTTTTGTCCCTATCGTTCTAGTCTTCTTCTTCTTGTTGTTTCAAAATGTTCTAGTCGTTGTCTTCTCCTTCTTCTTCTTCTTCTTTTTCTTAGTCATTGTCTTCTCCTTCTCCTTCTTCTTTTTTTGTCCCTGTCGTTCTAGTCTTCTTCTTCTCCTTGTTGTTTCAAAATGTTCTAGTCGTTGTCTTCTTCTTCTTGTTTCAAAATGTTCTAGTCGTTGTCTTCTCCTTCTTCTTCTTCTTCTTTTTGTCCCTGTCGTTCTAGTCTTCTTCTTCTTCTTCTTCTTGTTTCAAAATGTTCTAGTCGTTCTAGTCTTCTCCTTCTTCTTCTTCTTCTTCTTGTTTCAAAATGTTCTAGTCCTTGTCTTCTCCTTCTTCTTTTTTTTTTTTTGTCCCTGTCGTTCTAGCCTTCTTCTTCTTCTTGTTTCAAAATGTTCTAGTCGTTCTAGCCTTCTCCTTCTTCTTCTTCTTTTTTGTCCTGTCGTTCTAGTCTTCTTCTTCTTCCAAATGTTCTAGTCATAACGCTAGTTAAGGAAAAAGCTTCACCCGAGAGCTTTTTCCAAAAAAGCTCTCGACTTTTTGACATGGGCTGCCACTTCTACTACCATCGATCCAAACACAAATCATTATCTATAACCTCGACGTTTTTCCTACCGAGTTTGTTTTAAAGTCAGATAGTTTTTAAGCCACCGCTCCTATTGCCAACTGAAACAAGCCCATTATGAGTCTTGTAACTTATGTGGATAAGTGATAAAATTAATTTTTTTTTTTTTTTTTTTTAAAAAAGAAGGAATCACGGAAGAATGCCATCGCGCACACTTCCACTATTCATCATCTTCTTCATCAAGAGAGATTGAACTCCACCAGCATCCCAAACAGCTTCCTGCAAGACATCATTTGCGTTCATTGAATATGAATATCATATTGAATTGTACTTCCAGTTGTGAAATTACTCACTTATTCAAACGATAACTATTAGTACCAAACATTATATTTATTTATTTATTATTATTATTTTTTTTTTTTTGCAGTAACGTCTCTATCTTCGCTCACCCAGCTGTTACTAGCCCGGAACAAACTGTCTGCATTACTGCCACAACAAGGTACGTATAAATAATTTTCGGTATATTTATTGCATCTGGAGTGAAAAAAAAAAAAAAAATGCATTAATCGAGTATTCGGCCAATTATCCATTAATTTTCTGAATATTTCATTGATGAAAATATTTATTTACAATCTATCGCATGTTTTGTTCATGCAGTTCTTAGCTTTAAATGCGGTCTAGATAATAGTTAACAAAATAATAATAAGATCAAGCTGTATTGACACAACATGTATTATAAGTTTCATTTTCATTGATGGGCTAAATAAGGATAATAAAAGAAAATAGGTTTAAAGTGCCTCCTACATCCTAAAGTATTTTTTCAAGGTCGTCCATTACTCTCAAGTATTTTTTGTATAATTTTGCAGGTAACAATTTAGATGATCTTGGGTATAAGATACATCTAAACAAAATACTTCTGGGCGTTGAGTGCAATCTCAAAATACTTTAGAATATTGGATGCACCTTAACTCAAGAAAAAAATAGAAATATTGAATATTAATTTTAGAATAGCATAATTATATTATAATTATTATATTTAATATTGAATTCTATTTTATTTAATTCTATGTTTGCTATTTATTTATTTATAGTTATATATTTATTTATTACTAATTATAATAATAATAATAAATGATAAAAAAATTTAAAGCTTTCATTTAATTTGGAGTCGAAGGAAAGAGAGCATGGAGCAATTTTTCTTTTTTCTCTATGATTCTATATAGTTATTTATTTATTTTAAATGCTTAGTGATCCGCATTTAAATATATCCTATACTATTTATGTAACACCCGAAATTTCATACTTCAAAATGTGTCGGTTGACACTTAGTTTTATAAAAATCCACGAGTTTGAGGTGCTACCACTCAGTAATGCGGAAACGGAGAGCATGCGCTAATGTTTGGACGATGAGTAATCGATACAAAATGCCCAGGCATATGCTTGATGCCCGACATATCTTCGATATATTAAGAATTTCCCGAAGGAATATTCATGTGATACAACAATACTGAGCATTGTATAATTACAAATCTTTATACAATCTTCAACCAAGCCGTAGCTAGACTTGGGGCAATGAACCTAACTCAGTTAATCAAAGAATTTGGCCAGGCTGGTGTCTAGTGGAAGTCTCCCCGAATTCATGGTGACTCACTAACTGAACCACATAGACGAACCCTTTCTAGACACCAAATGATTTGAAGTAACCTTATTAGATTCATGCCAGAAGGTAGGCTCTGTTAAACTTCTTCCGGCATTTGCTTTGGCCTAGGTGCCTCTTCACGGCTCCTCCCTTCGATGCCTTTTCATGGCTCCATCTACCCGGTGCCTTCTCGATCCTGGTTCCTTTCCCGAACCTTAGACAAATCTGGTCTAATACCCATCGAGACCTCGAGTGCGGATTAACCTCATGTGAAAAGTATAAGCGGTATATGTATGACAGATGTTCATTTCATTACAAAGCATTAACCAATACATAGCACCTGACATGAAAGGTTACAACGGTACATAAGCACACGGAAGATGTAATGTTAACACAACAACAAGATACATAGCACACAACACATGTAAAGTTTGCAACGTTTGCACTAACCAATTGCCACGGCGGCTCCTCGTGTCCTCGGCGCTAGGAAAACTCAACGGCATTATCAAGACTATAACCCGTATAAAGTGAATGTATATAAACAGTGACCTAAGTCACGGTGCATGACCCAAGACCTAGTCTTGCCCATCACTCTATGAATCATTCCATCACATACATGCATACAAGACACACCAAAGTTAAAGTTACTAGTACAAGAACGTACCTTCCTTCTGCGTAGTTAGCAATATGCCCGACCTTTGAATCCAGCCTCGGACTTCCCAGATATCCTAACATATCACCATATCACTTAGAATAATATCATAAGATATATTTCCACCTCTATTTACTTCTCTACCCTTGGTGTAACATCTCATTTTCAAAAGCATTATATATATTTTTTTCAATCAGAGTAGAGCATTGGAGCGATTGAGTAACTAATATTTATATTCAAAATGCCGTAAGTCTGGCTGATTACAGTAGCGGTACGTTATACAGAGTATTTTCAAAAGTAAATAACAAAAGAAGAAAGTCTTCGGCAGTCCCTATGCGTGCGCTTGCCTTTCTCCTCGATCCTCGGTCCTCCTAACCACGACGCTATGTTAAAGAGCCGAGGTTCAATGCCCATTGAACCTCGTGTAATGGTTAACCTCATGTTTATATATACAACATAGATAGTATATGAGCATACAAACAAGCTTATCCCAACAGCACACACGCCCACAGCGGATATGTCACACTTAGCATACGTTTCGCACCTAGCAATCATCGTTTCGCACCCTAGCATTTCGCACCAAGCATTTCGTACCTAGCAAATGTATCCCAACACCCAAAGCATAATAACAAGACATTGAACATACCACAGAGCTATCAACTACCTCACATAAACATACCATACACATAGCACATGTACGCATACAATAAACATCGAGTTAGTGTTACGATGCGAACGTACCTTCGTTGACGGAAAATGATACTTTTTGATAGCGGTACAACAGCGGTATGTGATTACAGATATCCTATAAGGATAATAACGTTTCTAATCAATGGTCAACATTATACCAGACATTCTAGTCCCAAATTACCATTTTACCCCTGACTCCCTTAATCGGCGGAATTTCGCCAGAGCTTCGTTTCTTTGACTCTAATCTTCCAAAATTTTGCCATATCTCTTTCTCCAACATAATTTTCGAAATACATATCATATTTAACCCTAAAACATGATATTAAAATAATACTTGGAAGATTAAAGATCAAACTAACATTTTTACTATAACTACCGAAAAACTACGAAAAGCTTAAGACTAAAGACCAAGAAATTACCCAAAGCACTTCGCTACTCCTTTTCCGAGCTCCTCCTTGCTCTCACTTCTCTCTAACCTCTCTCTACGATTCCTTTGTGAATTGGTGAGTTTGAAGAATGTGAAAGGCTATTTATAGCAAAGCCAAAGGATCTCATCCCTTGGATCAACCTTTCGCGTCAAATTTAGGATGATGATGAAGATGTGGCCTTATGAACATCACTCATTTTCCTCTTCTCTACCACAAAAAATGTCCCCTTACTTTATGCATTTATTCGATAAAATCCTCACGATCGGTTCTAATCACGTAATCTTAAAAATCTCAAAAAGTCCTTAGCAACTCACTTGAAGATCTAATCTTCCTCTTTAAGAATATTTGGGTTAACTAAATTTTTGATCCCATTCGGGGTATTTCAGAACTTTTGAACATTTTCGGATAACCGCGCTCGATTCTGAAATTACTTTGGGTAACATCAACTTCTCGACAAAAATTCACTTTGATTCATAATATGTCCAGGTTGTTTTCTACTTAGTTCAAGGATTTCAAGTTATGATTTATTTTCCATTGGTTCTCACTTTTCTTATCTGCCTTTGTTTACAAAATATCTTTTCATCTGATCCCTTATTCGCCCCATTCACGGAAATGACTTCCTGCTAATACCAACTTCTGACAAAAATTCACTTGTTTGTAATGTGTCCTGACCTAAGAAACCTAGTTCACGGTTTTCTAGGTAGGATTTAATTTCTATCCGGTTCCCTTTATCCTACTTTTGTTCTTCTATAAATATCTTAATTATATTATTATTTAATTAACAAAATATCATGATATTATTTTTGAAAAACCCACAACCCTTTTCACACTCAAATTTCGGTTTTCTTCCCTTTATTATTTTTTTTCCCTTTAATTTATCTAAATTAGCTAGAAGCTTAATTAGAGCCTTAATCCCATGATTAGCAATCTTTTAGGATTTAGGGTTTTCATGTTCTTAATCTCACCAATTTTTTTCTTAATCTTTTCTAATTGATTTGCAAGCATACTTTATGCTAATATTAGTCATAAACACTTAATTAAAGGATTTTCCATAATCTACCTTAAATATTCTCTTGTTCGTGCTTAAACAATTAGCCATTAATTACTTAACTAATCACTTTCTAATTGTTAATAATTTTCTTAATTAGGATTAATCATTTTCTCACAACTATTTCATCGTTTGGTATTTTATGTCCCACATATCATATTAAAAATCATGGGGCAACTTATGCTCCCCAAAATTATATTTAATTTTGCCTCATTATTTTCCAAGGAAATAATCCCAAAATTCCTAAAATTAGAGACAACATACTTTCTAATTTTCAATAAATATTTTATTGCCTCTTGGATTTATCATAATATTTTCGAGTATTTCATGGCCCATAATTGCATTTAGGGATTTTGACACTTTAATCCCTCTAATTTCATGAGAAATTTCCCTAGACAATAGAATAAATATCCTACAAGGTTTTAAAACCACATATTCATCTATTTCCAAATAGGTATTATTTTCTAAAATATAATATTTCAGATAGATAATTATCCGGTATTACACTTGGTGGATTTGTTATTTACAATTTTGCCCTTACATTTATTTAAAAACGATGCAGTATTTTCTGGGCAGATTTTGCAGCAACTTTAGAAAATCATAATTAATTCTTGAAAACTCGAAATGAGGTTATTTAAAATTTCTCATGACCTTTGACATGTCTATTTTGAAGGAAAAATAGTCTAAGGACCTATAACATCAAGAATCATTCCCAGTTTAATGTTTTCTCAATGCTGCCCAGATTTTTTTTCCAGAAAATGTAGCCCAGATGCCAGAATTTTTATCTCCTTCTACAGACCTCTAATTGATACATAATTTATATCAATGGAAAGATATACATGTATACTATAACCATGAATTATTTCATAATTTGTGAAGATATATTTACATATACAATAATGCCCTCTAACTGACTGACTCCAACAGCCCAGCAAAACCCCACAATTCCTATCTTACTCTAACTTGTTTTATTAATCCTAAAAGTCACTTCCCAACATGTTCCCACCTTGTTAGGCATCTTTCGATGCAATAAGGCCTGAAAACAATTATGAGAAATTACTTTGCCTATTTCCTAGATTAAACTAACATTTATGCTAAGAACTATAGAACTAAAGACTAGAAACTAAAAACTAAAGACAAGCTTACCTCTTGAAGCCTCTTCCTTGCTTCCTCCTTCTTGCTTCTACTCTATTAAAAATCAACTCTTGGAGTTTGATTTGGTGTGAAGAATGAGGAGAGGCAAGACCTCTATTTATAGGGAAAATCTCAAGGTTAAAATGGTAATCTCAAGCCCAATGTGGGCCCCACCATTTGCCTCTTCCTTAATCTTAACCATTAGATCTAAACTTCATCAAGAAGTTGTAATCCTTACCCTTCACTATAAAGCATGTGCTCTTGTGATGTCATCTTGATGACATAATCAAGGCTTAGATGTCATTGTTGATTAATTAACAAAGTTTAATTAACTCTTAATTGTATTTGTTAACTAACCATGGAAACTAGTGCTTAATTAAATCAAGCTTTATGCACCTTAATCTTTACTTATTTCCATTTGTCTTTTATCAACTTGAAGACATATGCTACTAATCTTTATTTAGTGTAAGCTTAATTATCAATTATCAATTAGCATTTGCTAATGTGTTCTAATTTAATTAAGTGTCTTCATAACCCTTTATTAACTCTTTTGGTTATAAATTATCTATTTATGTGCTATTTATTCCATGTGATTTATTGTCACATTTTATAGGCCCTATTATGTAGTCTCATAATTAACCATTGGTTAATTAATTCCAAAGTGAAATTTACACAAAAATATAATCAATAGATTATAATTCTTTGAGACACATATTCACCTTTGTATTTTAGTAATTATTTTCCAAAATACAATGTTTATGAAAATTAGGGTATTACAATTTACATACATTTTTTAGTGCAATATTCATTCTTTTATTAATTTAAATACATTTATTGCTATCACTTTAATTTTTATATTGTTTTATTGAATGACTGATTAAATGAAATTTAAAAGGAAAGATGGTATTTCGTAGGAGGCTTGTGCAATTTGAAGAATCTTCTAGCATTGGATCTTTTCGAAATGAATTAAAAGGGGAATTTCCTGTGTGCCTTACCAATTTGACGTCTCTACATAGCCTTCATCTTTATAGAAATTTTGAACCTTTCCTTCCTCACTCTTTCATACTTTGAGGTCTCTTGAAGCAATTGTAGTAATCGATGACTGTTTCATTGGCTCTTTCTCACTCTCTTTGTTTGCCAACCACTCCAACCTCAAAATCTTGGCCATTAAATGTTCTAACGCCAATCTCAAGCTTGAAAGTGAGAATCCCCCATTTATCCCTTCCTTCCTGTTGAGTTTTTTCGGTCATCAACAATTGCACTCTGAATGAGGCCAACAATAACAAAATGCCTACCTTTCTTCTTGATCAATATGACTTGCTATTTCTATCCCTTAGCCAGATGAACATTTCAGGAATCTTTCCATCCTGGCTTTTGACAAATAACACAAAATTAAATGTTATCGGCTTGAGTCACAACTTGTTCATTGGTTCCCTTGAACTCAATTCCACCCTGAATTTGCTTCAAATGCAATATTTTCATATTTCCTCTAACCCCATCAGAAATGAAATTCCTTCTCATATTGGCTCCATTTCCCCCAACTTTTGTTTTCTCTTGATATGTCGTCAACATCATCGCAAGGTTGCATTCCAGCTTCAATAGGTGAAAAAATTGTGTGATCTTAATTTGTCATATAATAATTTATCTGGTTACTTGCCAGAAAAATTTGGTCAGGGTATCAATGCATTGAGGGTTTTGAAGCTTTCAAAAAACAACTTGGGTGGTCCATGTTTGCCCATCAGATAAAATTTCACATATTTTTTGTTTATGGAACTCAGCAACAATAACTTCAAAGGAAAAATTTCAAGGTTGGGTCATCAATAATACTGAATTAGGAATGTTGGATATAAGTTCCAACCAACTAAAATACCTAGTTGGATTGGAAATTTTCAACATTTGAGTTACCTCATTTTGTCCAATAATTCTTTAACAGGTTCACTACCGGAAAGTTTTTGCAACTTGACGAAGCTTACATATCTTGACCTTTCTCAAAATAAATTCAATGGCTCTTTACCAAACTGTCTTAATATACCATTGCTGAAGTACTTGCATTTGCAGAGAAACCATTTCATGGGACCTCTGCCTTCTACATTAGCCAATGCCCCCTTATTGACTTTGGATCTCTTACTCACTCCATACAATTCCGCCTCCTAAATTCATTGGAGCCATCAAATTGCATAACATCCAACTCCCTCTAGCTAAAACAAAGCTGTTCAAAAACATGGGAGTAAGGAAAACCTAATAAATTTCACTTTCATTTTTTTTTTAAACATTATAGAGACCTCTTGTCTTGTCTTTAAGAATGCGTTAATCATTTCAAGACATCTTTATCATATGTTTGAACATCAAAACAGTGGGCAATTTAATCTCAATCCTCCAAAAACCACTTTAAATTAATTATGCTCAAGCAAAAACTTTCATCTTTCACTTCTTATGGTCTTAAGTTTGCTCTAGGGGCTACTCCTACACAAATTCCTCTTCTAAACTCATTGGGATGCTCAAATTCAACAAAACTCATCTTCCCAATGTTGAAACAATGGCTGGCTGAACAGGAGATACAAAAAAAGTTCATAGAATCAAACTATATTGTTTCCAAACACATAATAGTGTACTCCATAAACTATACGAATTAATCTTCAACAAATATTTATTTATTTATTTATTTTTTGAGGATTCCTTGATTATATAACCAATTTAGCACTGCCAATAATTTACGTTTATTAGGAAGTAATCTCCTAATTTACAATTATTATGTTTTCTATATCCACTTTTTCTTTTTCAAATTCAAATTTAATTTTTATCTTTGATTTTTGTAATATATACAACTAATATTAATATATGTAGTATTCAATAAAATTTATGCCCTTTTCAGCTTATTTTTCATTTCAACCGACTTTTCAAATAAGAATCCAAACACTCATCAGTTTAGAAAAAAACCACTTTTACAAAAGTCAAACGGGCAATCTAAACACAAATCACATTTACAATCTGACTTTTTTCCTATCGGGCTTCTGCAAAAGTCAGATAGAAAATAAGCTACCGCTACACAAAGTCATCATAACAGTAAGCCTTTCTTCAGCTTCTAATTCTTTGAAGTTTCAAACCCCAACATGCAAGGTCACTAGCCACATGCAATGTCATTTATCTTCAGTATAAGCTTCAATATATACTTGGCTATAGTTATTTCTCGTGTTCTCTGATTTTATCTCTCCAACCCGCAAATTTCGGCCATCATCTTGAAAAGTACTTAACTAAACAAGAAATCAATTGTAGGATGGTGATTTAGGCATTATTACCTACTCCAAAGACTAATTGCATGTGGTTGAAAGCCTCCTCCTTGTTTCAGTTGCTGATCGAATTGTTAGGGAAAGGGAAGTGTCTGAAGTGGTATAGAGAGAAAGGATATCCTCCTCCCCGCTTCACTTTTTACAGTTCACTCTCTCTCTCTCTCTTGTTTCAGTTGCTGATCGAATCCTCCTCCTCCTCCTCCTCCTCCTTTCTTCCATCCCCCAATGGCTTTTTACAGTTCACTCTCTCTCTTGTTTCAGTTGCTGATCGAATTGTTAGGGAAGGGGTGGTATAGAGAGAAGGGATAAGTTATTTTAGTCTCCCTTGGTACCACATACAAGCTTACTAAATATAAGCTTTAGACTTCACCTATTTTTCTTTCTCATTTCCATGGATCAAAATTAAAATCTAAAGTTTCTCTCTTTTGTGGAGCAGGTCCTGGGATCTCAAATTGGGCTTAACCATGTCCCACTTCCATTTTTTAGCTTGAAGTGGCAAAACTAGCATTTTACCCCTTCTTTATGGGTACTAAATTTCCAAATAAATTCTAGAAATTACTATCGGACACGCCATTAGCTTCTTTATCACATAAATATCATATTTAAAATTTTCAATATAAAAATTTGTCTCTAACTATTTTTCCTTGAATTTTTGGGAACATAGGCCTTTAATTCACATAATTCAGCTTTAAAATTAATTAGGGCACTTTTGGGCTATTAAATTTCTTCATGGTTTATTTAAATCCCCAGAATAATATTTAATCATGTTTCCTCAATTTGTAGGCTCTTAAATAATTTTAATAATTACCTTAATTCTTTTCTTCATGAAATGCTTAAGACAATTGGGTCACTTGCTTAATTTATTGAGCTTCTAGGCCCAAAATTTAGAATGCCACAAAAAGAACTTTTATTTCATGAGATTATGATTATGTGACTGAGTAAACTGTTGGTGAACTCTGAAATTACAATAATGAAGATGGACGGTTTAGTTTTTCTAATTATCTCAGCAGAAAATTAAATATGACAGAATATTTATATTATTATTTGGCTACACCCTATGTTGTAAAAACATTTCTTAAGCAGATATAAAGCAACCTAACTATATGATGAATGATCCAATAAATATCAAAATAGTTATTTTGATATAGTAAGTTTGGCGCCTACAGGGATAAAACCTAAAAAGGGACATGCATACTGTAAATCAGCAGAGAATTAGCAACGGAATTTTGTCCCTAAATTTTTGTGCTAATCCACTAGTTTTTATTAATCCACGTTTTGTTGTTAATACTCATGGACCCTCCCACAAATTTATGCCAAAACTAATTAAATAAAAAACAAAAAATACTTCCACAGTGGAGTTTCCCGTTAAAGGAAGATGCAATATATGTTAGAGTTTTGAGATAAAAGCGGATGTGTCAAATAAGAACAAGTCTCACATTGCTTGGGAGAGAGAAAATACAAGTGTTTATATACACCTTGTAAGTTCAGGCTAGTAATTAGGTTAAGAGGAGGAGTGGGTTCTCAAGCCAATAATGGGCTACTATTTGGCAAACACAATAGAAATCCGGTGATTCCCCGAAGTTAAATATGGACTAGCACTTTTTGTCAAATAACATTAACCGGGTTTTATATATATGGGCAAAACAATTCATAGGAAGAGGAATGAGTAATGATAATGGCCAACGTTTCCAAACTATTCAGCAGCCTACTGAATGCAGGTTTTATATATGGGCCAAAAAATTCATAGAGGAAGAGAAATGAGCAATGAAAAAGTTGGCCAACGTTTCCATACTATTCAGCAGTCTACTGAATGCTGACCTTTGTAATATAAATATTGCCTCTATAGTTATCTCATGAAATTCTCTCGTTGTTTCTCTTATCCTTCCCTTCCATGGTGACTAGGGGCGGAGGGAGGGGGGTTAGGCCGTTAGGGTGCCCCCCAACCCCTAATTTTATTTATTTATTATTATTTTTTTTATAATTATACAAGTATTTTGTCTTTTGCATACTAAGAGGTCATTAAAAAAAAATATTGTACTGTATTGATACACATAGTCGCATTAGGTAACTGCTGTCTATGGCATAGTCGCAATCTCGCTCGCACAAGACAAGGTTAGCTCGCTTTTTTTGTGGTTCGATTCACTATATTGATTCCTCATTATTCCTCAATCAGCTGTATTGATTCACTGCATGTTTTTGTCCTAATTTCCTCGTAATTCCTTTGCGGCGCAAGGCTTCTTCTTTTCTTTTTTTCCCCCAATCATTTATTCTTAGTTTACAATAGCGTTTTTCTATTTTTAATTTCTTATGTAATGATATTTTAATATGTATCCTCGAGGAGAGTCTCGTCTTCTCTCTGATTTTTTTTTTTTAATGTATTGATTTGAAGAAAATAAAGTTAGGGTTTAGTTAGAATTTTTTTATTTATGATATGAATTTTGTGGTATGCAATTTGTGATATGAAATTTGTGAATTAATTCAGGCTCTTTGTAGGTGATTATTATGGGGAAGAGTACTACCGTTGATAATTATTTTAAAAGAAAGAATAGTGAGTCATTGTCTCGTCTACTTCTAATGTTGAATTGTCAAATATTGAGATTCCTTCTTCAAAGTCTCATAGAATTGAAAATAAAGAGGTAGTTAAAGAAGTTGATCTTGTTTCATTGAAAAGAGATCCTGCACTATGCCAAC